>JBBCBC010000006.1:40505764-40684436 GCA_037126765.1 Stenogyne calaminthoides
CAGTAGTACCTATCAAGTACTTAATGATCCACTTCACTGCCTCCCAATGCTGCTTGCCCAGATTACCCATAAATCGACTAACCACTCCCACTGCATGTGCAATATCAGGTCTTGTACACACCATAGCATACATCAAACTGCCAATTGCCGAAGCATATGGGGTGTTTTGCATGTAGGTCCGCTCCTCTTCGCTACTAGGTGAGTCCTTGTTGGATAGCTTGAACTGACTTCCCAACGGGACCCGAACTGGCTTTGCATCTTCCATATTAAATCTCGTCAAGACCTTCTTTATGTATTCAACCTGTGAAAGATACAACTTTCCTGCCACCTTATCAAGATCGATTCACATACCTAAGATTTGCTTGGCCTCTCCAAGGTTTTTCATAGCAAACCTATCAGACAACTTCTTCTTCAACTTGCTCACTTCCTGAGCACTAGAGCCTGCTATCAACATGTCATCAACATATAACAGCAAAATGATATAACCACTATCATACCTCTTGAAGTAACAACAATGGTCAGCTTCACACCTATTGATCTCAATCTCGTGCATGAACCCATCAAACTTCTTGTACAACTGTAATGGAGCTTGTTTCAAACTATACAAGCTCTTCTTCAATTTGCAAACAAGCTCAATATTCCCCTTTGACAAGTATCCTTCCTGTTGCTTCATGTAGATGTCCTCATCTAAGTCACCATGAAGAAAGGTTGTTTTCACATCCATCTGTTCTAACACCAAGTTCTCTGCAGCCACCAAACTAAGAACTAACCGAATGGTAGTTAGCTTCACAACTGGAGTAAAAACATCAGTATAATCAATACCATGTTTTTGCTGAAACCCCTTCACAACCAGTCTTGCCTTGTAGCGTTTGCTTCCATCAGCCTCCTCTTTGATTTTTTAAACCCACTTATTATGCAGTGCTTTCTTGCCCTTAGGGAGCTCAACTAGTTCCCAGGTTCCATTGGCCATCAACGAATTCATCTCATCATCCATCGCAAGTTTCCACTTGCTCACCTGCTCACTACGTATAGCCTCTGCATAACATTCAGGTTCACCACCATCAATCAACAATAAATAATGAAGAGAAGGTGAATACCTATCAGGAGATCTATGCTCTCTCATGGATCTCCGCAGCGGAATTGTTGGTGGTGGTGTACTTGGTTCTCCCTCGATAATCTCCTAATCATCTAGAACCTCCTTGCTCCCACCTGAGTTCGAAATGTCTAACTCCACAACCTTAGTCTCAGAACCACCTTCTTTGGATATCCCCAACCTGTCTTTGTACAACACCTGCTCATTAAATAAGACATCTCGACTACGAATTATCTTTCGATTTTCCTCATCCCAAAATCGATAGCCAAATTCATCACCGTCATATCCAACAAATGTACACTTAACATATTTAGCATCCAATTTACTTCTACTAGTGGCATCAACGTGAACATATGAAACACACTTGAATACTCAAAGAAAAGACAGATTTACCTCCTTACTCGACCAGGCCTCTGGTATGCCATTTTCCAAGGGAGTTGAGGGTCCTCTGTTTATCAAGTAAGTTGCAGTGTTAACTGCCTCTGCCCAAAACATCTTTGGCAGCCCACACTTCAATCTCATGCTTCTAGCACGTTCACATAAGGTTCTGTTCATACGTTCTGCCACACCGTTCTGCTGGGGGGGTTCCTATCACTGTTTTCTCCATTCGAATTCCATTCATCTCACAAAATTCTTTGAACTCACAAAGCTCATACTCTCCACCATTATCAGATCTCAAACACTTCACTTTGAGACCTGTCTCAGTTTCTACAAGGGTCTTCCACTTCCTGAAAGCATTAAAGGCATCAGACTTATTTTTCAGAAAATAAACTCATACCTTCCTCGAAGAGTCATCAATGAAAATCATGTAATATGATGCTCCACCAAGAGATGTCACTGGTGTTGGACCCCACAAGTCGCTGTGGACTAACCCCAGCTTCTGCTTCTTCAAGGTTCTGCCTCCATTCGAAAAACTCATCCTTTTCTGTTTTCCAAATACACAGTCCTCACATAACCCGATGTCAACTGTCTTGAGGTCTGGAAGTTTGCCCTTTGAACACATAACTTTCATCCCTTTCTCACTCATGTGCCCAAGACGACAATGCCACAAATTTGCATTCCTCTTTTCACCTGCAAGAGCAATGCTGTCCCGGGTGTTGCTTGTCATGTACAATGTTCCCTCCTTATTGCCTCGAGCCACTACCATGGCACCTTTGGATATCTTCCACATATTGCAACCAAAGATCACCTTGTAACCCTCATCATCAAGCTGCCCAACTAAAATTAAATTCCTCTTCAATCCAGGAATATGTCTCACATCTTTCAACTGCAAAACAATTCCATTTGGTGTCTTGATCTAAACATTCCACTTCCCTTTGATTTCCAGAGGCTCATCATCAGCTAGATAAACCTTCCCAAAGTTCCCGGAAGTGTACTTCTCCATCACGTCAGCACTGCTGCACGAATGAAATGATGCTCCAGGATCTAACACCCACGATTCTAATGGACTGCTTACGCTCAAGATTAATGCATCTGAGTCCTCATCAGTGGCGGCGTTTGCTGAGTTGTCATTCTTCTTTGGTGCATTCCCTTGTGCCTTTGCTGGTGCCTTGCACTCCCTTTTGTAATGACCAAGTTCATGACAATTGTAGCACTCGACTTGACTCTTGTCCTTCTTGAGCTTATCTTTGCCACTTGACTTTGATCTACCCCGATTTGGCTTTCCTTTGGATTCAGATCTGCCTATGTTTCCCGCACTCAAGGTTGATCATGTGGCCACACCCAATTCTTTCCTGCGAATTTCTTCGCTCATGATTAGATCTCTAACCTCATCAAATTTAAGTTTCACTTTACCTGCTGAAGAACTAACAGCCGTTACCGTCCCACTCCAACTTTCTGGTAAAGAAGATAACAAAATTAGGGCTTGAACCTCATCATCAAAATCAATCTCAACCGAGCTTAATTGGGCTATGATCATATTGAACTCGTTTAGATGATTGGCTACAACAGTATCCTCTGCCATCTCAGGTTGAATAACCTCCGCATCAGATGAACCTTGTTCGCTGCAGATGGTTATTCATACATCTCAGTCAAAATCTCCAGCATCTCATTTGTCGTTTTTTCTTTCACTGTATGGAGGGCGACGTTCCTGGATAACGACAGACGAACCACACTCTTCGCCTTCTTGTCCAGCAACTTCCACTCGTCATCCTTCATATCTTCAGGCTTTGAACCCAAAGGTTGATACAAATCTTTACCGTACAGGTAATCCTCAATCTGCAATTTTCAGAATCCGAAATCCATTCCATCAAACTTCTCAACAGGCGATTTCCCTTCAGCCATCATAATTGCTCCCACCAGATCCCTTGAACCCGATGCTCTGATACCAGTTGTTGGGATTTAAAGCAGCAATTATGGAGAAAATAATAGAAACAAGAATTAAGGAACACAAATTTGGTTACCCAGTTCGTCAGGAATGACTAAGTCTGGACGCACTACAAAGCAGGTGTTGGGATATTTTTAGTTTTGATAATTTATACCAAAACATTATTAACTTGTGTTATTCAAGATAATTTACAGATAACTAGTTAAGTGGGAATGAGAGAACAAATTGAGGGGGAACTCACGAAATCAAAAGAAGATGATCGAGATCAGACGAGACTGTAAATGAGAATGATTGAGATCAGATGAGTTAGATGAGTTCCGGAGTTAACTGATGAGCTGTGCAAAATCAAAAGAGAAGAAAAGCTAAAGCCAGCAAATCAGAAGAGAAGGTTGCAGATCAGAAGATGAGCAGAAGAGACTGATCAAGATCAGACGTGATCGAGATCAGATATGAAGAGGAGCAGATGAGACTGATCGAGATCAGACGTGATCGAGATCAGATATGATAAACTTATATGCTAACCTGATGAAGATGACCTGATGCTATCCTGAGATGATCCTGAAGATATGATGATCTGATCAGTCAAGCTGATCAGATCAGACAAGAAGAAATCAGATAGCCTGAGTCAAGTGACCTGAGGGTCAGGATGTCTGAAGAACTGAACTCAGTCAGCCTGAGTGTCAGTATGCCTGATCAGACAAGGTCCGCTGAAGAGAAGTCTACTGAATCAAGAACTCTGAGTAACCTGAGGCTCAGATAACCTGAAGGCTCAGATAGAACTGAAGATCCTGAGACTCAGAAGAAACTGAAGAATATAGCCGTTAGAGACTCAGAAGAAACTGAAGAATATAGCAGTTAGATTCAGCTGACGTGGACCAATGAGAGGAAGATGACAAGCCTGAAAAAGCTGTAAAAAAGCTACAGAATAGTATGGATTTGAATGTGATTCTCTCCAACGGTAACATTCAAATCCACACTATAAATACAAGTTCTTCCTTCATTATTAAGTGTGGAAGAGTGTGGAAAATGTGGCACACGATGCTACAGAGCTAAGAAGACATATACTCAAGCATTTCCACCATAGAACACAGAGCTAGAAATACACGCATATATTCAAAAGTGTTCTACCCTAGATCTAAGCACAAATGAAATATCCTAAGCTTAGAGAGATTTTCCCATCCTTAGCATTGAGGCTAAACAAATGTAAGGGAAAATCTCAACCTAGTTGGAAACCAAACAAACCTTTACCCAAACTCAAAGTTAGGTTAAGTTTGTCACCGCAAGATTTCAGACTAGGGATTCTAGTTTCTGATTTCTGGGTTCGGTTGAGTGTGAACTCGGTAAACATCTATAGGCAATCCCGTGAGGGAGATAAGTCTCATTTGAGTGTGAACTCGATAAACATCTATAGGCGATCCCATGAGGGTGATAAGTCCCATTTGAGTGTGAACTCGGTAAACATCTGTTGAGTGTTGGACTAACACATAAAACTAAGTCCAAGTAGGCTAAGTTCGGTCAAGTTCGGTTAAGCAGGTTAAGTTGCCCCTGTGTTAAGGGAAGAGTGGATGTAGAACAGGTTTCGTCCGAACCACTATAAAATCTTGTGTGCATTTACTTGCTTTCCTTATTGCTGTACACTATTCACACAACTGAGCTTAAAATTGCATACATATTCTAAGTTAACATCAGTCTGCACCAAGCAACTGATCTGATCAGGTTAACACCTTAGTCAGCCGGTTGAAAACTAACTTGAGAATCTGTTTTAATAAAACTGGTTTTTCACACGGGTATTTACAAGCTTCCGCACTCTCAGTTAAACTGGCAGATATCAAACTGATCCGCCCATCAGTAAGATTGAACAACAGTTCAAATCGACTCACTAAAGACTGGATCAAAGCTATTCTGCAATCACACCTGATCCTCACGAAATATTTTTCAGAAGTCTATTCACCCCTCCCCTCTAGACTTCTGCCCTAACAAAACCCATTCGGGACCTACAAGTGGTATCAGAGCAATGGTTCTACAGACCACTAGCTTTGAGTATCATTGATTCTTGAGGAAGATTCTTTGTGGTCATTTGAACAGATCTTGAAAAACCATTTACAAAACTCATTCTTTTTCAAAAATCACATTCAGCATGGATAATACCTCTGGTATGTATCATGATCTGCCTAAGTTTTCAATTGATGAGTATGCAGATTAGACTATATATATGTGCAATCATCTGGGATCGATAAGCGGCAGAATGATGGAAGTCATTGAACGAGGACCAATCATCATATATCACGACAACCCAGCGGTTGGAGGAGATCCAGATCATGAACCTGGAAGCCTTGTACGAAAAAGTCCAGCCCTGATGGATGCAGAAGAGAGAAAGCTGTATACTCTAGATACAATCGCCAGGCATATAATCATGAAGACGATGGATAAAGTCACCAAGGAGAAAATAAAGTATCTCAAAACAGCGAAACAAATGTGGGATACTATTGCGGAGATGTGCGAAGGAAATGATCAGATCAAAGACAGCCGACTATAAGCTGAACTGGTGAAGTTAGAAAAGCTCAAGATGTTGCCCAACGAGACCATCAATGAGCTCGATGGGAGGATCACCATGTCAGTAAATAAGCTACGAGAACTTGGAAGAGAGATGTCAGACAAAGACATCAACTACAAGATCCTAAGATCTCTCACCAAGAAATGGGACATGAAAGTCACGGTAATCAAGGATTGCCAAGACATTTCGAAGATGAAGCCAAGTAGCTTATTCCTAAGCCTTAAAGCCCATGAGTTCGATTTAATCGAAAGAGGGTAAGCAGATGAAGACGAGACGCCTGCTGAAGCCTCAACCTTCTAAATCAGTTGCATTCAAAGCAACCAACAGCAGATCAAAGGCTATTGAACCTGTTGGAAACATAATGAGTCAAGCATAATAGATCGCTCTGCTTACCAGGAAACTTGAAAGATCGAATATTCAGCTTGGTAAGTATCGCAGATTCTACAAAGACTATCAAGACAACAGAAGAAACAGGAGGCCAACTGACAGGTCACTAGAAAGAAACAAATCTGATGATCGAAGGGATCGCAGAGAAGAAAAGAAAAGAGATTATCGGTCAGATGAGAGAAGAGATAACAGATCTGACAGAAGAGATTACAATCAGAAAGGAAAGTCACCTGACAGATCCTACAGACGGAGTGACTCACCTGGCAGAGGAAGTTCCGTAGATCGTGGATCATGCTTCAACTGCGAGAAACCAGGTCACTACAGCACCGACTGCCCTGACCTGACTCCCAGAGAAAGAGAAGAGAAGCGGAACAGAAGAGAGCAACGCGTCAGAGACAGAAAAGCCATGGTTGCTGACACAACAGGAATTGATGATTCCTATCTGCCTTCTGAGGACTCTGGCTACTCATCTGTAGAAGACTTCTGTCTGATAAGCAGAAGATCTGATATTCTCTTCAGATGAAGATGAAATCTGCCTGATGGACAGGGAGGAAGACCAATCTGAGGTAACCTCCAAACCTTCTGCTTTTTCAATTTCCACACCTGCTATTATTAGCACACCTGCTGGGGAGATTGACTTGCAGCTCTACTCTGAGAAATTGCTTGATGATCTCTCTGAGGCAGTAGACACTTATACAATAGTGGAAGCTGAAAATGACAAGCTAAGGATCATAAATAATCAGCTTGTTAAAGAGAACACTGTCAGTAAAGCAGCTGAACTGAAATCAACTGAAACTGCTCAGAAGGTAACTGAGGAACTTAACGTTCTGAAAGTTAAATCTTCTGAACAGGAGAAACATATCAAAGATCAGCTAGCAATCAACAAACAGCAAGTTGACGATTTCAAAATTCTACAAGCTAAATTTGATGAGCTATTCCGACTACATGAGAGTCTGAAATCTACTGAGGATAGTTTGCGCAAGAAAATAGAGGTTTTCACAAAATCATCAAAAACCGTTCAAGATATGAACACCTATTTTCGAACGCCGACTAACAAGAAGGGAATTGGGTATGAGAACCCTTCTACATCCTCAAAAGCCCCGTTTGGTTCACTTCAGAAGGGTGTAATCAAACGAGTCTCTGACAAAGATACACAAAAAGTTAAACATGTATCTGATAAGGGAAAAAGACATGCTGAGCAAGTTAGGCAAGTGCCTAATCAGAAAGGGAACATGAATGGACCCCAACTGATTAAGCATCAGCCGAGGAATCAACAGAAGAACCCAGTTCTTCTGAAGAGACCTCAACCTGATCAGCAGATTAGGTATCAGAAGAGATAACATGTAAAAAGAAAATCTAATTTGAGACCCAATCAAGGTCAGCTGCCTAACAGGCAAGCTATAGGTAAACTGCAAAGACCATCTATGCCAAGAAGATATGAATCTTTCAATGGTAGCAGTCATACCTACCCTTATAACCAGAGACCTAGGGTTGTTGCACCTGAGCCCCACTGGGTGAAAATAAGACAATCTGTAAAGAAAAATCCCAAGTCTTCTGACTCACCCAAGGCTCACACGAATAATCATACAAATCAGAAAGCATATAAAGAGATGTATGATTATGTTGATATGTATGGGAGACAAATCAGACCTTCTAATCTATTTGATTACCATAGAAGTGCTCTGTTTGTATGGATCCCTAAATCTACCACTAACCCCCCAGGACCCAATTCCAAAGGGGTACCTAAAGCCTGATTCGATTGCAGGTCCGCGTGGGTTTGGCCAACAGAGGAGGTGTACAAGAAACTATCTGGTACATCGATAGTGGATGCTCAAGGCACATGACTGGAAGCAAACATCTCCTTAGCTCTTACAAAGAACTAGAAGGACCACGTGTACTCTTCGGTGATGATAACTTTGGTTTCACCAAAGGATTCAGAACCTTAGAGAATGATGATGTACAATTAACTGGAGTCTCGTATGTCGAAGGATTAAAGCATAATCTACTATCAGTATCACAATTCTGCGACAACGGATTCAACGTTGAGTTCTCGAGTGATAAGTGTACGATTAGAAATTGAGCTACTCAACAAATCTTGCTAACTGGTTCAAGGAAAGGCGCGATCTACACAGCAGATTGGAACAGTTGCCCAAGGAATGCATGCTTAATTGTTAAGAGTTCCAAAAGTAGCAGTTGGCTCTGGCACAAACGAATGAGTCATCTGAACTTCAAGACTCTTAACAAGATAGCTAGGGTGCCTTTGGTTGAGGGACTTCCGAATGAGGTATTCTCAAAGGATCAGACATGTGCCGCATGTCAGAAAGGAAAACAAGTTAAAGCTTCATTCAAGGGAATACCAGACCAAAGATCCAAAAGAGAATATCAAGAATTTGCTCCATATGGATCTATTCGGACCGGGTTATACCGGTCAATATCCCTCAATGGACCTTAAATATACTCTGGTAATCGTGGATGATTATTCCAAGTTTACATGGGTTTTATTCTTATACAAGAAGAACGAGACAACGACAAAGATACCCGAGCTGTTCAAGAAACTACAAAAATGAAAAAGCGTCGGCATAGATAAAAAATCGGATCGAGATAAAGGTACGTAATTCTGAACTCTTTTATTACTGATTTTTGCACTGAGTTTGGTATACAGCATGAGACGTCAGTTGTAAGAACACCACAACAAAATGGAGTAGCAGAAAGGAGAAACAGAACTCTCAAGGAAGTTGCTCAAGACTATGTTAAATTTAACATGCGACATTAAAGCCGTTTTTGGGCGAAGCAATCAACACTTCATGCCACACTCGTAAACAGATGTTGTTCTCGACTAAGACTCACTTCAAAACACCCTATGAACTGTGGAAGGGCGTAAAAACCTCGTGGTTTCATACTTTCATGTTTTGGGTGCAAGTGTTTCATACACAACAATGGGAAAAGTCGGTTGAAGACTTTTGAGGCCAAGTCGATGAGGGTATATTCTTAGGATATTCCTCATCCAAAGAAGCTTTTCGGGGTTTACAACAAACTAACCCTAGTTGTGGAAGAAACACCCCATGTGGTCTTTGATGAGACATCCTCCAACAAGAGAAAGCCGCCTCGAAACAAGCCCGATCGATCAACCGCCACCGACACGCGTAAAATGGATCAACTAAGTATCAAGGAGAAAGAATCGACACGTAATAATGTGTATATCCCGTAATCTTGATCTTGTCGATTCACCAGTCAATCGGACCCTAAGGTATGCACAACCTGTCGTTGAAGAAGTTCGTGCAACCGAGATAAAGATCAATCGAACCATCGGTTCGGGGGAACTCCCGAAGTTCCTACTAACAGACATCAAAGACATGATGAGTCCAACATCACCGAGACATGTTCTTATCAAGTGGATCATAATTCCGCACCACTCCCAATCACTAGTAATGAACTACTATCGAAATGGATGATGTTCTCCAAATAGACGCAAATCGAAAAAAGAAGGACTCGGATTACCACCATCCAACCGATCGATTATCGGAGACCCATCCGACAGAGTCAAAACTAGACATCGATTGGTGAAAGTGCCATGTATTGTTGTTATCTGCTTTTTGAAGGAACCAACTACAATAGAGGAAGTTTACAAGACTTAAGTCGATTCTAAATACGCAAGAGGAAGAATCGAACAATTTGAGAGGAATCAAGTTTGGGAACGGTGGGATGCATCTAACTCATCAAGACGTGATTGGCACGAAGTGGGTATTCAAGAACAAGAGAGATGAGAATAATGTCATAACCAGGAATAAGGCAAGACTTGTTGCTAAGGGGTATTCACAATCAGAAGGAATTGATTATGATAAGACCTTTCCTTTTGGGCCGCCGCTTTAGAAGCCATTCGGTCAAGTTTCGCGCATACGCCTACGAGGGTTCATTGTGTATCAGATGGATGTAAAGAGTGCATTCTTAAACGGGGTACTAGCAGAGGAAGTTTATGTCGAACAACCTCCAGACATTGAAAAAGGCAACCAAGTGTACCGTTTAAGAAAAGCTCTTTATGGACTGAAACAAGCTCCTCGAGCTTTGTATGATACACTCTCTCAGTTCTTGATAGACAACGGATTCACTAAAGGAATAGTGGACAGAACCTTATTCAGAATAGAAGATGGGGAAGATATTTTGATGGTTCAGATTTACGTGGACGACATCATCTTCGGATCTCCCAACAAGAAGCTATGTGAGAAGTTCAGCAAATTGATGCAAGGGAAGTTCAAGATGTTCATGATGGGTCAGATGAATTACTTTCTGCGTTTACAAGTCAAGCAGAGTACAGAAGGGATATTCCTCTATCAGGCGAAGTACACAAGGAATCTACTGGTCAAGTTTGGAGTTCAACATTGTAAGGAAGCCAGAATTCCCATGATGACCGGGTTCAAGATGGATCCAGATGAGGATGGTCGTCGAAAAACTAATCGATTCGAAAAGAATATAGGGCTCGATTGGATCTTACTATACCGACCGCCAACCAGACGGATATCACTTTTTGCAAAGGTGTATCGCCAGATTTCAAAGCAAATCCAATGCAAAGCCACCTAGAAGCAGCTAAGCGGATTCTCAAGTATTTGAAGGGGACAGTAAACCTTGGTTTATTTTACCCATCAGATGATAATCTAGAGCTTAGTGGGTATTCTGATTATGATTATGGAGGTTGCAGAATCGACAGGAAGTCAACCTCAGGTACATGTCAGTTTCTGGGAAATAAACTGATCTCTTGGTTTAAGGAAGAAGCAGACATATATCGCTAAGTACATCTACCATCAAGGTAATATATGGTCTGCAAGTTTTATAGTTCCAAACCGCCTCGCTAAGTCATGACTAAGGGATTACAACATCGTAGCTAAGAACGTACCTATATTTTGTGACTGTAATAGTGCTATTGCAATCACTCAGAATCCTATTCTACATACAAGATGCAAGCATGTGGATGTCAGACACCATTTTATCAGAGATCACGTTGAAAAGAAGAATATCAGAATGGAAAAGATCCATACTGATAAGTAGAAAGCTGATATTTTAACTAAGCCGCTAGCTGAGATCAGATTCAGAGAGTTATGCAACGAGCTAGGGCTTCTGGATCTCAGAGAAAGTGCACCAAATATGGTTGGTGGACTGATCTCCAGAACCAGTTGGTTAAAAGACTAACCAGGTTAAGAGGAATCAGTTGAGTTAGGAATCTCAACTGATCAGACATTCAGACAAGTAGCCGATCCAAGTTCGGAGGAAAAGCCCCTTTTCTTTCGTAAAGTCGGACAAGAAATTTCGATCGAAGAAAGTCAGACAAGTAGCCGATCTGAAGTTCAGACAAGGAGCAGATCAATTCAAGATATATCATATTAAGGGGGAACTGATCAGATTGGAAAGTTAAACTTTATAAGTCGATTAAAGCTACGGTCAACAAGCAAGTCGTACAAGTTTAAAGCTACAAATTGCACAAGTCAGAAGAGGCAACACAACAATGAAATAATATAATTTTTTATTGATAAGGACCCGGAGGTCAGATTTACAAGTTACAAGTGATATCACAAGATACCTACAAGTGGTATTACAAGCTACAAGTACAAGAAGACCCGGAGGTCGTTACATAAACCATAAACCATAAACCCTAAGCCAACCCAAGGTAGGGAAGAGGAGAGAGAGATTTTAAGAGCTTGATGCTCTCATTTTCCCCCGACCCTAAAAGGGCGCAGAGAAGCTTCTAGAATCCTGAGCCACTCTTTCGAGCTTCTGGAGGAGGAGCAGAGCGAGCCTTGAAGGATCTTTTTTTAGCCAGAGCCCCTAGACCTGAAATCAATGGGCTCTCCAAATTAAAAATGGGACACACAGCCAGATCGGCAAGGTGTTTGGTCATAAGGATCAAACGGACACTAGTGTCGCATGCAAATATTGAGTTTGATATACAAAGATCAGCTATTATCTGATGCAGACCGAATATCAAACTCATGTTTTGTTTCAGACTGAGTCTGTTGATGCTAATTTCATCATCTTGATAGGCGCACAAGTTGCATACGGTTAGGAGAAGTGCCTTCTCATTTGCCTTAGCAGATCCGCCTCCACGGTGGTAAAGAAGCTTTGCATTGATCGTATGTGTAATCTTAGATGACGATGAAAGCAGTGTGAAGGAACACACAGGGTTGATTTGAGATGCTGAATTCATTAGAAAAGGTTTAAAGGTTTTCGCCGGAAGTTTCACCGGAAATAAGGAATTCATCGGAAAGCATTAAGTATAAGCTAAAGAAGATGAATGGTTTATGTTGTTTGCCTAACACCCCAGGCCAATTTATAGAAGAAAATTAGGGGTATAATTGCAAATTTATTTTCTCAGAAGACCTTAAGAGAAATTTGCATCGACAATGCGTAAGGAACACGCGGCTAATGGTTGGATGAGTTGACGGTGTGAGTAATCACAGCGTATCTATGCCATTATCACGGAATGTCAAATCGCGCCGATTTGGGAATCGAGGCGACCTTTTGACTCCCCGAAGTAAATGTTTTGGCGGGAGTATGGCGTCAGTGTATCGTAAATGCGGGCTGAATAGAAGGAGATTGAAGGATGAAGTGGATCAGATAAGAGAATCAGATAAGTGGATCAGATAAGTAACGAAATGGTTCGAGCAAGAATCTAATCAGATAAGTGGAATATTGTTGGGAAATGCTTAAGGCTACCATCAGTAAGGTCAACAAGTACCAGATCAGATCACAGTGGTAACTGGTTGATTACAATATCAATCAGTCAGATACATTTCTCATATATCCCTTTCTGAACATCTTATATGAGTTATTTAAATAAATTAGTTTTTGCTCTGTTTTCACTTTATGACGCATGCACTGCAAAACATTTAATGCGGACATGGGAATGTGTATTAAATACGTTTTATTGCGAATTTTTCGAGTCTGAAATACGAGAATATTTCTTTACTCAACCGTGCGATTAAAACTTTTTTCGGCCGACTAATCTCAGCCACAGATTTCAAAACACGTATACTTGAGTACTTTGGAAAGTTGTGCAAAAAGGTTTTTCCCTCGCATACTACAAAGTCCAAATCTTTCTCAGGAAACTTCTTTCCACTACTTCGTTTTCTCAAAGCTCTTAAAAAATCTTAACTTTCAAATCTTCAGAAAATTACTTTCAAAATCAATTGATTCCATTTTTTGTGATTTCTCAACTCTACGAATCAATTTCTGGTAATTTCTCGCTTAAATACTGCATTATTTCAATTCACTCTGGTACCTAGGTTTACAAGTCGTGATGATATGTTTATGTAATTTATATTGATCTATACGCTTACTTGCTAAATTGATGCTTAAATTACTGGTTTGACTGAATTTATTGAAATATTTTACTCAAACTAAACATCAATTTGCATATCGTACAGAAATGGCATATCTTGTTCCACGACCGGGCCAAGGGAAGAAGTTCTGCAACTTTGCATCGATGAAGAAAAACATAATTGATGAGAAGTATGTAGTATTCACAATCACCTCAGATCCTGAATCGCTGGAAATTCTGGAGTGCTTGCGAGCGTGTGGACTTGAACAATATTGCTCTACACATCAGAACAACATCCACACACATGAAGCCCTGGAGTTTCTATACAATCTACAGAGGGATGAAGATATTGATGCTGACCTGATTTCTTCCGTTGGTGGACTGGAAGTACGAGTGTCAAATGAGGATCCCCAGAGGATCTTCGGCCTAACTCGAGGAAGCATCAATCCAGAGACCTACACGACTGATGTTGGAGAGAAGGAATTTCTTGAAGCCAAGCTGTTGAGACCAGCAAACAAGGAGAACACGACAAACGTCAAAGCCTCCTACCTTAAGAGGAAATATCGCCTTCTCCTTGAGATCGTTCAGAAGGTGATCATGTGCTCAACTTACGATCTTGATCATAGACATTTGTCACTTCCTATAAAGATCGTCATTCTTGGCTGCAATAATCAAGAAGGATTCAGATATGGATTGGTTGGGTATGGTCAAGGCACGTTTGCGGAAAGACTCGGGGAAGTTCGAACTGACCCAGAGAAATGAAGTGTGTTTATCTTCCAAGTGCTCCTTCATACACAAAATCTCAATCATTCTGTCAGATAAGCTGCCACAGAACTATGAGTGGAATGAGAATGGAGCGAAGATATATCAAGCAAAGCACAAGGCCATATTGGGCAAAGATGAGTCCCTACCTGGACAATCTGATGAGGATCCAACTCCTTATGTGCCCAAACCCAAGGGAGAAAAGAAGGGAAAAGAAAAGGCAACAGATCTTTTCAAGCGCATGGAACGCCATTCTAGAGAAGAGGATGATGAAGAGGAAGGATTCGGCCAAGAAACCGGATTTTCGGAAACGCGGAAGAGAGTTACATCTCCTCTCAAGATTTTTCCAAGTTCTGCCCATTGAAAAAAGTTAACGAGCGAAGGATCCGGATGCAAGTGGAATCGAGAAAATGAGATAGGGAGTTCGAGCAAAAACTACCGAAGAAGAAGGAAGAGAACAAGAGATGATCAATCCTTTCCCATTTAAGAAGAGAAATCTGTCGAGGGATGGAAGTGGGAGCAATGGAGGAAGAATCACCATCCGATTCTCTACCTCTCACCAAGATCTTCCAGAGAGCAAGATCACCAACGCCCCACTTCCAAATCACCATCACCCTCTCCTCAAAGATCATCACCACCACCTCCCTCATAAAATCTTCTCCCCTCACCCTCCCTCACCTATCGATCACCAAGATCTCCCTCCCCCAATCAATGAACCTCGTTTCAGAAACCGACACCCTCAATACACCGATAACTTAAACTCGAACCACAAATATCCCAATCTCCAAACAAGTCACAAGCACCGAGATATCCCGATGTCGAGTGTCCATCTTTCATAATCCCTTCAATACCGAATCGTGCTTGCTTCAATTGCTCCGTAAAAGCCCCATTATAAGGATAATGAAGCAACAGATCAAGGAGTATCCGGCTGAATCTGTGCCTTGAATCGATCAACATCCCGCATCCAAAGAACAAATAGAAGAGATTGTGTTCGGAGGGATATCGATCGAAAAGCATCGAGGAATTTCGATTCTCATGACAACAACGGGATCGATTTCTTTTTGTAGACTTGGAGATGAAATGGTTGAACAATTTGGGATTGAAAGCTTTATTCCATTGTCGTTTGAATTGGCATCGACGATGATATCGGATGGTTGATTCATGAAAGGTTCGGAATTGCCGATGCGAGGGAGGAAACTGCTCAACCTCCTACGGATCATGAGGGAGTCAGCCGATGAACCAAGAATGGGTGCCGCAGATGAGACCCGACTTGGCAAGGCTTCAACATCTCGACTGCATCGCTATGCCGAGCTCCGATACCCTAGATCTTTATAATCGAGAAGATTTAGGTGGGATCAAGGTCGCTTATTGAAGACAAATTCGCAGCAGGCTCACAAAGAGATCTAATGAAGCGATTAAAAGTAGAGCAAGCAAAACTAGTTGACAGAGAAAGAAGTCACACAGTTGTTGGGATGCATAATGCCATCCTTTTTCAAGTAATGCAACTAGTCAATCCTCTTGCCGAGAAGCTCAATCTCAACCGACAAACTCAAAATTCGCATGTAAAATGCTCAATCGCATACGTGTACTATTGGAGAATGTCCATGGGCATCTTTTGAGAAAACTGACAACCACATGGATATGGGTTGGAAACACTTTGTAGCTTCTACTAAACGAGAAAGACATGACATAGAATTTTCTCTCGACGCTAATCCTCAAGATTTTCCATAATCCGATCACATCCTCCGATTGTGAGGAACTCGAGAGGAGATCACACGGCAATTCAATGCTCGAATCATAGGTCGTCCAACCTCTTTTGATGAAACCAAAAAGGGGAAGGACAAGAGAATAAAGAGAAGAAAGAAAAATGTATACAATTGGTAACAATTGCATCTCTATCGAAACCATCGATGATCGACTTGCCAGCCACTCCATCTATTGATCTCGTTGCTAAAGTGAAAGAAATTGTGGAGCAACATAGCAAAGAGATCGCTGAGCAGAAAATTGCTCTTTCAGAGGTTATTGCCAGAGTCAACAAGATTGAAGACATTTTTTCTTCAGTGCTCGCATTTAAAAAAAGAATGGAAATCGATGATCGTGCTAAGATCCTTGAACTCGCTAAGAAATTAGTCAAGAATTTTCTATTTAACAAGATGAACGAAAGCAGACTCGAGGAGAAAGAAAGGCAAAGGCAAGATGGTGAAAGCTATTATGAAGATCGAGACAAGGCCAATTATTTCTACCAAAGCTGATAAGACTCTCAAGAAATTCAAGAGCAAACAACACAGAGAATAAGAGAGGCAACCATCAAGAAGCAGAAGTTAGCAGAGGCTAAGGGACTGAACATCGCATACATCCGAAGGAAGAGGAAGAATGAAGCTGCAGCAGAGGACATTGCATGGGAAAAGAGTGCTCTTCCGGCACCTGTTAAAGACATCCTCTGTGCACGGCTAGACCTGCTTCCAGAATGGGATCAGATCAGAGGAGAATGGTTATGTGACGTGTACATCCTGGAGAAGATTCCGATTCATCAAGATCGATCATGTAAAATGATGATGAATTAAAAGTGAATCGGGTTAGAAACGAAGTATCCAAACTTCTACCAGACGGTGATGAAGGAAGGGAAAATCATGTCACTGATACATGAAGCTCCACCCTTTGAACTACTCCATCCACCTTAGAAGAGAAGATCTAGACAAGCTGATGCAAAGGATGTATAAGATGTTTGGCATCCCCAAAGATCTACAAATGTTCAAGTACAACTGAGGAAGACAACTTGAAATCAGATGATAGGTACGCTTTTCATATATTCTGTAATGCACACACCTATCTGAATGAAATTCTATATCTCTCTGATTCTAAGACAACATCTCATTATCTTCTGAAGTATGTACTGCTTTACATTATCTGCATTTCAATTCGTGGTATTTGTTTTTCTGATTAAGTGTTTTGGTTCCATCAAAAAGGGGGAAATTGTTCGGAAATCTGTATTTTAGTTTTGATGGAAGTTCCAAAACAGGTTGTAATAGGACCAGTCAGACCTGTTAGCTGACTGATGACTTAGAATCAGATTAAGATGACCAGCTAGAATGTATAGATAGCTGATGTAAAAGATATGTCACATATTGAGGGGGAACTCAATATGTATAGGTCAGGTCGAAGTATCAGATGACCCAGATAAAGTCAGATGATCAGAAGACTAAGACGGATCAGATGACAAGAAGTCAGATGATCAGGTGAAGACAGAAGAAACTGAAGAATATAGCCGTTAGATTCAGCTGACGTTGACCAATGAGAGGAAGACGACAAGCCTGAAAAAGCTGCAAAAAAGCTACAGAATAGTATGGATTTAAATGTGATTCTCTCCAACGGTAACATTCAAATCCACACTATAAATACAAGTTCTTCCTTCATTATTAAGTGTGGAAGAGTGTGGAAAATGTGGCACACGATGCTACAGAGCTAAGAAGACATATACTCAAGCATTCCCACCATAGAACACAGAGCTAGAAATACACGCATATATTCAAAAGTGTTCTACCCTAGATCTAAGCACAAATGTAATATCCTAAGCTTAGAGAGATTTTCCCATCCTTAGCATTGAGGCTAAACAAATGTAAGGGAAAATCTCAACCTAGTTGGAAACCAAACAAACCTTTACCCAAACTCAAAGTTAGGTTAAGTTTGTCACCGCAAGATTTCAGATTAGGGATTCTAGTTTCTGATTTCTGGGTTATGTTGAGTATGAACTCGGTAAACATCTACAGACAACCTCGTGAGAGAGATAAGTCCCGTTTGAGTGTGAACTCGGTAAACATCTATAGGCGATCCCGTGAGGGTGATAAGTCATGTTTGAGTGTGAACTCGGTAAACATCTGTTGAGTGTTGGACTAACACATAAAACTAAGTCCAAGCAGGTTAAGTTCGGTTAAGCAGGTTAAGTTGCCCCTGTGTTAAGGGAAGAGTAGATGTAGGACGGGTTTCGTCTGAACCACTATAAAATCGTGTGTTCTTTACTGCTTTATGTTCCTACTTACCATATGCATTCGATTACAAGCATCACAACACACATCGTTCTTAAAAAAAAATTGGAATCATCATTCCCTCATCCCCTATTTTATATGCATCACATGACATGTTTGCTTTCGCAAGCGCAAAATGGGTTTTTCGACACAAAATTCGGGACCATCACCAGGAGATCTACTATTTTCAAGTGATACAATTTTGTAATACAGATGATACAACAAGTTAATGAGTATTTAAATGAAACCCTAGTTTTGGCCCATCAGGGCGCTCGACCGAGCCCCGTGGTCGAGTAGATGTGCTCGACAGAGCTCCTTGGTCGAGCGCCTTGCCTGCCCTGGATCCCATCGCGCTCGATCGCCTTTGGTTGAGCAGAAGTGCTTGACCAAACCCCCTGGTTGAGCGCCTTGAGCGTGCTGCATCCCTTCTCCGACTCAAGCTCCATAATGTTAGGAATTAAAGCAAGCAACTATAGGAGAAAATAATAGAACTACGGAATTTAGAGACAAACAATTTGGTTACCCAGTTCGTCAAACTGACTACATCTGGGGGCACTACCAAGCCAGGAGAGATCTACTATATCTTATAAGATAATGCAAGTAGTGCAAGATACAATGGGGGAGTCAGGGGGTTATTTATACAAAAAACCCGAACTGGGAAACTGGGCCAAAACCCTAGATTTGGCCCATCCTGGCCGAAACCCTATTTCCACGTCCAGGCCTCGGAACCGCTCAACCTCAGCCCTTGGTCGAGCGATTCTGCTCGATCACATACATTGCTCGTTCTTCACAGTTAAAGCGCCATCATAATTCATTTGGATAGGGCGGCGCCGACCGAAAGCACACCGCTGACCTCGAAGGATGAAATGGGTCGAGCTCTCGCGCCATGCATCGGGGCCACTCAAAGCTCCATAACATAACAATCTCCCACCTGGAGACTGAACCTGGAGACTGACACTGGAGCGGAAGTGCCCGACCTCAACTAGGTCGAACGTCTTGTCCTCCCTGGACTCATTCCAAACGTCTTATCTTCCCTGGACTCATTCCGCAACTTAGACTCCAACAATCCCAACAATCTCCCACCTGGAGAATGACTCCAACTGTAACTCGTCTTCCCAATCTCTCATCGGCAGTAACTCTCGATCCGAGCAATGTCCCTCAACGTTTTGATTCGCACCAGAACCAAACAACGTCCCACAACATTCCCTTGAATCATTCTACCACCAATTCCCGCACGATCTCAGGCACGTGTCTAATGCCCATCTTGATCTTGCATCTAACCTGATATAACGATCTCAGCCACGTGTCAACGCCCATCTTGATCTTGCATCCAACCACCTACTCCAAGCAACGTCCCATACTCTGCGAACTGCCTATGGAACCTGCTCGACCTGGGGCTTTGGTCGAGCGGTTCTGCTCTACCAACTAGCTTGCTTGAGTGCCTTGTGCGTTCTCGGACGTTCAGTGGTTGTGCCCGGCTACATACCGAATGACAAATCCGAAATCCTGTTCCATCAAGCTTCTCAACAGGCGATTTCACTTTAGCCACCATAATTGCTCTCCACAGATCCCTTGAGCCTGATGCTCTGATACCAGTTGTTAGGAATTAAAGCAAGCAATTATAGGAGAAAATAATGGAACTACGGAATTTAGAGACAAACAATTTGGTTACCCAATTCGTCAAACTGGCTACATCTGGGGGAACTACCAAGCCAGGAGAGATATACTATATCTTATAAGAAAGTGCAAGTAGTGCAAGATACAATGGGGGAGTCTGGGGGTTATTTATACAAAAAACCCGAACTGGGAAACTGGGCCAAAACCCTAGATTTGGCCCATCCTGGCCGAAACCCTATTTCGAAATAGATGATTTAAAGCCCCTTGAACCGCCGACCTATAAATAGAAGCCCTTGGTCGAAAGCGGTTATCTTCGGTCACATACATTACTCGAGCGCCTCACATGAGAAATTGGATAGAATTTTCGACCTAGCACACCGCCGACCGAAGGCCGGTCGAGCGCCCTCGCGCCAAATTCATGATCCCGCTTTCACTCATCCATAACCCAACACATAACCCAACAGACGATGATAAGACAAGACAATGCTGCTGCAGACTTTTTTGTAAAAGAATTATTTGTAGGATGGATGCAAGTTTTTTGCACCCCACTTTGGGTGGGTTTGATAAAAAGCAAAAAAGTGCAACAACAACAACAACAACAACAACAACAACAACAACATCTTCAAATCCCAACTTTCAAAATTGTCTTTATAATATTTGATGGAAAACTAGCTTTTCCTGCAAACCTCGATCCTCGGTGCTAGAAAACCAGCTACCGTAGTGTGGGTGGGTGGGTGGGGGGGTGGGTGGGTGCGTGCGTGCGTGTGTGTGGGGGGGGTACATGGCGAAGAGGGCCAACGGTGGAGAGGGGCCGACGGCGAAGAGGGTCGACGGAGTGGTGAGGGTGGGTGGTGGAAGTAGTGGGCAGAGTGGCAACAACAACAACAACAACACCAACAACAACAAGAAATAATAATAATAATAATAATAATAATAATAATAATAATAATAATAATAATAATAATAATAATAATAATAATAAATGACAAGACGATGACAACAACAACAACAACACCAACAACAATAATAATAATAAGTGACAAGACGATGATAAGACAAGACAATGCTGCTGCAGACTTTTTTGTAAGAGAACTATTTGTAGGATGGATGCAAGTTTTTTGCACCCTACGTTGGGTAGGTTTGAAAAAAAAAACAAAAAAGTGCAACAACATTTTTGTTTTTCAATGTGCAAAATAGTATAGTTGGGTGTAAAATAGGTAAATGATATGCACTTTTTTTTTTGTAGTGGAGAGTAAAAAATAAAGGTTATGTGTTTTATAGTAATTTGGTGATGTGAAATGTATTAATGAGTCCCCCCCACCCAATTAACAAGGAGAAGATAATCCTCTTTTCATCAAGCTCCTCTCTATTATTGATCATCACTCTTCAAGCTAGAAGTCATCACCCCCCCTACATCAAGAAGCTCTACAAGCCACTGATCTCTGATTGTTCAAAGGACCTAGCTAAAATCAAGAAGAAATAATGACAAAGGTGAAGTGTTGCTTAAGTTGAAGCAAGGGTGATTTACACCACGCTCAAAGCTCACAAATCGATTTCAAGTTAGCAAGGTTTTAATTTTGAGGGGGTCAGAGGAGCAACAACAGTACATAAATGTTATCTCTTGTTACACTTGACGATTTTATTTGAATGCCGATCAAAGCTTTATTAAAAGTTGTTCGATGATCCTTATGTTTGCTACCTCTAAATCGACCGCTATTTACTTATTATATCATAATCTAATTAATGAATAAGTCCACTCTACTTGCCATAACTTATATAATCGTTATTAATACTGTCAACTGCAAACTCCTACCTTTTAACTCGTTGAATTTCTTTAAAAAATATATATACATTTTTTTAATTGGAGTTTTTTATCACTAAGTAACAATTTAAATTTAGAGTGTTAAAACCATAAGAACTTCATTCTGAAATCGAGGCATTACACCTATCTTTGTTATGTAAAAAAATTATCATCGTTATTTACAAAAATTATCATTATTTAAAAAATATTTCAATACTTTAATATCGATAGTTATTTTACTTAATAATAATAATTTTCATATATAATAATAATATAAAAAAATAAAACAAAATTACCTTGAACCTGAGTTCACATAATTTTTTATCATTATTAATTTGGGTGTTCGAGGAAAATGACGTGAATTCGTGACGGGCGTTAGACCGATTTACAATTACATTATTGAATTCAAAATTAGCTTCGACTTTTGGGAAGGGTACCCCTTGAATTTATTTTTTATTTTTTTTGGTTGTTAATTAACTACTCCCTTCGTCCTATTTTTTATTATCCGATTACTGTAGACATGGAGATTAAGAAAAAGTAAGAGATAATAATATTAAATGATGTAAAGTGGGTAAAATGGGTTTGGTGGAGGGACATAATAGAATTAAATGATGTAAAGTGGGTTTGGTGGAGAGAAATAATAGCATTAAATAATATTGAAATTTGCTTTATTTATTTTTTAGGAAATGACCAAACAAAATTAGGACTGCTATTTACGGAAAATAGACAATCAAAATTAGGACAGAGTGAGTACTAATTTTACTACATATTTTTAGGCAAAAACTTATATGCAATATTGCATACTATGATTTATGTGCAATTTGGCCTAAATATTAGGTTTTTAATTTCGTGGGTCAGGCCCGCTTGAGCCGCTTCTCCTTTTTCCTGCGGATTTCTCCTTCCTTTCTTCTTCTTCCACAAAGAGACAATCGCAATCACAACTGTAATCTTCAAGAAGGCATATATGTTTGATTGTTTTTTTCCACATGCATATAACTATTAATCGAAAAAGATCATCTGTTTCGCTTTTATATATGAACTAATTCAAAAGAGATGCTAAAGTCAGCTTGATTGAAAATTTTATGTCGTAAATTTTGGAATTTGTCACACTTGCTTAATTAAGAATTGTTTTGGGAGAAAAATCAGTGTTAGTTGTGGTAGTCTGGTAGACTGATGCTTTTTTTTTTCCACGTTTGTACTGGTTTTGTTCATGTAATAACACTCTTTTGTTCATAGGGTAACACTCTTTTATTCATGTAGTAACACATTAAGTTGTTATGTAAATCTGTAATTTTGGACTGAGAATTTCTTTTCCGTATGTTCTGGTTTTGCTTATGCGTTTGTACTAATTTTTGTTCATGTAGTAACACTCTTTTATTGATGATATTTTTCGCGTTTGTACTGGTTTTTGTTCATATAGTAACACTATTTTGCTCATATTGTAACACTCTTTTGTTCATGTAGTAACACATCAAGTTGTTATGTAAATCTTTAATTTTGGACTGAGAATTTCTTTTCCGTTTGTTCTAGTTTTGTTTATACGTTTGTATTGATTTTTGTTCATGTAGTAACACTCTTTTGCTCATAGGGTAACACTCTTTTGTTCATGTAGTAACACATCAAGTTCTTATGTAAACCTGAACCCATTGTCCGCGCCCGCGCTCGACCCGCCCTGACCTGACCCGCCGCCCTGACCCGCGAAATTTAGACAACTTTTATCTTATTTATGTTGTATTGCACATAACACTAGTGTGCAATATTTCGCACAAGACTTTCTCATATTTTTTACTTTTTCAGACGGAAAATTTTAATCAGTTTCTAAGGATTTTGAGATAGATTCTAATTTTTTTAAAACTTTTTTTAGCGATAGGATATTTAATCCGTAAACTAATTTACGATAGATTTTTTAATATTTTTAAAATTTTGGTAATTCTTTGTGACGAATTTTACAGCAGATATTTTTTTAAATTCTTAAATTTATTTTTAAGATGTTACATATCATAAAATAAATTTATCACGTTGACTAGTAAACTAAAATCTATTTAATAACATGAAAAAATTAAGTGTTTACAAAACGTCTATTGACGTCAACTTAATTTTATAAATTACTTATTTTTAACTATGTAGTATATTAAATTATTCTAATTAATTATATTGGTTGTGTATATAAATATGTGAAATAAATTACATTTTTAAAAGATATAATTTCATTATTTTAAATGTTTAAAATAAAACACTGAAATATATAAACATATTAATCAAATAGTAATTAATATCAAATTAGATTAAGTAAAATAATAATGAAGCTTTAAATTAAAAAAAAAAATCTCTTTAAAAGTAATATAATTATTATATTAAATATGTGAATTAATTAAATATCTTGTGATTGTAGTTTAGTGGTAAGAATTCTACATTGTGACAAGAGACCTAGGCTCGGCTCCCAGCCATCCACTGAGCCCTAACCTGGGCTCGGCCTAGTCTACGTGTTTCCAGCTAGACAAAAACGGTGTTTGCAAGAAATTATAAGTGATTATAGTTATTTAAAATTGTGTGCATAAACAATTTTGAATGTTTTATTTTTATTTTATTAGATTAAATAAATTCTCAAAGGCTATAAGCTAAAAGTTGTAGAGTTGGTCTCCCACGAACCAGGTCTATGCTATGAACTTGGATTATTTGACTCATTTTCACCTATTCCAACACATTTTTCTAATCCACTAAACTTGACTCGTATCAGACCCTGGATAGGTTCAAATGCCTATGAATTAAAAACAAGGATCATAGCATGAACCAGGTTTATACAAGTTTTTGTCAAAGTTGTAAATGGGTGCTTTTGGTAGTTTATGAACATTTTTTTAAGTATTATTAACTTTTTTTGCAAACACTATCAATTTTCTTTAATTTTTTTAACAAATACTATCAATTTCTACTATTAATCAATTTTCTCATAATCACTAATTTTAATCACTTCTTCGAAAGGATAATTTTTTGAAAACACCCATAAAGGTTCGACGGCTTAGTGGAAAGCTATGTTTTAAAAATCATGTATAACCGGCTGGTCGTACGGGAAAATAAATGAAGGATGGACTAGTTCTAGCTAGACAAAGGCTCGACGGCTCAATGACAAGCTATGTGTTAGAAAACGTGTAGGACAAGCCAGTTCAACCGCTAGTCAGCCAGGCCACCGAATTGGTTAGGAGCATTTGATCGCCCTTATTCCGAAAGGCCTATGAATAGAGCTGTCAAAACGGGTCGCTCGCCACCCACCTCAACTCACCTTTTTTTTGGCCAACCCACAACGAGTTTGGGCTGAAAACTACTCAACTCAACTCAACCGATATATAGCGGGTAGCGGGCTAGCCCGGGGGCTTTTTTTAAAAAAAATTGTTATTTTTGCATGTATTATTTATAATAAGTTTTAAAGTAGGTTTTTGGTGAAACTTGTTCATAGCATTAAAGTTTTACCACTACACTTATATAAACTAATACTATAACACCTATAAACTGGGATTATAGCATTAAATGGGATAGGTATTAATTTATAAGAGTTGTGGTATTATTTTATAAGTATAATTATACAAATTTAATAGTATGAACATGTTTCACATGGACAAAGTGAAATATCTAAAGTGGTTAGAACACCACTACCTATGCAAGAGAGGTCATGAGTTCGAGTCATATTAATAAAAAAAATAAAAATAAACATGTTTCACATGAAAATTTATGTAAATTTTAAGCAGCATATGTGTCTTGATAAATAATAAAAACAAACAAAGATTACAATAAACATAAAAATTAAGCAACAATATTAAAAAAATAATCGTAATAAATAAAACTTTTTTTGTATGCTGCGAGAATAAGTGAGAAACAAATTGTTTTGTATATTTATATTTCTGTATTTTAATTAAATTAAACAGTAATATTAAAAAAATTAATTAAAAAAAAAAAGAGCCAACAGCCAACCCGCCCCAACCCACTCCAACCCGGGGGCCACCCATATAAGTCGCTCCCAGCGGGCATGTAAATACTCAATTCAACTTGTCCCATATATAGGTGGAGCGGGCTGGCCCAACGAGCCAAACCTATTTTGACAGGTCTACCTATGAACCGATCAAAAGTGGAAAAAATGGATCGAAATGGGAACAATGTGCTTGGGTGCGGGTTCTGCAAAAAATGGAGGATCGAGTAACAGTGTGCTTGGGTGCGGGTTCCGTACCGGGTTAACCATTCTTCCTACGAACTCAACCATTTTCAGGCTTCAACTCGATGGTCAGCTATGCGTAGTTTTAATTTGAATTGCAGTGTTTTGGAATATTGGATGAAGAGGGATAGTTGGATCACGTTGCCGTCAATTTTTCATTTAGTTACTTTATTTTTTTAAGTTAAAATATCAAATACAGTTTAAACCTTTTAATTTTTCAATGCCTAAAAAATTGGAATCAATTTAATTAATGGACCATGTCCGCCTAAAAATGTAGAGGCGCACAGTTTAAAAATTAGATTTTTCACGTTTAAGATATTATTAAATTTATTTAATTGCTTTATTTTTTTAACAAAAAATAATTATAATAATACATACATACCATTTCTTATTCATTTAAAAAATAAGAAAAAAGATATAGATGATAATATATAATTTATGCATTTAATTATATAATATTCAATTATGATGTCATACTGACTCAGCTGCTTTAAAATCGATTAGACCTTATTAGACCCGGTCCGACCAAAAGCGCTGAGCATGTGGGTCTCATCACTCATGTACATCCAAGTACAACGTACACTCATAGTGCATTTTAGAGTCTTGGGCCCGTTTGTCCCGGTACAATTATCTATGGAAGTCCAACATGCAATTGTCTCAAGCCTGAAAGCCCAACTGGTGATTGCGGTGCCCAACCCAAATACGCAACCCCCCTGTTGTCCTAACCCCATAAGCCCAAGTCCATATTATTGAGAAATTAATTGTCCGGATCTATTTAGGATGAATGTTTAAATACAAATTTAACTCTAACAATTATTACTAGCATGAATTAATCCTATATTAATTCAAATAATAATTCAACAACAAATCATGCATACAAATTCATCACATAAATCCTACGCATGCGGAATTGCTAGGAGTTTAAGTGAACTAACCTCTCGGAGTGACAACCGTTAGTATTCCATAGTCCCTGTTCAACAATCCAGTGGAAGGATACTCGCGAACAATTAACAAAAGGAAAAATAAATTTATGTTGCACCACCTTTGTGAATTTCTAATTTTTCCAACACAGGTAATTGCACTTGAAGATGAAACATTCATCCCCTATTTATAAGAGGGAGGTGGTCGAAATTTTTAGGGAAAATAATATGAGAAAATCTTTTTCTTGATCTTCAAGAAATCTTGAATATATCTCTTATATTATTTTCTCCATAATTAAAATATTCCACAAAAAATCCCACATTCTCTTGTTATGGGATTTTCGAAAAATAAGGGACCAAGATTTTCAAGATTGAGATCTTCTTGAATTTATGAGATATTCTTGTATTCCAAGAATACATATCTTCCATAATATCTTTTCAAGAAAGTCAAGAAAATCTTTCCTTCCTTATTTTCTTCATTATTTTCGAAAATTACAAGATAAATAACCAAGTGGGAGATTTCTTGAATTTAATGAGATAAACTAGTATTCCAAGAATACTTATCCTCATTTCATAACAAAAATTCAAAGAAACTCTTTCTCCATCTTTTATTTATTTATTTTCGAAAAAAAATAGGAAAAATTGACAACAATATTTTATTTTATTTTAAACACCTTTTTCAGTTATTGGACTTTATCTTTGGGCTACTTGAGGGGCCTTTAGGAGAATTAAGATTGGACCTACTAATGGACCTAGAATTTCCAATATTGAGCCACAATATTATTCAAGCCCATAAATATTAAATAATCTCACAACATAATTAATATTGCACTATCCATCTTAACCCATATTACAGTTAATATGGCTCCCGGTTATTATTTTCCGTGTTTAAGATTATCCAGTCTATTAATTAATTTAAGTTACTGAAATAACTTCACTTTAATTAATATTTTTTTCCTTGGTTCAGGAACGACTTAACATTATTATCCATACAGGAAACTAATTCCACTTGCAAGATTTAGTATGATAAAATTTCTGAGCCTCCCAAGGGGACAAATCAAACAAAACGCACTTGCACACCGATTCTCCGTATTAAATCTTAGCAATCGTCGTGTAACTAACAATATTGCCCAAGATACAAGGTATTGAATCACATTGATTCTCTACCCATCATAAGTCAAAGCAATAGTTATTAATTCCACACGAACCTATTTAAGGGACGGGGATTAAGAAATAACTAACCACTGAGGTCTAATTCTTCTATATTTAGTTCTGGAGAATTTATCCTCATGTAGGTCCTATTCAGCGCATCATAATGCACTAGTGCAATCTCTTGGTCAAGACAAGACAATATGAGCCTTACACTTCAACCTTTCACGATTGATCGTTCAGTTCCATCTAGGTTGTGAATTTTGTACTTTTAATTACAAGGGACTGTTAATTTAATCTTTTGTGATTTGGTATAACTAAATTAACTACAATGTAACACGTATTAATTATTGAACAGTTATGCAGTAAATATATGTAACATTCGATGATATTTAAAACAACAAGGATAAATAATTTATTTCATCAAATAAAACAAAAATTCAGTCTGGTTATACAAAGTAAAAAACATACTTTTCAGTATAATCCCAACACAAATCACCTCCCAGTCCATTTCGACTTGTACCCGGCATCGCTCCACCAAACCAGATCTGCTTATCCTTGCCCAAAAATCTCTCCCATCCGAAACTCAATCCCTAACCCTGGCGCCTCCCTATATTCCGATTCCGGTCTCGCAACAAAGCCAACCACCGACCTCAATCCTCAATTTTCTAGCTTTAGGTGAATCATCATTTTCTACTTCCCCTCATAACCCCATTCACACCCTAACCCATTCGGCTTCCCCAACCTCAATCCTCAAATTACCAGCTTCAGGTCAATCATCATTTTCTCCTTCCCCTCATAACCCCATTCCCACCCTAACCCATTCGGCTTCCCCAACCACTACGCCCCAAAGCCAAAATTGCTCTGTCCCCCCTGGCGCACCTGATTGTAGCTCTGGCCGAAGGATCCTTCCAGCTTCCATGGGCTTCGGTATCCAAAAACCAAAGTGCAAAACCAGAATATCCAATCGTGTTTCTCGCAAAACTTCTCTGAAAAAGGTTGACAAAGTTGCTTGGTCTAACTTTTTAGGAAACATGTCTCCCCTGAAGTCGTAGCTGATTTCAACAGGGACCCCGATGGAAGGTTTTCCGATGAACGATTTATAAAACAAGGAAAATAAAAATATTGTTGCACCACCTTTGTGGATTTCTAATATTTCCAACACATGAAACACTAGTTGGGAATGAAAAATTCATCCCCTATTTATAAGTAGAGGGGTGGTCGAAAATTTCAAGCAATTTAGGGCTAGGAAAGATCTTTTCTTGATCTCCAAGAAATCTTGAATATATCCAATATATTCTTCTTTCCATGTGTATTTTTCCACAAAAATCTCACACCCTCAATTGGCCTAAATTTTTGAAAAATTAAGAAAAGAATTTCAAGATTGGAACATTCTTGAATTTATGAGATATTCTTGTATTCCAAGAATACATATCTTCCATAAAATCTTTCCAAGAAAATCAAGAAAATCTTTCTTCCCTTTCTTATACAAGATTTTCAAAATTTTACTTATTAAAGAAGCCAAGTGGGAGTTTTCTTGAATTTATGGGATAATCTTGTATTCCAAGAATACATTATGTCCTTTCCATAAAATCTTTCCAAGAAAATCCTTCTCCCTCTTTTCTTTAATATTTTCGAAAATAATAGGAAATATTGCAACAATAAATTTATTTTATTTTAAACACCTTTTATTTATTGGACAATAATTTGGGCTACTTGAGGGGCCTTTAGGAGAATTAAGATGGACCTTCCAATGGACTTCTGAATTCCAATATTGAGCCACAATATAATTCAGCCAATTAATATTAATTAATATCACTATATTATTAATATTGCACTATCCAGTCTTAACCCATATTACGGTAATATGACTCCCGGTTATTATTTCCAGTGTTTAAGATTCTTTAGTCCGTTAATTAATTAAGCCAACGGAAAAGCTTTATATTAATTAATATCTTTATCCTTGGAGTAAGGACAACCCAACTTTATTATCCATACCGGAAAATTAATTCCACTTACAAGATTTTGTATGATAAAGGTTCCGAGCCCACCAAGGGGACCAATCAAGCAAGACATAGCAAGCACACGATTCTCTATATTAATTTAGCAACCATCATGTAATTAATATTATTGCCCAAGATATAGGGTATCGAAGTCGCAATGATTCTCTTCCCATTTATAAGTCAAAGCAATAACTACTAATCACACACAGTCCTTATTAAGTGACAGAGATTAAGAAATCAACAACCACTGAGGTCTAACTCTTCATCCCTTAAGTCAGTGCGAATGAGTTTATCCTCTCTGTAGGTCCGCTTCAGCGCATCGAATGCACTAGTGTAATCTCTTGGTCAAGACAAGCCAATCTGAGTCTTACACATCAACTTCTACCAATAGATTGTTCGGATCTGTCTATGTTGTGAAACACGCACTCATTTACAAGGACCTGTTAACTTGATCTTCTGTGATCTGGTATCACCACATTAACTACAATGTAACGCGTGAAATGAACAGTTTGCAATAAATATATATAACATTCAATCATATTTAAAGCAATATTGATAAACAATTTATTTCAGTAAATAAGTGTTTAATACATAGATTATACAAAGTAAAAGCATACTTTCACGTATAACCCCAACAATCTCCCACTTATACTCAAAGTTTACTTTTAAGTATACCACAGTACGTCTCGTGTAGTTTTACGTGACATCTAATGCCACCTACACGAACCTAATAATGTCTCTCCTACTTATACTCAAAGCAGATTGGCTACGCACTTGACAACCATTCCTCCCACATGTCTCTTGAATTTTTCCAGAGGCTGACACTTTGTGAGAGGATTAACTAGGTTATCCTCCAATGCGATCTTAGCCACATCTACATCTCCTCTCTTAACGATTTCTAGTCTAAGATTTCTTTCCTTTCTACGTGTTTGCTGGCCTTGTGGGCTCTAGGTTCCCTTGAATTTGCAACTGCTCCGGCATTATCACAAAAAACCGTGATGGTGCTGGGTAAATTCGGAACAACGTCCGAGTCCACTAGGAAGTTCCTGAGCCACACCGCTTCTTTCGTTGCTTCACAAGCAGCTACATATTCGGCTTCCATGGTAGAATCGGTGATGCATTTCTGCTTAACGCTTCTCCATGTTACAGCTCCTCCCCCCAGACAAAACACACTACCCGAGGTAGATTTTCTGGAATCTAGGTCTGATTAGAAATCCGAGTCCGTGTATCCCACTGGAAATAAACTGTCTGACTGATAAACCAACATTCTATCTCGAGTTCTTTTCAGATACTTCAGAATGTTCTTAACAACATTCCAATGTTGATTTCCGGGATTACTTTTATATCTCGCTACCATGCCGACGGCGTAGCAGATATCCGGTCTCGTACACAACATTAGATACATGAGACTTCCTACTGCCGACACATAAGGAATGCCTCTCATGTCATCTATCTCCCTTTGTGTCTTAGGGCACATATCTTTCGATAGATGAATTTCATGCCTGAAAGGTACAAAACCCTTCTTGGAATCTTGCATGTTGAAACGCTTCAAACGGTATCTATGTATGAAGCTTGCGATAAGCCGATCATTCTTTTCTTTAGATCTCGAGTGATCTTGATCCCAAGAACATGACCGGCTTCCCCTAAGTCCTTCATATCAAACTATTTTGACAGCCATACCCTTACGTCTGACAAAACCTTTACATCGTTTCCGATGAGCAGAATATCGTCTACGTATAGTACTAGGAATACCAAGGTAGTTTCATCACACTTTCTATAAATATAACTCTCGAAATCGTTTTGATCAAACCCATAAGATTTGATTACATGATCAAAACATTGGTTCCAAGCCCGAGATGCTTGCTTAAGTCCATAAATGGACTTCTTCAGCTTGCACACAAGGTGTTCTTGGCCTTTTTCGATGAAACCTTTGGGCTATTGCATATCGATTCCCTCGTCAAGACTCCCGTTACGGAAAGATGTCTTGACATCCATTTGCCAGATCTCAAAATCTAGATGCGCAGCTATTGCCAAGAGAATACAGATGGACTTAAGCATGGCTACAGGCGAAAAAGTTTCTTCATAATCGATACCCTCTTTCTAAGTGTATCCCTTTGCCACAAGCCTAGCTTTAAAGGTTTCCACCTTCCCGTCCGGTCCTCTTTTTCTCTTATAGACCCACTTGCATCCAATGGGTTTTACCCCACTGGGTGGTTCAACTAGCTTCCACACTTGATTATGATACATTGAGCCCATCTCGGCTTCCATCGCGGTTTGCCAGGATTCTGAATCCTTATCTTGGACCGCCTCCTTGTAGGACCAGAGGTCTGATTCACTATCCCCGGGGACCAAATCCGAAGATTCTCCTATGCCCATGAATCTCTCAGGTTGTCGAACAACCCTCCCACTACGACGAGGTTCCAATTTTGTCGGTGTGACGCTTATTATATCTACCTGTACAGTTGGTATAGGAGTTTGCCCTCTTATTTCATTTAAGGTAATCTCACTTTTGGGTTTTCGATTGTTCATAAAGTCTTCTTCCAAAAATCTAAAGTGCATACTTATTACCACCTTTTGATCTTCGGGACCATAGAACATACACCCTTTTGTTCCCATGGGATATCCTATAAACAACCTTAGTTCCGAACGTGCATCCAACTTACTGGCTTCATTGTCTAGCACGTATGCCGGACACCCCCAAATCCTGAGATGTTTCAGACTCGGCTTGCGCCCAGTCCACAACTCTTTAGGGGTTTTGGGAACCGATTTGGATGGCACCAGATTCAGAACATAAGCCGCTGTTTCCAAGGCATGACCCCAAAATGACTTGGGTAGATCTGAATAACTCGTCATGGATCTGACCATTTCTAAGAGTGTTTTGTTTCTTCATTCTGCAACCCCGTTTTGTTGAGGGGTTTCGGGTGCAGTCAACTGGGAAACAATGCCCTCGTCTGACAGGTAGTTCAAAAACTCATCGCTGAGGTATTCACCTCCATGATCAGATCGTAGAAACTTGATACTCTTTTCCTGATGATTCTCCACTTCGGCTTTGAACTCCTTGAATTTATCAAAGGTTTTCGATTTGTGTTTCATGAGAAAAATGTACCCGAACCTTGAGTAATCATTTGTGAAAGTCACGAAATACTCATAGTCACCTCTAGCTTTGGTTGACATTAGACCACACACGTCAGTATGAACGATTTGCAACACTTCTGTGGCTCTATTCCCCTTGGCTCCAAATGCCATCTTGGTCATCTTACCCTCCAAACATGATTCGCAGGTTGGAAGTGGTTCTAACTGTAGGTTCGACAGCGAACCATATTTCACCAACCTTTGGATCCTATTTAGATTATTATGACCCATTCTTAGATGTCATAGAAGTGTTTCGTTCATGTTTTCTGAATGTTTTCTCTTATTGCATGAAATAGTCGATTTGTTATAAGATGAATTTTGTGAGTGGTGTGCACAGTTAATAGTATAGAGATTGTTCCGCAAAATTCCATGACAGATAAACACATCGTTACGATAAACAGTAACTTGCTTAGAAAAATGAACAGAATATCCATCATTAATAAGTTTTGAAACTGAAATAAGGTTTTTGCGAAAAACAAACTTGTCTTCAAAAGACAGGTGCACGTCTCCCACTGCTTCAGTTGCTACTCTCGTAGTATCGCCCACTGCTTCAGCTGCTACTCTAGTAGAAAGCACACGATTCTCTATATTAATTTAGCAACCCTCATGTAATTAATATTATTGCCCAAGATATAGGGTATCGAAGTTGCAATGATTCTCTTCCCATTTATAAGTCAAAGCAATAACTACTAATCACACACAGTCCTTATTAAGTGACATAGATTAAGAAATCAACAACCACTGAGGTCTAACTCTTCATCCCTTAAGTCAGTGAAAATGAGTTTATCCTCTCTGTAGGTCCGCTTCAGCTCATCGAATGCACTAGTGTAATCTCTTGGTCAAGACAAGCCAATCTGAGCCTTATACATCAACTTCTACCAATAGATTGTTCGGATCTATCTAAGTTGTGAAACACGCACTCGTTTACAAGGAACTGTTAACGTGATCTTCCGTAATCTGGTATCACCACGTTAACTACAATGTAACGCGTGCTATGAACAGTTTGCAATAAATATATATAACATTCAATTATATTTAAAGCAACAGTGATAAATAATTTATTTCAGTAAATAAGTGTTTAATACATAGGTTATACAAAGTAAAAGCATACTTTCACGTATAACCCCAACAACATTATCAATGTCTACGCACCTTGTCCGATCGCAGAACGTATATCATTATGGGGCTGGCTTTCGAACATTATCCAACATTTGGGAGAGAGCTGCATTTGTTTGACAGGGGACTTTAACTCCATCAGGTAGGAGCATGAAAGAAGTGGTTCAAACTCGGTGGTGAGCAAAAGGGACTTAAGAGCGTTTGATGAGTTTATTGGTGGATCGAATTTAATCGACCTGCCACTGCATCGGAAAAAGTACACTTGGTACCAACCGAATGAAAGATGCAAGAGTAGATTGGATCGGATCATCATCAACAACGAGTGACTCGCAACATGGCCAAATTCAATCAAAAAAGGGTTGCCCAGGTCAAACTCTCATCATTGTCCTTTGTTGTTAGAAACACAATTCGTAGATTGGGGACCGAAACCATTTCGGTTTATCAATGCCTGGACTGGACATTCGGGCTTTAGAGAAGTGGTGAAAAATTCATGGCAGAACTGTGAAGTTGATGGGTGGGCTGGTTTTCGAATAAAGGAGAGATTAACTGTTGTCAAAGTGGCATTGAAGGAGTGGAACAAAAATGTTTTTGGTATCATTGATACAAACATCTTGAAGCTTAGGAAGGAGATAGAGGAACTGGATGTGGTAGACGACGTGTTTGGTTTGGATGAAGAGGAGATAGTGAAGAGGAAAAGAACCACGACTAAACTCTTTCAAAATCTAATTGGAAGCACAGCTTGCAACTCAAAAGGCCCGAATAGCATGGTTGAAGGAAGGAGACATTAACACTAGTTTCTTCCACAGGGCAGTAAACAAACGAAGAAATGTGAACAAGATAAGTGGCATCCAAATTGGTGATGAATGGTTGGAAAATCCAGAGGCGGTAAAAAATGGAATTCGAGAATTTTTCCGAGATCATTTTAGGAAAAGGGAGGGGGCCAGACCGTCCATGGATCCCAACTTACCGTTCAAAAAAAGTATCACTAGAAGACAATTCATCCCTTATTGAAGACTTTACCAAGCAAGAGGTGCTTAGGGCGATCGGAGACTGTGAGAATTCAAAAAGCCAGGGCCCAGATGGATTTAATTTCAACTTCATCAAAGCAAGCTGGGAGGTGATCAAAGGGGAAGTCATGTGCTGGTTCAATGAATTTCATTGCAACGGCAAGATTGTGAGTGGCCTCAACTTTTCATTTGTAGTGCTTATTCCAAAAAAAAAAGACGCCCGAAATTTGTCGGAGTACTGTCCAATCTCACTCATAGGGTGCTTCTACAAGATTCTGGCAAAAGTGTTGGCATCCAGGCTGAGTAGAGTGATGGAGTCAATAATTGCGGAAAATCAGTGTGCATTTGTGGGAAAGAGACAAATCCAAGATGGTGTGGAAAATCAGTGTGCATTTGTGGGAAAGAGACAAAGCCATTGAGGAGGCAAAAAGAAAGAAATTGAAAAGGATTCTCTTTAAGATCGATTTTGCAAAGGCTTACCACTCGGTTGATTGGGATTTTCTAGAAGAGATGATGACCCATTTGAACTTCTCCGAAAAATGGAGAAAATGGATGATGTCTTGGTGAAGGGCTCAACAAATATCTTGGTGAACGACAGTCCGTCGGGAGTTTTCAAACTCGAAAGGGGGCTCCGCCAAGGGGATCCTCTTTCTCCGTTCCTATATTTAATCGTGGCCGAAGGGCTGAGTGTTTTGGTAAAAAAAGTAGTGGAGCATGGGCTGTTGGACAGTGCAGAAATGGGGTGAGAAAAATTAAAGATTTCACATCTCCAATATGCGGAAGACACTATTTTTCTAACCTCGGACGACCCAAAGAACGGACGAGCAATGAAAAATATTCTACAGAATTTTGAAATGCTATCCGGCTTACTAGTAAACTTCAACAAATGTTCTCTTGTGGGGATTAACATTGCAAGCACTCAAACTACCCAAATGGCCAAAATGTTGGGCTGCACAGTGGGATCTCTCCCTTTCTCGTACCTGGGCATCTGAGTCGACATGAATCACAGGAGCATCTCAGAGTGTTCTCATCTTGTGCATAAAGTGAAAGTTAAACTAAAGTCTTGGGAGCATCGAAAAATTTCTTTCGGGGGGAAGGATTACTCTTCTAAATGCGGTTCTGAATGCAATGCCAATCTACCATCTTTCCTTCTATTGTTTGCGAAAAAAAAACCCTAAGAGAGTTAACTTCCTTACATCGTAATTTCTTGTGGGGTGGGAACGAGAGTGAGTCAAAAATTGCGTGGGTAAAATGGGAAAAAATCTGTGATTTTAAGAATAGGGGGGTCTTGGGGTGAGGGATCTAGAGTTCTTTAATTATGCTCTTTTAGGAAAATGGTTGTGGAGATACTTAGATGATAGAAATTTGTTGTGGGCAAAAATCATTACGTCCATTCATGGACTGGTTGAGGTGAGAGAGGGGGGTTTAGTAGCGAATAGAGGGAGTTCCAGTTGGTCGGGAAGGTGGAAAGACGTGGTGGATATTGGGTCGGGAGATTAGGGGAAGTGGTTTAGGGACAATTTAGAATTAAGAATAGGAGATGGAGGGAACACAAGCCTTTGGGAAGGGTTATGGGTGGGTGATTCTTCGCTTAAAAGTAAATTTCCTAGGCTATTTCACATCAGTAGGGATCAAGAGTGTAGTGTTAAGTCCATGGGTCAATGGGTTGAGGGAGAATGGAGGTGAAATTGGAATTGGAGACGTGCTTTTTTTGATCGCGAAACGCAACTTCTTTATGATTTTTTCACTTTAATTAACAAGAAAATTTGGAGGATAGGTGGCTTTGGAAAACAGGGATAAGTATCCCACCACCATGGACGTTTCTATGTATATCATGCACTAGGCTCCAGCCTAGGGCAATATTTTGAGAATTCCATATTATTATGAATGTATTATGTATAATTGTTTTAAATCTTTCATTTTAACCGAGAGCTACTTAATTCAATTTACATAGAAGCCAATCATATATTCTTAAAATGAAATTGGAAGTTCAAGTCGTATCCAGTTTATTTCATCAAAAGTAAATCAATTTGACAAAAATTAAGATGAAACGGTCTCATACATGAGACGATATATAAATTAGCTAAAATTAACACCCTCCCCACCCAAAATGTTAAAGCGACATGCCCAAATTATACACCGTCTTACCGTGAGACTGTCTCATGCAAGTGTGCATTAATCAACTCATTTAACACAAAAGTTTCAAATCCTATCATTTTAAAAAAAATTATGTATCATTTCTAATCAATTTATTTTACTAATTAAATTAATTAAGACAAAAACTCGTATGAGACAGTCTCATACATAAGATGAGGTACAAATTAACACAAATCAACACTGATTCCTTTCAAAGTGTTGAAGAATCATTGCCCAAATTATTTATTGAGAAAACCCCCGTTTTTAGCCTCTTCTCATTTAAAAAGTTCTTTGTTATCAAGGTTATTTATTTCATTCTTTTTTAGCCAAGAGAATTAATTTTTGGGCAATTATACCCTTAAAGAAGTTAACAAAAAAATTTAAAAAATGATGGTGCGGGATTAATATAGTGTAGTACGAAATTAATTAAATTGTGGTACAAATTTAAAAATAATGGTACAAGTTGAATTAAATTATGGTACGGGCTGAAATGATGGTGGTACGGTGTTAAAATAAGGTGGTACGGGATTGAAATAAGTGTGGTACGGTAGTGATAGTGGTACGGGGTTGATAGAATGGTGGTACGGACTGAAACAATATCTACAGACTGAAGTGATAGTGGTACGGGGTTAATTGAAGGGTGATACGAGCTGAAATAATGTTGGTACGGGGTGTATATATGGTAGTACGAACTAAAATAATGAAAGCATAAAAAAGTGGTAAAATTGAAAAAAAAATATATTCTCTTGACTAAAAAAGAATGATTATAAATTTTATGACAAAAAAGAACTTTTATTTTTATGTTAAGCTATTTATAAACTCAGCTCAATTATATTCCATCTCACCGTGAGACCGTCTCCTGTAAGTGTGCCTCTTGAATTTTATATGACTTTATGTTGATGTGCTATGATTTTAAATGTCTATTTTCTCTCTCTCTATTGAATTCCATCCTTAAATAAAAAAATACATGTATATTTTTTATATATAAATTTTACAATAAATAACTATTTTTTAGCCCACCCCACCATTAATTCCTATATTCGTCCCTGTCCACCACGGTAGCTTATGAGTGTATAATGGCAAGCAGAAGAACCGAGTTAAGCGGCTGCAATGAGGAATATTTGGCTAAACTAACGTGGAACAAAATTGCTCCACTTAAAGTCCAAGCCATAGAGACTACTCAAAGACAGGCTTCCGACAAAAGCGAATCTTCAAAGGCGCAACATCCTCCAGGCAGGGCCCTCTACACTTTGCCTTGTCTGTAGGAGTGAGGAGTAAACAACAAATCATATCTTCATCTCATGCCCCGCGGTTGCGATTTTGTGGAGCAAATGCTACAGCTGGTTTGGTGTCGCCCTCCCCCAACATTTCAGCTTGGAACAACACTTCCTCATACATTGCGGCCTTTTCCGAAGTAAAAAATGTACTAAAATTGCAGCGTGTATCTGGGAGTGCATGGTTTGGTTGGAATGAAAGGTGAGAAATAATTTAGTATTTGAAGGTGTGGAGTTCAGCGCAGAAAAAATCATGGAAGAACTAAAAGGAAGAACTTGGAGTTGGCTTTCTGCAAAAAACGTATTGCTTGATTCCTCAAATGGCTCTGTAATCCTATGTCCAGTATCAACTTTTTCTGAATTTTCTTTGTACAGCAGTGTTTCGTTTCCTTGAGCACCTTTTTTGCTCTTGGGACCTATACTTAATAAAAAAAAACTTTACCTTTCCTGACAAAAAAAAAAAAAAAGTCATCCAACTTGTTATATTAAAAAGTGCAACTTATTTATACTGAATCGTGCAATTATTTTTTCATATTAATAATTGCACAATAATTGCACGATTTAGTATAAACAAGTTGCACAAACCCATCCCATAATCTATGTTTAATTTAATGCCACTAATTATTGTAGTGTGAATGGCTGTTGTAGTTGTTAAAAGGACTACAAAATTGATGATTCTCAGTCAGTGTTTTTAAACCGGATCGGACCGGCCGGTTCGGACGGGTTAACAGGGAACCAGCCATGGTGCCGGTCCGGTTTTTAGTCTGTACCGATTTTGGATTGACCCAGTACGAACCGGACAAAAAACAGGTTAAACCGGTCAACCAGATGACCCGGTTTCAATTTTTTTTATTTTTTATTTTTTAAACAGAAGAAATCCCAACATCCGATTTTGAAAATTCCAGATCTTTTGTAAATGGTGGACTGGTGGTTTACCAGATCTGTTAATTTTCCACTGTAATTTTGTCCCCATAAGATAGAGAAGGGGAGAGGAAGAAAGAGAGGGAGTGAAATTAATTTGGAATTTGACTCAAGATTACCATTACATAAACAGAGTAGACATCGGATGGAGATATCGGAGTAAGGCGCCATTGCTGAAAATTGTTTGTTGTTGATTGTAGTGAGAGAGAATATATTGGGAATTCAAGGGTTTCTTTGACTCTCCTTTCTTGTAAAAAATTGTGAATCCCCTAATTTACGGCACTTACATTTGTCTTTCGAATAATACTGTTTTGCATCAAGATTGACTCAAAAGATTCACACCACTTCTATTAATTAATTTGATATATATATATAATATGTATATATATATATATTATATAAATATAAATAAATATATTATATATTATTAAAAATATATATATATTTATCCGAGTTATCCGTTTTTTTACAACGATTCAACCGGTCTAACCAGTGATCCAATGATCCAATTCATTATTCGGTTCGATGACCGGTCCAGTTTTAAAAACATTGGTCAGACAGACATTAGGTATAAAACCAATAAATCAACAACCTTATCAAGAATTAATTCATTTCCCTCTCCCAGTCAACGCGTTATTTCCTTCAGGAAATCCGACATTGACTACAAGTGCACACTCTCTTTTGTTTTTTTTTTTTAATAAAACGTCTATTAGTCTATTAGTCACATTCAAATGCAGATCACTAGGAAACAGCTTGGGCTTCGAACCTGGTGTAGAAATAAAACCATGTTTCCCAACTATACATCAAATTAAATTCAACTGCAAACAATAATTCATAAAGATTATAGTTCATACTTCAACACCAAATTATAATTTGAAATTAAATGCACTACATTTGACTATTTCCTGGTGGTCACACTTGCCTTAATTCAACCTTAAAAAAAGCGTAAATTATAAGTCTCCTTATCTAGTGGATTCTGTTCGGTGGAATATATATATTGAATCTGGAGAAGCCAATTGGTCCATGTTTAGGTGAGATTCTATTTAATATACATTGGGACTAAACCGTACTCACCCCGGAGAATGATATTTTTGTGCAAATTTAATTGACGTTTTAGCCTTTTTTTTTTTTTTCATTAAGAGTAATTATAGTAATCAATTTTATTTCAAATTAATATTCTCGAAACATGTAATTTATTAAAAAATTGATTAAAATTGATTTTTTGTATGCTTTAATCGGAGCCTCAATCATTTTGACTCGTAACATACGAAATAATTTCAAGATTAATAGGACTCTTGTGAAATATTGCATCATATTATTATGTACAATACCAAATAAATAAGGTAAAAAATTTAAAAAATTCACGGGTTGGGCCGGGGGCGGGTCGAGGCAGACTAATATATATTTATTGAATGATATGTTTATCAAATATGTGTTGTTCTTTAAATTTGTAATTTTGGACTTGTAATTTTTTTCACGCTTGTACTGCTTTTGTTCATGTGGTAACACTTTTTGTTCATGGAGTAACACTTATTTTTTAGTAATATGTAACACTGTATACATGTCGTAATACTATGTGAATGCTCATGTGTTACCATATGAACAACAATGTGTTACCTTATGAACATTTATATGTTACGTTATGTTTTAGTACGTTTTACGTAAGATATGAAGTTATTTCAATATAAAGAGAAGGAAAAATCTAGAGACGCCGCGCCGTAAAAATCAATTGAGATTTAGTGCGTTTGTTGGAAACACAAGGAAGAAGAAGAAGAAATCTGGCGTTTGTTGATGCACGAAGAAGAAGAAGAGGAACGTTCTGCCCTAACCCGAATCCGAAATCTGACAAGCGAATTTAAAAAAAAAAAAAAAAAGTCCAATTCACCTATAATTGCACATATTACTTGTATGCAATATTGCATACAAGTTTTTACTTTCAAATTTATCAAGAAAGGTATAACATCTGTCATTTTATATCTTCAATTCATCATTAAAAAAAAGGATTTCATCATAATTTTAATTTTGCATAATAATTGCATTAATGATACTTAAACTTACACATATAAATTCCTAAATAATTATTAAACTTTTAAAAAGGTAATAATTATTTTTTTCATTTTAATTTTTATTAAGCAATCATTAAAATAATAATAATAATAATAATAATAATAATACTATAAAATTCCAATGGGGCCCAGAGGCGGATCTATGTTGGGGTTGTACTGGGCTGGAATTGACCTGCTATATATTTATATGTAATACACTGCAAAAAAAGCGATGTTTAACGACGGAAATTAGCGATGCGTACTAAAACCGTCGCAATTAGCAACGGTCGTAGTCAAACGGTCAAATCCACCATTTTTAGTGACGGAAAACAAAACTGTCACTGAATACGACGGTTTAGCGACTGTTAATTCGAATCGCCTGTTTTAGCGACGAAAATTTGGAAACAGTTACTAAATGGTGCAGAAAATGAAGAGATCTGCTGTCATTAAATGGGCAGGCTTAGCGACGGATATTTGAAATCCGTCGCTAAATCCAATTCTATAAATACCGCTGCCTGCCCATATGTTTAATCGATCAATTCAGAAAGCAACACAAACGAGACAATTTCATCTATATTCTTCGATATAACGGTAATACTTTAATTTTTTTTTCGTTTATTTATTTATATTTAATTGTATTTTATATAATTTAATTAATATATAAATTTCATATTTTATTTAGATGAATGTTGAAGGTGGTAATAACGTCTCAGCTTCATCCCAGGTCTATTGCTCGTTTTCCTATCAATATCATCAATGGAGAGTAAGTGTTTTTTTTTTTTTAAAATTATATAATGAATTAATTTAATATTAATTATTAATTATGTATTTATTTTTTAATGTGTTAGTATTGTACTCGGTCACGAGGCTTCCTCTATAGCTAAAAATGTCATCATGTGGGTGGATATTGCTGTCAACGCCCACAGCTGGAAATACGTGCTAACTGACCAGCGTCAATTGTATTTCGATGAGTTTACGGTATAAAATTTACTCAATATTTTATTTCAATATATATTGATTACAATTAATTAATTTGTCGTATTATATTCAAAATATAGAAACAAACTACGTGGAATCCCGATCTCAAGACTAATGACGTTTACAAGGCATTTTGTAAGGTTGCTCAACGATAGTACCATGACATGATGCACGGGTGGCGTAGACAGTGGAGAGATGAAGGGCTAAACCTATTAGAAGAACTTGGGCCGGAAGTATGGGACTCAATTGTGGCTGTTTGGAGGGCATATCCATTTTAAATATTTTTATTTCATTATGTGAATAATATGTAATTTTCTGAACAATTTATGATTTCTGTTTAAGTTTTACTGTTTTATGTATGATTGACAATTTTAATTTATGTTTTTATTTTAATGAATGATTGAACAGTTTTAGGGTTAGTTATTTTAATTGGATTGAACAATTTAATTTCTATTTTTTTAAAAGAAATTATGTTTTTAGTGACGGTTTTGGCAACAGATTTTTAATTCCATCGCTAAATCGTCTCTAAAAATGACGGTAATTTTCGTCGCTAAATTTGTTTCAAGTAACCGTCGCTGAATCCATCGCTAAAATCTGTCAAAAAATACCAGCAGTTTCATTTTACACAAAACAGTCGTACCAACTCCATTTTTTTCCAAAACCAACACCAAATTTGTGTAGATAGAGGCGAAAATCGTTTTTGAAGTGCATATTGTGTAGCGGAAGCATTTCGACTCCTCGAGGACGATTTTACTGTACATTTTCACATTTCAACCGTTTAAAAATATATAGTGTAATGTATATAATTGATAAGTTTGTTTTGTATTTAGTGTTGATATATATTGTGTAGATAGTTTATGTTAAATGAATGTTTTGATCATAGAAAGTTATAATTTGGTGGATTTGTTTGATGTTATTTAATAGAAGAATATATTTGGATATTTACATATACAGACGAAACTCTGTCCAATTTTTTGTAGAATTAACATATTGATATAATTTGAAACAGATGGAATATCCGAATCGTCAGTGGATGTATTCGACTCCTCGACTTATGAACGGATGTATAAATATGGGGTTCATGAATGAAGTTAATAACGTCATTTACTTTGCAGCTAATCATGGTGCAACTTATTCAGAAGTTCGTATAAGATGTCCGTGTAATGCAAGAAAGTGTCAAAACAAGTAATACAGGTTGATTGTGGATGTTCAGACACATATCATCATGAATGGTTTTGTTCCTTATTACTATAATTAGACACGTCATGGTGAAGATCGATGGAATGTTGATTTCAATGATCTTGAAGAGTATTATAATGCTCTCGAATACAATGAGACACACAATGATGATGGACTCGATGATCTTGGAGTACAGTTCGAGACACTTGCAGTGGATACACCGGATATGTATCATACAATGATCATGGAAGCTGGTGGGTTTCAAGATGAGGCTATGGAGGAGGAACCAAATGAGGAAGCATCTAATTTTTACAGAATACTCAAAGCAGTTGACGGAGATCTGTATGATGGATGTCAAACTCACTCTCTGTTGTCATTCAATGCTCGACTCATGGCTATCAAGGCTGAGAACAAACTTTCTCAAAGCGCCTATAACCAGATTAGTAAGTTGATCAATGAGGTCTGTCCTCCAGGTAATAATGTGCCTATTACAGAATATCAAGTCAAGAATCTGTTGAAGAGTATGGGTTTACCAGTAGAGAGTATTGATTGTTGTATCAATAACTGCATGTTATTCTGGGGTAATGAAGAAGACACGAATCTTGATAAGTGCATATTTTGTGGGCACTCTCGGTACAAAGTGCCTCGTCGGAACTGGACTGACGGTCGAGGGAAGCAGAATAAGAAGAAGAAAGTGGCAAATAAAATGATGTATTACCTATCTATCATTCCTCGTCTTCAGAGATTGTATCAATCTAGTGCCACAACCAAAGATATGACATGGCATCATACGGAGTCATCTGATCCTAATTCCGGAGAGATGAGACACCTTGCTAACTCGATGGCCTGAAAACATCTTGACGAGGTGTTTCCTATTTTTTCGGACGAACCTAGGAACGTTCGGTTAGGTCTCAGCACTAATGGTTTTTGTCCATTTGGAATGCATGGTAAGCAGTATTCATTATGACCGGTTATATTGACTCCTTATAATCTACCTCTGTGGATGTGTGTTGGGAGATGAATTTAATAAAGAAGTTTTGATTAGATCCCAAAACCCCTGAGTATGACATGTATCAGGACATCTTGATAGTATAGGATCAGGACCAGGTTTCAATAGAATTTAGGACTCAGGATTATCTGCACCTTGTATAGTCAGTATCTATAGATCAGAGAATTATTAGTGTACTGAAGACCCTGAAGACTTTGAAGAATCAGAAGACTCTGAAGACATAAGTCCCTGAAGACTCATAATACACTGAGTAGCTCAGGAATATCCTGAAGACCCGAAGATCCTGAAGATTGTTTGTGTACTGAACACAAAAGGACCCTGAACCACTATCTTAATGGAATAGTGTTATGTTCATTCCAAGTACAAACAAACAAAATGTTAGACATTTGTGGACATTAAGGAACATATCAGTTCAAGAAGTTAAACTAAAAGAGTCGTTTTGTTTGTCTCTGTTCAAAGAAGGATTTCAACCAATGAGGAGGCAACAACAATGTACTGTACTGACACAGAAAGCGACATCTTACTAAAGAAATGTCAGAGCTGATATCTTCCAGTTCACAGAAGTTGATGATTGGCTACATGGCTGCATATTTTCTAAAACATGCAAGGGAGTGTTCAAACCCTAAAAATAGTCGTTCATCAATAACCAGAAGAGGAAACTCTTGATGCTATCTCTTCCAACAGATAGTTTTTTCAAAGAGTGACCTTGGAGAAGTTGCCTATAAATACCAGTGACCTTCACCATTGAGAGGTTACGGGAAATTTCAAGCAACTCAAGAGCTCATTCGTATTCTTGCAAATTGAAGCACTCGAAAACCCTAGAATTTCCCAAGTGTTTCATATTGGAAAGATCTCATTCACTAAGCCTAAATTTGATAGAAATATCCAAAGCTTAGTAGAGATATCCTAGCCTTTGCATTTGTTCTTATTGTAAAGGATATCTCACCCTAGTTGGAAACCAACCCAAACCTAAACCCTTTGATAAGGTAGTTTGAGTGTGTGTTTTTGTTGGTGAGTTAGAGTTGTAAAGAGTGAGTAAGCTGCAGGTTAGTCAGCCAGAAAACTCTAGAGAAGAAGTTAGTAAGCTACTTGTGGTAGTCTGAAAACTTATGTGTGTTGAGTTAGTAAGCTGCAATGAGTCAGCCAGAAAACTCAAGGTAGAAAAGTTAGTAAGGTGCAGTGAGTCAGCCTGAAAGCTTTTGGAAGTGTGTTAAGGAATTTCTCTGAAGATCAGAGAGAGTGGACGTAGGAGCCTGAGTCTCTGAACCACTATAATTGTTGTGTTATTTACTTTCTGTACTGCAGTATATCTGTTGCATGTTTTTCACTGAAAGCATATTTCACTGATACTCAGTTGGAATCAATCTACTGAATGTGCATTAACTGATTCACAGTCTTAATCACTATTTTTCAAGGAAGATATTTTTAGCAAGCTAAAACGAGTATAAACTTAGGGCCAACCATTCCGCACTCTTGATTAGCTAGAACAGATAGTTACCAAACTGAACTAACTCTACTGAGTATTCAGTAAGATAATTATCTGATCCAAACTTTTCAGGATCTCGATAAAACTCGAGGATCGGGTTGGGCTAATCTGGCTATTCTTGAAAGTCGCTCGGGATCATTTGTCTCAATGAGACTTTGACTCAGGGCAATTTGTGCTTCTCTGGGCAAAATTCTCAGGACAACCTGACCCATCTGATCTCAGTGAAGAAAAAAAGTTTTAAAAATCACTGAACACGTGTATTCCCCCATACACGTGTGAGACTCATTTGCACCGGGACCAACAAGTGGTATCAGAGCAGTGGTTCAATTTTGACCACTTGCTTTGGTAGCCATAGTCTATTTGCTGAAAGACTTTGGTGGTCTACTGAATAGATCTTATTGCTGATATCTTACAAGACACTTTCATCATGCCTTCTAAGAAACTTCCTATGTTCTCTGTTGAGAGCTATGACCTATGGAGACTGAGAATGCAGGCTCATCTGTATTCCAAACATGAGAGAATGTGGAGAGTGATTTCTGAAGAACCATTCAAATACACTGTTGTGAATCCCAGAATTACTGATACTGAGAGGAATGATCCCAGAGATGAATTTCCTAAACCTGATGATCAACTTACTCCTAATGAGAGAAAGTTAGTCAATTTGGACTACATTGCTAAAGATACTCTATATAGCACTATTGATGATGGTGTTATGGGGATGATTTCTTACTGTGAAACTGCAAAAGAAATATGGGACACACTTGCTATTATGTGTCAAGGCACAGATCATATTAAAGAAAACAAACTTTCTGTTGCTATTGGAAAGTTTGATAGCTTTGAAATCCATTGACAAACTGGAAGTCAGATTCACTAGCATCATGAATGATCTGAATGCTCTAGGGAAAAGATACCCACAGAGAGAAGTGGCACTTAAAATTCTTAGAGGATTGTCTAAGAAATGGGAAATACATGCTGTGGTGATGGAAAACACCAAAAATATTGATTCCATACCATACCAGCAAGTTTTCTCTGAACTGAAAGCTTATGAGTTTGTGATTGACAAGAAAACTAAGAAATCTGATAGCAAAGATGATTCTTCATCTAGCAAAAATGTTGCCTTTAAAGCCAAAGAGAAATCCTGTAAATCTAGAGAGTCTGAGAACTCACTTGCCAAAAATCAGGATGAACAAGAGGATAAGCTAGTACTGATGGCAAGGAGGTTTGAAAGACTCAATAGCAGATATGGAAAATATAAGAAATATTACAGAATCACAGGTACAAAAACAGGAATAACTCAGAGGCTGAGGACAGATCCACTGAGGAAAGGAAGGACCACAAAGCTAAAGGTTCCTCATCCAAGAAAAAGGACTCCAAGAGCAATGAGGAAAGTGATCAGGATGATGATACCAACAGATGCTACAACTGCCAAAAGAAAGGTCACTTCCAACATGACTGTCTTGAGCTGAGTGCTAAAGAAAGAAAGGAGAGACAAGCCAAGAGAGACAAGAAGATCTCTAGCAAGAAGGCTATGATTGCTGAATAAGAAGAACAATCTGAAGAAGGATCCAGTTCTTCAGATGAGATATTTTCAGATAGTGACAGTGATGATGTCTGCCTTGTTGCCATGGAGGAGGTAAATTCTTCTATCTCTGTTGTTGCTCCTACACAAGCACATGAGTTCTCATGTTCAACTGTAACAAGTAACTTTGACCTGATGGATTCTTTTGAGAATCTTATGAAGGACTATTCTGTGTTACAAGAAATGCTCACATAAACTCAAGAGCAGAATAAGGAACTGACTGCTGAGAATCTGAAGTGGAAAGACTCTAAAAATGCTGAGATCACTTCTCAATTGATGGGAACTACTGATGAACTAGATGTTCTAAAAGTACAACTCTCAGAAAAGGAGATAGTGATAGAAATCCTGAATGGAAAATTAGAGAAATCCACTGAGGAGATTCAACTTATCAGAACTGAGTTCAATGACCTCTTTGAGAAGCATGAGACTCTAAATAAAAGTGAGGATAGTGCGCAGAGAAAGTTAGCTCTATTGAATTCTACATCTAAAGTAATAGATGAAATTCAGAGTTATCAAAGACCTGCAACTATAAAGGCTGGATTGGGATATAATCCAGGGGGAACCTCACAAGGTCTTCTGAATGCTGCTTCTAGTAGCACTAAGACTGTCTTTGTTAAACCAATGGCATGTACAAATCTTCTTACTGAAGAACAACCCAGAGTTTTAGACAAGGGTAAAGGACCCATGGTTTCAGAAAAAATGAAAGTTCAGAGAAGAAAGCCCAAACCTCAGGAAAAGGTTAGAAAACCTGAACACTCAGTAGGAAATTTTCAGGCCAGTACTTCAAAGCCTCATGCTAAGAATACCAACCTGAAGAAATCCGCACTGAACCATCAGAGGAATTTTCAGAAGAGAAACACTCAACAGAGATATTCTCAACTAAAAAGACCAAGTCCTCAGATTACTGAAAGACCACAATTTCTGTACATGCAACCTAAACCCCACTTGCCTAAGGGTAAAGGTTTCCTGAACCCAAGTCAGCAGAGACAGAGACCAGCTGCACCAAAGCCAAGACATTTGAACAAAAGGCCTGAACCCAAGAAGAACTTTAAGGCTCATGTTCATGCTAAGGTTGGCACTCATACACAGGGTACTGCTAAGGCACCTAGGGTGGTGAATGTGTATGTAGATGTTTATGGGAGACAAATCAGCCACTCTAAAGTAATTAGAGTTATCAGGCAGATTTGGGTTCCAAAAGGTACAGCTAACCTGGTAGGACCCTACACCAAATGGGTACCTAAGAACTGATATGTTTTTCAGGTAAAGGAAAAGGAACTGAGCTGAATGATGACAACATAGACCTGATGAGTGGAAATGAATTGGCTCCTGGTGCATGGTATCTGGACAGTGGATGTTCGAGACATATGACAGGATATAAGCAATTACTCACTTACTATGTTGAGCAAAAAGGCCCTCAGATTACATTTGGAGACAACTCCAAAGGACAGACTAAAGGATATGGAATTCTTGAAGTTGAATCTGTTCATATCCATGGTGTTTCATATGTGTCTGGTTTAAAGCACAATTTGCTTTCTATCAGCCAATTCTGTGATAAAGGATTCAGTGTTGAGTTCTCAAAGAACTTATGTTATGTGAAAGACAATACTTCACAACAAATATTACTGACTGGTACTAGAAAAAGAAATGTGTATCTTGCTGATTAGAAATTATCTCCTAAAGATATGTTTGGTTGCAAAAAGTTCTACTGATACCAGTTGGTTGTGGCACAAAAGGCTGAATCACTTAAACTTCAAAATCCTGAACAAACTTGCAAGATTAGCACTTGTGAGGGGGTTACCAAATGAAGTGTTCAGTAAGGATCATGTGTGTGATGCCTGTCAGAAAGAAAAACAAATCAGAGCATCATTCAAAAGCAAAGTAGAAGTTTCTACTGACAGAATATTACAACTGTTACATATGGATCTCTTTGGTCCAGTAACACATGTGAGCACTAATGGCAGGAAATACACACTTATGGTAGTTGATGACTAGTCTAGATACACATGGGTCATATTCTTACTCAGTAAGAAAGAGACTCAGACAAGACTGCCTGAACTACTGAAAAGACTCAGTACTGAAAAGAATCTGAGTGTGGTAAAAAATCAGATCAGATAAAGGAATTGAATTTATCAACCATATTATATCTGATTATTGTGCAGCAAATGGAATAGCTCATGAAACATCAGCTGCAAGGACCCCGTAACAGAATGGTGTTGCTGAAAGAAGAAATAAGACTCTGAAAGAAGCTGCAAGAACAATGATTGTTGAAGCTAATATTCCTAAGAGATTTTGGGCTGAAGCTATCAACACTGCATGCTACTCTCAGAACAGGTCCATGCTGACCAAGAATCAAGGACAAACTCCTTATGAGCTGTGGAATGAAAGGAAGCCTCTTGTTTCTTTCTTCCGTGTGTTTGGTTACAAGTGTATCATACACAATAATGGTAAAGATCAGTTGAAAACCTTTGATAGCAAAGCTGATGAAGGGATATTCTTAGGATATTCTGAAGTCAGTAAAGCCTTCAGAGTTTACAACTGTAGGACTCTTATTGTGGAAGAAACACCTCATGTTGTTTTTGATGAATCTATTTGTGTTCAGAAGAAACAGGAACATGGCTCAGGAGAACTGACCAAGAGAATCACCAGACTTAGCCTGAAAAAGAATGATAAAACATCCTCTGAACCCAAAAAGAAGAAGTCAGTCACTTTCTATGAATGGAATGAATCAGACTCAGACAAAGAATTTCAGGATGGAAATACTTAGGATGGTGAGACTCAAGATGGAAATTATCCACTGAAGGAAAGCCAACACACTGAAGCTGACCCATCTGAACATACACCAGTTCAGACTTAGGTATGTAATGCCAATGAAGATGTGGTCACAGCTGAGGCAAACTCTGAATCTATCAACCAAGGGGGAACAAATGTCTCTGACAATGTTCTGAATGAAATTTCCCTTGAGGAAGATGATTCACTCTCTCATTTTTTGTTGTTCCCTGAATTTGATGAATTACCTGAACCTAACATTTCTGATGTTGAGGATACTACTGAAGGGGGAACATCCAGGAGAAAATAGTTAGATAGTCATCTTACAAGTCAGATTGTGGGTGACCTACCAGAAGGAGTTAAAACAAGAAGGTTCCATGGAGAAAGTGCTTTGTTCTGCTGCTTCCTATCTGAAAAAGAACCTACTGAGATTGAAGAAGCTCTTCAAGATTCTTTCTGGATTACTGCTATGCAAGAAGAGCTGAATCAGTTCACAAGAAATGAAGTTTGGGAGCTAGTGGACAGACCTAAGAGGCACAATGTGATTGGAACTAAGTGGGTGTTCAAGAATAAAAGAGATGAAAACAACAACATTGTGAGAAACAAGGCAAGGCTAGTTGCACAAGGTTATTCCCAAGAAGAAGGCTTGGATTTTGATGAAACCTTTGCACGTATTGCAAGACTAGAAGCCATCAAAATGTTTCTTGCATATGCTGCCCACATGAAATTCACAGTCTATCAAATGGATGTGAAAAGTGCATTTCTGAATGGTGTGCTTAAGGAAGAAGTATATGTGGAACAACCTCCAGGATTTTGTCAGAATGACCAAGTTTACAGGCTCAGGAAAGCCTTGTATGGTCTCAAACAAGCACCCAGAGCATGGTATGATACCCTTTCTCAGTTTCTTACTGACCATGGTTTTATCAAAGGAACTGTTGATAGGACTTTGTTCAGGATAGAAGATGGGAAGGATATCTTACTAGTTCAGATTTATGTGGATGACATCATATTTGGTTCTCCAAATCATCAATTGTGTGAGAAGTTTTCTACCCTGGTGAAAGGAAAGTTTGAGATGTCTATGATGGGGGAGATGAATTTCTTTCTTGGACTTCAGGTGAAACAAACTAAGGAAGGAATCTTCATCAATCGTGCAAAATACACCGTAGATCCGATTGCTAAGAATGGTGTCTGAGATTGCAATGCAGTTAGAATTCCTATGAATACTAACTACAAGATGGATCCTGATTCTGAAGGTAAATCAGTAAATCACACTGATTATAAAGGGATCATTGGATCATTGCTATATCTCACTACAAGTAGGCCTGATATAACATTTCTTTATTGGGATATGTGCGAAGATACGGTTAATCCTAAAATTTAGTCACATGGAGGCTGCCAAAAAGATTATGAAATATCTTAAAGGCACTGTGAATAGAGGATTATGGTATCCAGTTGATGATAACTTTGAATTAACTGGTTATTCAGATGCTGATTATGGAGAATGTAGAATTGACAGGAAGTCTACCACAGGAACTTGTCAATTTCTTGGAAGTAAACTGATATCATGGTTTTCAAAGAAATAAACCTCAAGAGCAACAGTCTCTTGAAATTTGAATACATGGTCGGGGAAGGAAGTTGTGCAGCACGATTCTTTGGCTCGGACAACAATTGAGGGATTATAAGATTATAGCCAATGAAGTACCTATATTTTGTCATAATAATAGTGCAATTGCTATTACACAAAATTCGGTATTGTACACCATATGTAAGCATGTTGATATCATACATCACTTCATTAGAGATCATGTTGAAAAGAAGGATATCAGAATGGAGAAAATTCATACTGATAAACAGAGAGCTGATATCTTGACTAAACCTTTGGCTGAATCAAGATTTCAGGAACTATCAGTAGAATTAGGTATGTTGGATCCAGGTGAATGAATTTCACTGAAGGGAGAAGTCCTTTAGGGGCATGTAGTTATTCAGGAGGAATAACTCAGGACAAAATTCTCTCAGGATGGAAATTGAGACTCAGTACGAAATTTTGTCAGGATCAATATTCAGTAAGGTTTATGTATTCAAATAATCTTGAAGTTATATTGATACATGCGTTAAATTTCAGTAGCATTTATTATACAAGGGATTACTCAGTAATAATTTGAATTAAATGACAAAAGGCCTGAACTTTTAAAGCGGGAATGTTTTTGACTGAAATAGATGAACAGTCACCTCGATTTCCAAGAAAAGTCCATTTGTCAACCTATAAACTGCTACTTGCCTATTGTCCAGAAAAATAGCCAAAAATAGTCATACTCTAAAAATTCTCCTCAAAATCTAGTTAAATCTCGACCGTTCATCATATTTTTGAGATTTAATCACAACCATTGATCTTTATTTCACAGATCATATATAAACCAAAATTTTAGACCTCAATCGTTTATTTCTCACATTTAAACGATCAAAATTCCCAAAACCCTTAAACCTTCAAATCCTCAAATCCTCGAAATTCCAAAACCCTCAAATACTCTACCCAGAAATCATCTTAAGAATGGAATTCCCAAGTTACGCCATGATCAAAAATCTCGCAAAGACGGAGAAGCCCTACTTCGAGCATGTGGTGGCATGATCGAAAACAAAGCTACCCAAGTTGAGGAAGAGGCACTCAACATGCTGCGAATGGCCAAGTTAACTCTTTCTAGAAAATGAACATTCACTAGAGGTGTTACAATTTGTTGTAAATCTCCGAGAAGGTGAAAGAGGTTCACAATTGAGTTTTGGAACGTTTGCGAAATCCAAGGCAGATGTAGTTTGCACTAAAAAGGTGAAATTACCGCTTGATGACATTAATGCTGTTTTCAAGCTCAACAGTCATGGAGAAGATCCAGCTCTGTACATGTCTGGAAGAGAGCAAGAAATCCTAGATCGTTTTGCAGAATCAAAGGTGGAATTGAAGGGAGCTCTGCACAAACGATGTTTGAAGCCAAAATAAAGAGTGCTAATTGATATTGTGGCAAAATGCTTGATGAGCACGTCGGGAAGTCTGGATCAGGTGAGCCGGAATAAGTTGAGACTCATGGCTGCAATAGAGGATTCACCCTCTATGGACTTCAACTGGTTAAAGTTCTTGGTGGACTGCATTCTTCACCAGAATCAGAAGCTGAAGTATGCGAAAGGTGCTTTCACCAAGAGTGGGAAAGTCTTATTTGGGACAAAGATTAGTTTATTGATAGAAACTTTGTCCAGAGATAACTTGTTCTTAATGACTGGAGTTAAATTTTCCTGGAATCGAGTCATGTTACGGAAAGGAAAACCACAGAGGAAAAGGCCGGTTCCTTCAGGAAGTCAAGGCTCGATGGTTCAGGAGGAACCTGAAGAACAGGATGACTCGAGCTCTGATCAGGACGATGTGGTTATTACTAATGTTGTCAAAAAATTGGACATGACAGCATCAGTATAACACCCTGAGGCGTCAGGAACAGAAGAAAGGAGGAAGAAATCACCTGATCTTCTTCGGGTAAAAAGGGAGATTGGAGAAGCAAAGAAGGCACAGGAAGAGCAGAAGAAGAGGAAGAAAAAGAAACTCAGAACCATTAGGGAACAAGAGTCCGGAGTAAAATCCCCTCTTGATACCCTTGCCAAAGTTGTCTCTCAGGCAACCACGGTAGAAACTATTCAGGAAAGTATTCCTTTAAGAGAAGAAGGAGGTGAGGAGGACGTCTTTACTGAGGTACTGGGTACCAGTATTGGCGATGATAGGATTACCCAAGAAATCTTCGCAGGTTCTCAAAAACCTATTGGAGAAAGCCAAATTACCATCCCACCCACACAACCCTCAGAGCCATATATTTCCATTCCTTCAGAGGCTCATTCTAGCTCTGAAGAGGAGGCACCTGGTCCTGAACTAAGGAAAGGTGAGGTAGGAGAAAAAGAGTGGAGACTGGAGGCTGAAAGATTTGTGTTAGACAAATATCCAGTGTAGGAGAAATATCCTGATCTTCAGGATATGTTTTTCAGACTGAAGACCGCTATACTGATTATCAATCAATCATTTGCAATGATGCTCAGGATTAGCAACTTCAGAGGCGAGGAATATTGGGCTGAGGAGGTGGTTGAACTTGATGCTTTCTCAGGATTAGGGAAGAAGAGGCTCAGGATAAAGCCAGCAGAGTTTGACCAACTCGTGCTGAGGAAGATTGCTGAGAGAGAGCCAGCCACTCAGGCTGAAGGTGAAGAAGGGAGTCAGGATAAAGATGATCAACATCAGGACATAGCTGAGAAAGAGATTCCTGCAGAGAAGAAGAAAGCTGCTGAGTCCTGTGTCGAAGCTACACTTCAGGGGGAACAAACTCAGGATGTTCCGCCCTTGCAGATGATCACTTTTGGTCAGACTATCCATTACCCTTTGGAGCCTACGGTAGAGATTATAGAAATGACTGATATAGGGGTACAAACATATGCTGAGATTCCCATTCCAACAACTGTAGATCTTACACTGGTCCTAGAGAAGTTAACCAAGCTGGAGTCCATTGTTGATCAGATTGCTAAGCTCGAGCCTCTGGTGGACGAAGTGACAAAGATTGCTGAGGCACAAACTTCTCAAAGCAAGATGGTTGAATTGCTGAACACATCTATGGTGAAAGTTGATCAGGTAACTTCATTATCTACTTCTTTTGATAATAAGTTTACTGAGATGAATGCTAGAATAGGAGATGTATCTAAGGACTGCAGAGGAGATGGAAAAGAAATTTGTGCTGAGGACTCAGATGTTGGAAGAGTTGATGAAAGTAAGAACTGAGGAATTGATCCGACAGCTGTTGAGGAAATGAGTTCTTCACTCATGACCAAGATACAAGCTACTTATGGTGGTCTTGCTGAGGATACGTGAAGCGAAATTTGAATGTTTCGGGCCGAGACTTCGAGGATGAGAATTTACATATTGTCTTGAACTTTGTTGGGTTAGGAGCAGCGATTACACATGGATAGAACCCTTGCTCAGATATTGGCTGACTATGATGCCAAAAAGGGGAAAAGTTATGATATGCTCACAAAGCTGCCAGCAATTGAAGGGAAGTTACTGACACGTGAAGAAGCAATTATATCCAAAGGAAAGAGGAAACAACCTAAAATATCTATACATCCTGAGGCTGCTGCTGAAGTCATTCATGAACAAGCAAAAAGGCAGAGGGCTCTTGAGTCAAGAAAGATGGGAGTGGCTCATGGTGTCCTGATTCCTATTCCGAAAAATCTCAAGTGATCACTGCTACAGATAGGCCAATCAGAAGGAGATTCTCCGGAGAGTTCTCTGAGGTTGAGGCACATAGAAGTGAAGAATCTGAAACCGATGAACTCTTCAAGGAAGGATTTGGTGAATATGACGTGGCCTCCAAGAGACTGAACTGGGATTGACACAATTCAGTAAAGATGATTGAAGCTGAAAAGAGAAGAAAAGCTGCGGTATCTGTGTCAGGATCAGAGATGACCAGAAAGGCAAGAGAAGATGCTAAGAGGACCAGGGGAGGATTCCAGAGATTTGTCCTAAGGAGGAGAGGCACAAAACAAAGGAAGAGGCAATGGCCCCATACTGATAAGTGGATGCATATTGAGATGAATGATAGATAGAAGCTTGCCAAGAGAGAATTTGTGTTCAACTATGAAGTTCTACAAGTTTGGCCTCGTCCTATTGCTGACAAAGATGATGTATTTATTGCATATCTTCTGAGGAACTTAACTGATATGTGTCAGAAATGTTGGGATTATACTGAAAAGTATGCTTTTACTTTGTATAATCAAACTGAATTTCGGACTTATTTACTGAAATAAATTGTTTATCACTGATGCTTTAAATATCATCGAATGTTACATATATTTACTGCATAACTGTTCAATAAATAGTACGCGTTACATTGTAGTTAATTTAGTGATACCAGACCACAGAAGATTAAATTAACAGTCCCTTGTAACTAAAAGTACAACATTCACGACCTAGATGGAAATGAACAATCCATCGTGAAAGGTTGAAGTGTAAGGCTCAGATTGGTTTGTCTTGACCAAGAGATTACACTAGTGCATGACTGATGCACTGAGAGGACCTACAGGAGGACAAATTCTTCAGAACTGAACAAGGAAGAATTAGACCTTAGTGGTTCGTTATTTCTTAATCTTCGTCCCTTAAATAGGATCGCGTGTGGTTAGTAACTATTGCTTTGACTTATCACGGGTAGAGAATCAAGGAGATTCAATACTTTATATCTTGGGCAATATTATTGGTCACATACGATTGCTAAGATTTAATACAGAGAATCGTGTGCAAGTACGCTTGTTCGATTTACCCCCTTGGGTGGTTCATAAGTTTTATCATACTAAATCTTGCAAGTGGAACTAGTTTCCGGTATGGATAATAATGTTGAACTGTTCCTTAACCAAGGACAAAAGATATTAATTAATGGAAAGCTATTTCAGTGGCTTGAATTAATTAATGAGCTAGATAATCTTAAACACGGGAAATAATAACATGGAGCCATATTAACTGTAATATGGGTTAAGATGGATAGTGCAATATTAATTATGTAGTGGGATTAATTAATATATATGGGCTTGAATAATGTTGTGTCTCAATATTGGTAATTCAAGGTCCATTGGAAGGTCCAATCTTAATTCTCCTAAAGGCCCCTCAAGTAGCCCAACATAAAGTCCAATAACTGAAAAATGTGTTTAAAAATAAAATAAATTTTGTTGCTTAATTTTCCTCATTTTTCAAAAAATATGAATAAAAGGGGAGAAAGATTTTTTTGAATTTTGTTATGGAATGAAGATATGTATTCTTGGAATACAAGATTATCTCATTAAATTCAAGAAATCTCCAACTTGGTTATTTATATTAGAAATTTTGAAATTTAAGAAAAAGAAGGAAAAGAAAGATTTTCTTGATTTTCTTGAAAAGATATTATAAAAGATATGTATTCTTGGAATACAAGAATATCTCATAAATTCAAGAAGATCCAAATCTTGGAATGTTGATCCTCTTTTTCGAAAATTCCCATAACAAGAGAGAGTGGGATTTTTATGGAATATTTTAATTATGGAGAAAAGAATATAGGAGATATATTCAAGATTTCTTGGAGATCAAGAAAAGATTTTTTCTCCCTATTCCATGTGCAAAAATCAGCCAACACCCTCGATAAATAGGGGATGAATGTTTCATTCCCAAGTACAATTCCATGTGCTGGAAAAATTAGTAAATCCACAAAGGTGGTGCAACAAATTTTTATTTTCCCTTAGTTTCCTTCCACCGGATTGACGAGCAAGGACTAGGGAATACTTGGGAAGGCTTTTTGGTGTATTTAATCGACGAGACCATTGCCACTCCAAGAGGTTAGTTCACGTAAACCCGTAGCATTTCCGCATGCGTAGGATTTATGTGAACTGTTTATATGCATGATTTGTTGTTGAATTATTATTTGAATTAATATAGGATTAATTCATGCTAGTAGTAATTGTTAGAATTAAATTTGTATTTAAATATTCATCCCGAATAGATCCGTGCAATTAATTCCCCAACAACTGGTATCAGAGCCTCGGTTTAAGACTCACGAATTTTAAATTGTAATTTAATTCGCTGTAATTAAATTTGAAATTGGATAGTAGAATTGCTAGATCTTTTTTGCAGGTATCCAATTGTCATGGAATTTAATGTGTTTATTTATGCATGCATATAAATTGTGGTTTTTAATTCGATTCGTTTGAATTCGTTTTGCCTCGTGAGAAAATCCACGAGTAGATTAGAATTTGTTTGATTTGATCAATGTAATAGACTAGTCTAGATCTAGGTTTATTTATTTTGTAAATAAATTGTAACCGGATTGGAAACGGAGGCGGAGACGAAGAATTAAAAGACGGGATCCGGAACCGGGCGTATGCAGCGTGCATTGCGCGAAACTTACCAAGGGAGGCACGACGCGACGCCGGGCGCGCAAGACATGGGGGGGAGGCAGAGGGGCCGAAGACGAGGGACGAGGGCCAGAGGCAGGCGACGGCGGCCGCCGAGACGCGCGAGGGCACGCGGGCGACGTGCACCGGGCGCTTCGGCGCGTTCTCATGGAAGCCACTCTACACGGCCGGGGGAGTGCTAGGTGGGCACTCGATCCGCGAGCTGGTCGATGACATGGCTTGACAAGGGTTTTTTTTAAGACGGTCAAGTGGGAGCTTTTCGAGACGAACGATGAAGGCTATGAAGACAATTTCTCAAGATCAAGACATGACAAAAATTAACCATGACAATTGGATAAATGTGCCCAATATGTTTAATTTTTTGTTTTGATGTTTATGCATTATTTTATGCTCATTTAAATTGTGTTTAAATTTGCGATGCATGAGAAAATGTTTTTTGAAAAATCTCACTTTCGAAAATTACTAAGTATGCTTAAACAATTAATTGAAAATTTTATTCCGGATAATAAAATTGAATTAATTTTGACCTCCATGATTTATTTATTTGTGAATTCTTTTTGAGAAATTCCCCCCACGGGACGGTCAAAAGATAACTTTCACATGAATAAATTCCAAATGGATGATTTCGGATTATTACTAGTGGCGACGATGATCCTCCACGTGGCTTATTTAAACTGTTTTGAGATGTTGGCTGATGCATGTTCATATCTTTTTGAGATTTTAATATGAAACATGTGATCGAATTTTGTGATATATTTGTGCTTATGCATATTATTATTTATTTCAGTTCATCATGTCGCAACCTTTTAATCCACTATTCAATATACTTAAAGAAAATTTTCTTACTGGTGAAAACTATTTTTATTGGATATACAAACTAAAACTGCCCTAGCCACATCACCTTCCAAATGGGTACTTGATACACCAAAACCCAAAAAACCAGCTAAGGACGCCGGAATATGGGATGAGATGCTATACGGTGAATGGGAGCTGGCAAATGAATTGATGAAGGATACAATTCTGGCACATCTGTCAGATGCGTTGAAACACCTTCACCAAGAATATGAGTCAGTTGCAGACATCTTACAGAATCTCGAAGCGATGTTCGCACATCAGACCCATATGGCAATCCAAAGTGTGATGCAAGAAATTGCTGATTTAAGAATGGAAAAAGGACGACTGCAGCACAACACGTTCTTAGGGTTATGGTACTATTTGAGGAGCTTGAGATCCTCAGCGAAAAATGTGATTTCAAGACTAAGATTGATTTCATTCTCCAATCCTTACCAAAGAGCTATAATCACCACTATCTTGAGTATCTATTGGAAGATCTAGATTTTACAGTGGATGATCTTGTAAATGCTCTCACCTTGGTTGAAAGGGAAAGGGAGTGCTAGGAAAAGAACTTGGGAAAACAGAAATCTTCTTTTCATCCTAGGTCAAGTGGTGATAAGGATGATGAAAAGAGAAGAAAGTTGAACCAAGCAAACTCAACATCAAATAAGAGTATGGAATCAAGCATGAGGAAAGTTTTGGAAAGCGGCGGAGTAGGACACTCGAGGTCAGCCTGTTCCAATCCCAAAAGGAATGAAAAGAAAGATAATTCTCACGCACTAGTTGTTGAAACTTGCTTAGAGGCGTATGCCTCCCATTTATGGGTGGTGGATACGGGATCCACTGATCATGTTTGTTTCACTTTACAGGGGTTCAAGCGGACCTGGCAACTTAGTTGGAGTGAGATCCTCATCACACTGGGCGATGCTACGAGAGTGGCAGCTGAAGCAATGGGAGAAGTGCACCTGTCTTTTGAAGACAGAGTTTTAATTTTAAGAGATGTTCTTTACGTTCCGATTTTAGAAAGAATTTAATTTCAGTTTCTAAACTTTACCTTGATGGATATTCGGTTACTTTTAATAAAGTTGTTACCATTTCTCTTTATGATAAATTTATCTGTCATGGAACGTTGTCGAATAATCTCTATACAATTAACTGTGCACACCACTCACAAAATGCATCCTATAACACATCAACTATTTCCGAGAAAAGAAAACGTTCATCAGACGTGAACGAGACACTTCTATGGCATCTAAGATTGGGGCATATTAATCCAAAGAGGATCCAAAGGTTGGTGAAAGACGGTTCACTGGAGTTTCTCCAAGTTGAACCAATTCCAACCTGCGAATCATGTTTGGAGGGTAAAATGACCAAGAGGGCATTCGGAGCCAAGGGGAATAGAGCCAAAGAAGTGTTAGAAATCGTTCACACAGACGTATGTGGTCCAATGTTAACCAAAGCAAGGGGAGGTTATGAGTATTTCGTCACTTTTATTGATGACTACTCAAGGTACGGTTATATTTTCCTTATGAAGCATAAATCTGAGACCTTTGAGAAATTCAAAGAATTTAAGGCTCAAGCAGAGAATCATAGGGAAAAACGTATCATGTCTCTACGATCCGATCGTGGAGGCGAGTACCTCAGTGATGAATTTTTGAACTACTTGTCTGATAAAGGGATTGCATCCCAGCTAACTGCACCCGGAACCCCTCAACAAAACGGGGTTGCAGAGCGAAGAAACAGAACTCTTTTGGAAGTGGTTAGATAAATGATGAGTTATGCGGATCTTCCCAAGTCATTTTGGGGTCATGCCTTGGAAACAGCGGCTTACATTCTGAACTTGGTGCCATCTAAATTGGTTCCCAAAACTCCCAAAGAATTGTGGACCAGGCGCAATCCCAGTTTGAGACACATGAAAATTTGGGGGTGTCCGGCCTACGTGTTTGACAAGGAAGCCGGAAAATTGGATCCACGATCAGAATTAAGGTTGTTTGTAGGATACCCCGAGGGAACAAAAGGGTGTATATTCTATGGTCCCGAAGATCAAAAGGTGGTAATAAGCACCCACTTTAGATTTTTGGAAGAAGACTATATGAACAAAAGAAGACCCAGAAGTGAGATTACCTTAAATGAGCTAAGGGGGCTAACCTCAGTGCCAACTGTACAAGATGACATACCAAACGACTCACTTACACAACCAGAACGTCATCGTAGTGGGAGGGTTGTGAGACAGCCCGAGAGATTCATGGGGATAGGAGAGTCCTCGAACTTGATTCCCGGACAAGACGAATCAGACCCATGGACATATGACGAGGCAATCCAAGATAAGGATGCAGTTTCTTGGCAAACAGCAATGAAAGCCGAAATGGGCTCTATGGATCATAACAGAGTGTGGGAGCTAGTCGAACCACTTAATGGGGTCAAACCCATTGGTTGCAAGTGGGTGTACAAGAAAAAAAGAGGACAGGACGGGAAGATGGAAACCTTCAAGGCAAGGCTTGTGGCGAAAGGTTATACTCAGAAAAAAGGGATCGACTATGAGGAAACTTTTTCGCCTGTAGCAATGCTCAAGTCCATCCGAATTCTCTTGTTGATTGTTGCGCATCTCGACTTTGAAATCTGGCAAATGGATGTCAAGACGGCTTTCCTTAACGGAAGTCTTGATGAAGAAATCTATATGCAACAACCCCAAGGCTTCATTGTAAAAGGCCAAGAACACCTAGTTTGTAAGCTAATGAAGTCTGATGGTCCCCATTTTTGTGTATGAAAAAAAAACCATTTTGCGTGTGCGGAAGCAAACATGTCATGTGATGCATATAGAAACAGGGGTGAGGCATAGTGATTACTATTTTTTTGCTTTTAAGAACATGTGTGTTGTTTTTGCTTATAATCGAATGCATATGGCAGGTAAGAACATAAAGCAGTAAAGAACACATAATTTTTATAGTGGTTCGGACGAAACCCGTCCTACATCCACTCTTCCCTTTCGGGGCTCCAACTTAACCGACTTAACCAACGGGACTTATCTCCCTCACGGGATTGCCTACAGATGTTTACCGAGTTCACACTCAAATGGGACTTATCTCCCTCACGCGATTACCTACCCTCCCTTTCGGGATTGCTAGATGTTTACCGAGTTCACACTCAAACGGGACTTATCTCCCTCACGGGATTGCCTACCCTCCCTTTCGGAATTGCTAGATGTTTACCGAGTTCACACTCAAACGGGACTTATTTCCCTCACGGGATTGCCTACCCTCCCTTTCGGGATTGCTAGATGTTTACCGAGTTCACACTCACCTACAAACTTAACCTATCAAACTGATTTGGGTAAAGGTTTGTTTGGTTTCCAACTAGGGTGATATTTTCCCTTACATTTTTTTAGCCTCAATGCTAAGGATGGGAAAATCTCTCTAAGATTAGGATATTACATTTGTGCTTAGATCTAGGGTAGAACACTCTTGAATATATGCTTGTATTTCTTGCTCTGTGTTCTATGGTGAAAATGCTAGATAATTTGGCTCAGTAGCTTCAATGGTGTTTTCACGCATTTCACACACTTCCACACTGAATAATGAAGGAAGAACTTGTATTTATAGTGTGGATTTGAATGTTACCGTTGGATGGAGTCACATTCAAATCCATACTATTCTGTAGCTTTTTGCAGTTTTTTCAGGCTTGTTGTCTTCCTCTCATTGGTCCACGTCGGTGAATCTAATGACTATATTCTTGATTTCTTCCGAGTCTCGGGATCGTCGATTCTATCTCGAGCCTTGAGTTTATCCGAGTCTTCAATTTTTACGAGTATTGGTTTTCTCCGAGTCTCGTGTATCTTGATTCAACAGACTTCTCTTGGCCGGACCTTGTCGATCAGCATACCGACACTCGAACTTCGAAGTTGGCTCTTTGAATTCGGACACCCCGACCCTCGAGTCACATTCACTTTCTTGACCCTCGAGGTCACTTGACTCAAAATTTATCGATTTCTTCTTTGCTTGATCTGATCAGCTCGACTGATCAGATCAACACTTCTTTAGATCAGTATCTCAGGATAGCATCAGGTTAGCATATCAGTTTATCATATCTGATCTCAATCACGTCTGATCTTGATCAGTCTCATTTGCTCATCTTCTGATTTGCAACCTTTCTCTTCGATTTCTTTGGGTTTTAGCTTTTCTTCACGCCGATTTGCAGACAAACTCATCAGTTGACTCCGGAACTCATCTAACTCATCTGATCTCGATCAGTCTCATCTGCAGCCTCGTCTGATCTCGATCATCTTCTTCTGGTTTCGTGAGTTCCCCCTCAATTTGTTCTCTCGTTCCCCCTTAACTTGTTACCTGTAAATTAGCTTCAAAAACACAAGTTGATAATGTTTTGGCATAATTCATCAAAACTAAAATATCCCAACAAAGTCCATTTATGGACTGAAATAGGCATCCAGAGCTTGGAACCAATATTTTGATCATGTTATAAAGTCTTATGGGTTTGATCAAAACGAGTTCGAAAGTTGTGTGTACAAAAAGCGTGTCGGAACTGCATTGGTATTCTTAGCACTATACGTAGACGACATTCTGCTCATCAGGAACGATGTAAAGGTGTTATCAGATTTAAGGGCATGGCTTTCAAAACAGTTTGATATGAAGGACTTAGGGGAAGCCGGGCACATCCTTGGGATCAAGATCACTCGAGATCACAAGAAAAGGATGATAGGCTTATCGCAAGCTTCATACATAGACACTGTCTTGAAACGATTTATTATGCAGGATTCCAAGGAAGGCTTCGTACCTTTCAGACACGGAATCCATCTATCCAAGGAAATGTGCCCTAAGACACAAAAGGAGATAGATGACATGAAAGGCATTCCTTATGCTTCGGCTGTCGGAAGCCTTATGTATGCAATGTTGTGCATGAGACCGGATATCTGCTTTGCCGTTGGCATGGTGGCAAGATATCAAAGTAACCCGGGAATAGAACATTGGACGGCAGTTAAAAACATTCTGAAGTATCTGAAAAGAACTCGAGATAGAATGTTGGTTTATCAGTCAGATAGTCTAATCCCCATCGGCTACACGGACTCGAATTTCCAATCAGACTTAGAATCCAGAAAATCTACCTCTGGTAGTGTGTTTTGCAAGGGGGGAGGAGCCATGACATGGAGAAGCGTTAAGAAAAAATGCATCGCAGATTCTACCATGGAAGCCGAATATGTAGCTGCTTGCGAGGCAGTGAAAGAAGCGGTTTGGCTCAAGAACTTCCTAGTGGACTTGGATGTAGTTCTGAATTTGCCCAGCACAATCACTGTTTATTGTGACAATGCCGGAGCAGTTACAAATTCAAGGGAACCAAGAGCCCACAAGGCCAGCAAACACATTGAAAGGAAATACCATCTTATACGAGAAATCGTTAAGAGCGGAGATATAGAGGAGGCAAAGATCACGTCAGAAGACAACCTAGCAGATCCATTCACAAAGGGTCTGCCTCAGAATACATTCGAGAGACATGTGGAAGGAATGGGTGTCAAGACCGTTGCCAATATGCTTTGAGTATAAGTGGGAGACATTATTAGGTTCGTGTAGGTGACATTAGATGTCAAGTATTAGGAACTACACGAGACATGCTGTAGTATACTTAAAAACAGACTTTGAGTATAAGTGGGAGATTGTTGGGATTATACTGGAAGTATGCTTTTACTTTGTATAATCAAACTGAATTTCGGACTTATTTAATGAAATAAATTGTTTATCACTGATGCTTTAAATATCATCGAATGTTACATATATTTACTGCATAACTGTTCAATAAATAGTAAAAATTACATTGTAGTTAATTTAATGATACCAGACCACATAAGATTAAATTAACAGTCCCTTGTAACTAAAAGTACAACATTCACAACCTAGATGGAAATGAACAATCCATCGTGAAAGGTTGAAGTGTAAGGCTCAGATTGGTTTGTCTTGACCAAGAGATTACATTAGTGCATGACTGATGCACTAAAGAGGACCTACAGGAGGATAAATTCTTCAGAACTGAACAATGAAGAATTAGACCTCAGTGGTTCGTTATTTCTTAATCTTCGTCCCTTAAATAGGATCGCGTGTGGTTAGTAACTATTGCTTTGACTTATCACGGGTAGAGAATCAAGGAGATTCAATACTTTATATCTTGGGCAATATTATTGGTCACATGCGATTGCTAAAATTTAATACGGAGAATCGTGTGCAAGTACGCTTGTTCGATTTGCCCCCATGGGAGGTTCATAAGTTTTATCATACCAAATCTTGCAAGTGAAACTAGTTTTCGGTATGGATAATAATGTTGAACCGTTCCTTAACCAAGGACAAAAGATATTAATTAATGGAAAGCTATTTCAGTGGCCTGAATTAATTAATGGGCTAGATAATCTTAAACACGGGAAATAATAACTGGGAGTCATATTAACTGTAATATGGGTTAAGATGGATAGTGCAATATTAATTATGTAGTGGGATTAATTAATATTTATGGGCTTGAATAATATTGTGGCTCAATATTGATCATTCAAGGTCCATTGGAAGGTCCAATCTTAATTCTCCTAAAGGCCCCTCAAGTAGCCCAACATAAAGTCCAATAACTGAAAAAGGTGTTTAAAAATAAAATAAATTTTGTTGCTTAATTTTCCTCATTTTTCGTAAAATATGAATAAAAAGGGGAGAAAGATTTTTTTGAATTTTTCTATGGAATGAAGATATGTATTCTTGGAATACAAGATTATATCATTAAATTCAAGAAATCTCCCACTTGGTTATTTATATTAGAAATTTCGAAATTTAAGAAAAAGAAGGAAAAGAAAAATTTTCTTGATTTTCTTGAAAAGATATTATGGAAGATATGTATTCTTGGAATACAAGAATATCTCATAAATTCAAGAAGATCCAAATCTTGGAATCTTGATCCTCTTTTTCGAAAATTCCCATAACAAGTGAGAGTGAGATTTTTATGGAATATTTTAATTATGGAGAAAAGAATATAGGAGATATATTCATGATTTCTTGGAGATCAAGAAAAGATTTTTTCTCCCTATTCCATGTGCAAAAATCGGCCAACACACTATATAAATAGGGGATGAATGTTTCATTCCCAAGTACAATTCCATGTGCTGGAAAAATTAGTAAATCCACAAAGGTGGTGCAATAAATTTTATTTTCCCTTTTGTTAATTGTTTGCGAGTTTCCTTCCACCGGATTGACGAGCAAGAACTAGGGAATACTTGGGAAGGCTTTTTGGTGTGTTTAATCGACGAGACCATTGCCACTCCAAGAAGTTAGTTCACGTAAACCCGTAGCATTTTCACATGCGTAGGATTTATGTGAACTGTTTATATGCATGATTTGTTGTTGAATTATTATTTGAATTAATATAGGATTAATTCATGCTAGTAATAATTGTTAGAATTAAATTTGTATTTAAATATTCATCCCGAATAGATCCGTGCAATTAATTCCCCAACAAGAAATGGTTCAATCTGTTTGACACACTGGGATATCAGTTAAAAGCTCCAGGACAGATGAAGTACCGTCCACCCAAGTTCAAGAACAGGATGATCAACTTCAATTTCATCCATGCAGATTTTGTGGATCAAGCCAACTACATGGAGCTGATAGGAAATGATGCAAGGACCCTTCAAGAAAGAGAGGAGCTAAAGAAAAGATACTATGGAATGTTCAATCTCGACCCTCCAGCTAATGAGATTGAATCTGAAGAAGAATGATGTATCTTATTTTATTTTGTTTCTAGTAGAGTAGGATCAATCTACTTGTATCCTGTACTTAAACCTTCTGATTAATGAAAACTCTACTGATGTTTTTGTCCTGAAAAGATAATATCTCATTATCTTACTGATTCATGATTGATGTTTGCCATTCTTTTATAGGAATTGAAACCTTATTAGATGATAGGTTTATTTTTATTATGTTCGCATATTTGTAACAAGATGGTTTTGGCATCATCAAAAAGGGGGAAATTGTTGGCAGATGAATTTAATTAAGAAGTTTTGATTAGATCCCAAAACCACTGAGTATGACATGTATCAGGACATCTTGATAGTATAGGATCAGGATCAGGTTTCAATGGAATTTAGGACTCAGGATTATCTGCACCTTGTATAGTCAGAGATATAGATCAGGAAATTATTAGTGTACTGAAGACCCTGAAGACCCCGAAGACCCTGAAGAATCAGAAGACTCAGAAGACAGAAGTCCCTGAAGACTCAGGATACACTGAGTAGCTCAAGAATATCCTAAAGACCCGAAGATCCTGAAGACTTTTTGTGTACTGAACATAAAAGGACCCTGAACCACTATCTTAATGGAATAGTGTTATGTTCATTCCTAGTACAAACAAACAGAATGTTAGACATTTGTGGACATTAAGGAACATATCAGTTCAAGAAGTCAAACTAAAAGAGCCGTTTTGTTTGTCTCTGTTCAAAGAAGGATTTCAACCAATGAGGAGGCAACAACAATGTACTGTACTGACACAGAAAGAGATATCTCACTGAAGAAATGTTAGAGCTGATATCTTCCTGTTCACAAAAGTTGATGATTGGCTACATGGCTGCATATTTTCTAAAACATGCAAGGGAGTGTTCAAACCCTAAAAATAGTCGTTCATCAATAACCAGAAGAGGAAACTCTTGATGCTATCTCTTCCAACAGATAGTTTTTTCAAAGAGTGACCTTGGAGAAGTTGCCTATAAATACCAGTGACCTTCACCATTGAGAGGTTACGGGAAATTTCAAGCAACTCAAGAGCTCATTCTTATTCTTGCAAATTGAAGCACTCGAAAACCCTAGAATTTCCCAAGTGTTTCATATTGGAGAGAGCTCATTCACTAATCCTAGATTTGATAGAAATATCCAAAGCTTAGTAGAGATATCCTAGCCTTTGCATTTATTCTTATTGTAAAGGATATCTCACCTTAGTTGAAAACCAACCCGAACCCAAACCCTTTGATAAGGTAGTTTTAGTGTGTGTGTTTTTGTTGGTGAGTTAGAGTTATAAAGAGTGAGTAAGTTGCAGGTTAGTCAACCAGAAAACTCTAGAGAAGAAGTTAGTAAGTTACTTGTGGTAGTCTGAAAACTTGTGTGTGTTGAGTTAGTAAGCTGCAGTGAGTCAGCCAGAAAACTCAAGGTAGAAAAGTTAGTAAGCTGCAGTGAGTCAGCCTGAAAGCTTTAGGAAGTGTATTAAGGAATTTCTCTGAAGATCAGAGAGAGTGGACGTAGGAGCTTGAGTCTCTAAACCACTATAATTGCTGTGTTATTTGCTTTCTGTACTGCATTATATCTGTTGCATGTTTTTCACTGAAAGCATATTTCACTGATACTCAGTTGGAATCAATCTACTGAATGTGCATTAACTGATTCATAGCCTTAATCAATATTTTTCAAAGAAGGGATTTTCAGCAAGCTAAAACGAGTATAAACTTAGGGCCAACCATTCCGCACTCTTGATTAGCTAGAACAGATAGTTACCAAACTGAACTAACTCTACTGAGTATTCAGTAAGATAATTATCTGATCCAAGCTTCTCAGGATCTCTGATAAAACTCAGGATCAGTTGGGCTAATCTGAAGCTACTGAAAGTTGCTCAGGATCACTGTCTCAGTAGACTTTGACTCAGGGCAATTTGTGCTTCCACTACAGGAAATCACACATTTCGTGATGAAATTTTCTGTGACGACACAAAATTCGTCACAATATGTTACTTAAAGGTGACAAATTTAATTTTCGTCACTAAAAAGTGAGAATTTGTGATAAAAAATATTTTTGTCACCACTAGTGTTTTTTTCGTCACTAATTCAAAGAATTCATGACAATAACAAGAAATTCTTCACAATAAACTTTGGTGATGATATTCATAATATTTAGTGACGATATTCAACGTCATGAAAAATACTATTTTTGTGACAACTTTATGTTTTGTCATTAATTATTCAAAAGAATTGGTGACGCACTTAATTCGTCATAATTTTATTTGGTGACTATCGTAATTGTAATTAATGACGATCATAGTCGTCATATAATATAAAATTTTCTTGACAATTTTATGTTTCGTCGTTAATTGTTCATAGTAATTAGTGACATATTCTTTCGTCACCAATATTTATATATAGTGACGATTAATAATTATTTTTTAATGACACACTTATTTTGTCACAATATTATTCAGCGGCGATCTTCATTGTAATTAGTGACGATCATAATCGTCATATAACATAAAATTTTCATGACAATTTTATGTTTCGTCGTTAATTATTCATAGTAATTAGTGACATATTCTTTCGTCACCAATATTTATATATAGTGACGATTAATAATTATTTTTTAATGATGCACTTATTTCGTCACAATATTATTCGGTGACGATCAATATTGGTCATATAATATAAAATTTTCATGACGATTTTATGTTTCGTCATTAATTGTTCATAGTAATTAGTGACATATTATTTCGTCACCAATATTTATATATGGTGATGATTAATAAATTTTTCCATATAAAATATAGATTTTATTAAATAAAACTGGAAATATAAATTTATTAAAAAAATTTGTTTATTAAGGTTCGAACACAAAACCTTTCAATTAAACTTGACAAGTAACCACCAAATAAGCTAGATAACTTTTTATTTCATTTTGATGTTTATTATTTATTATCTTTTTACCATTAATTAATTTTTTCGTATCAAATATAAATTAATTAAATAAAATCGAAAAATATAAATTAAAATAAGCTAGATAACTTTTTATTTCATTTTGTCATTAATTAATTTTTCCGTATAAAATATAAATTATATTAAATAAAATCGAAAAATATAAATTTTCATCCATTAGGGTTCAAACACAGGACCCATACAAAATAAATATATAATGGGGATTGAACATATGACCTACCCAACAAATAACTTGTCTATCCCCAACTAAACTAGACAAAACCTATATATTAAAAACTAAAATATATTCTTTTTTATTCTGAGAATTTCTTTCAAAAAAAATATGATAAAACAGAATCCCCAATTTCTCCCAATTTCTTCCAACCTGCGTGTATTCCCCAATATACATTTTAAAATCACAATATTTAATATAATTGCTTTTATTCTAAAGATTATGATTTAAATCAAACTTTATACTTCTTTCTTAAATAAATACGTGGATTTTGATTCCCAACTTAACTCAAGTTAAAAGTAAGATTTTTTATATTTTTGTCAAAAAATCCAATCAAAAAATAATGTTCAATCCTCTCCATATAAAAAAATTTGGAGGGCGATACTATTAAGGAATAATATATATCTTAAATTGATTAAATTTTGTGTGAGAGATTTAAGTGATAAGTGATAATTATATAAATTTTTTTTGACAGAGTGATAATTATATAATAGATACAAAGTTTTATGTTATAAATCAAACTATCTTATAATTTAAAGCTGGGAAACATAATCAATTAAATAACTAGGATTTTGTTTTCTATTTAGGACTCGATTAATATTTGTATAGTTAGTTAAGTGTCATCTTTTTCTTTTTAGCACAATATTTATTATTTTTTGATCCAAAGAAAAAAATCATTATCTATATTTATATATTTATGTATTTTTTATGCTTCAAATTATGAGCATTGTATTTGTTTTCTATTACAAGTTTGTGTATTTTGCATTTTTGTTCTGTTATCAATTAGTAATTCTCTCGGGCTATGCACATATTGAATATTATTATATTTTCAAACGTGAAATTTTGTAATAAGATGAGCTATAATAAAATTAAAATTAAATTATTTGGTTCACCTATCCATTAATCTATACTAAAATCTTATATTACTACTTTTCATTAATATATAAAGATTATACGTATATATATATGGAAGTAGTGCATTTATTTAATTAATTGTATGACTTTTAATCATGTACTAAATTCACCATAAATGCTAAAATGTATAAAATGATATTAAAATTCAATAAAAAAGTCATATAATCTAAAATATAATTACTTAGATTCCACTTATATAATTTAAAAAACATAAAAAATACTTTAAGAAATAAAATAAGTATTTTAGAAATTAATTTCATTTTTATATGTGCAATATATATATTTAAAGAGGCACACTTTCGTGAGACCGTCTCATGATGAGACGGAGTGTAATTTGGGCATTGACGTTTTAACACTTTGGGAGGGGTGGGTGTTGATTGTGCTAAGTTGCACTCCGTTTCATGCATGAGACGGTCTCATACGAGTTTTTGTCATATTAAAATTTTGAAATCTTTAATAGACAATTATCTTGCTATTTAGTGTGTTAAAAATAAATTTAAAATAAAATTATTATTTTGTAATTGTGCCTATTATAATATATATATCTTGCAATGGCGTAATCTTTTATTCAGAATCTGTTAATTTGTTTATAAGGAATTAATTAGATTTCTGGGTTCTCATTCTGAATTTGGATTTCTGGTAATTTAATTTTTAGATTATTTCTGGGTTTATCAGAATTATGAATGCAGGGGTCTCGCGTGTGTTCGTGTTTTTATTTTTATTTTATGGCACATCAACTGATTTGATAGAACCTCCATTACATATTTTAGTCGTTTTCATTTGCCGGTTAATTGTTGTAGCGTGATTTGTCGGTTGCTGCTAGATGTTGAAATATTAGTCGCAAAGGATCGAAACAGAGCGCTTGTACGTATTGTACACCTCCGCTACGAACCGACGCCCACCATACGCCTCGTGCCGCCTGTTCCCGCTGCCGTGTACTGCCTCTCGTCATCCTCCTTCCCCGTCTGGTAAGCCCTAATTTAGAATTTGTATTTTAGCCATAATTTTCTAAACCCTAGCTAATTTCTCAAGAGCAGAGGCTTTGGGAAGGGGGAGAAAGCTGAGAAGTGAAAATAAAATTTATAGGTAAAAATTAGGACATTCACCTTGTTTCGATTTATTTATAAGGCTTTGTCCGAGGAATTTTTATGCATCCATTTATGGCTTCACATGTTCGATGAAGTGCCTAGTTGAATTTGTGTTTTTTATTGTTCGATGAAACACTTACTTGCTCTGAGACATTCTTTAGAGATAGGTCATCATGAGGGAACATAGTAGGGAGCATAGTAAGTATAAAAGGGTAAGACATACTGTTCTGGAATTCATTTTATTGAATTTTCTTAGCATTGTGCGTGTCAAAGTCAATGCTATGTTTTAACTATTTTTCCTCATTTTCTGGGAGTTGGATATTGGGTGGATGGAGAAGCTATGCAGTATAGTGAACATAATCTTGAGTCATTCACCTTAAAAACACGTGAACTTGGGCTGTAATATGATACTGGCTAGGAATTTTAGGTATAATATTGTAGGTCCTGAATTGGGTTTTGTGAGGGTGGAAGTCTAGAGGGGAGGGGTGAATATACTTCCAACACTTTTTGTGCGGATCAGGTGTGAACTACAGATAACCCGATCAGAGTGCTAGTGTATCAGTTTAGACTGATGTTCAATCTTACTGAGTGCCTGAGGGCAGATCAGTTTGATATCTGTCAATTTAACTGAATGGTGCGGAAACTTGTTTTTACCCGTGTGAAAAACCAGTTTTATCAATCAGATTCTTAAGTCAGTTTTCAACCAGTTGACTAAAGTGTCAATTTGATCAGATCAGTTGCTTGGTGCAGACTGAGCTTAACTTTAGAATATGTATGCAGATTTTAAACTCAGTTGTGTCACTTGTGTAAAGCAATAAGAAAGCAAGTAAATACACACAAGACTTTTTATAGTGGTTCAGACGAAACCCGTCCTACGTCCACTCTTCCCTTAACACAGGGGAACCTTAACCTACTTTAACCTGCGGGACTTATATCCTTTTCAGGATGGCCGAGATGTTTACCGAGTTCTCACTCTTACAAACTTAACCTGCAAGACTTATATCCTTTTCAGGATGGCCGAGATGTTTACCGATTTCCCACTCAAGCTTAACCTACAGGACTTATATCCTTTTCAGGATGGCCAAGATGTTTACCGAGTTCCCACTCAAGCTTAACCTGCGGGACTTATATCCTTTTCAGGATGGCCGAGATGTTTACCGAGTTCCCACTCAAACTTAACCTACGGGACTTATATCCTTTTCAGGATGTCCGAGATGTTTACCGAGTTCCCACTCTACAAACGTAACCAGTGGGACTTATATCCTACAAAGAGGATAGCCGAGATGTTTAATGAGTTCTCACTTTACAGACTTGACCTAACTTGCGTTTGGGTAAAGAATGTTTGAGGGTTCCAACTGGAAATCTATCCTGGTACTTTAGGTAGCCAAAATGCTAGTGGATAGGATTTCTTGCTAAGAACTATGGGATGAACACTCTAAGAATAATCTTCAACTATGGTGTTCTTCGAGCGGAAATTCTTCTTGAATTTTCTTGATTGAATGTTGTTGTTCCGCTTGCTCAATAGTTCATGTGATGTGGTTTCTCACTTGTTGGTCCTTGTCTTCAAAGTGAAGATCGATCCCATTTTATAGACCTAGAAATCAAAGAGCCGTTGGAGAGCAATTTGAATTTCGGGCTATATTAGGTAGGATGTAGGATATGATTGTGACGTGCTCCGATTATCGGCGTGGCCAAAGGCATGATTAGCGCCATTTTTATCTGCAGCGTCGTATCCCGTATTGTCAGCTCTTTTTGTGCACGTGTCGCTTTCTCCTTGGCTTCGTTGAATGTAGGTCTTCAGGTCTTTTGATCTTCAGGTGTCTCTAAGCCTCAATGTATTCAGTCATACTGAGTCTTCAGGTTTGTTGCTGAGTCTTCAAGTTCATCTGAGTCTTCAGTGTCTATCTGAGTCTTCAGGTTCATCTGAGTCTTCAGTGTCTTCATGTCTTCACCTGATTTTCTGACTTCTTGTCTTCTGATTAGTTCTTAGCCTTCTGATCATCTGACCTTATCTGGGTCATCTGATACTTTGACCTGACCTATTCATATTTAGTTCCCCCTCAATATGTGACCTATCTTTTACATCAGCTATCTATACATTTCAGCTGGTCATCTTAATCTGATTCTAAGTCATCAGTCAGCTAACAGGTTTGACTGGTCCTATTACAACCTGTTTTGGAACTTCCATCAAAACTAAATTACATATTTCCCAACAATTTCCCCCTTTTTGATGGAACCAAAACACTTAACCATACTTGATCAAAAAAATTGTTGGGAGATGAATTTAATAAAGATTGATTTTGATTAGATCCCAAAACCCCTGAGTATGACATGTTCAGAATAATCTTGATAGTTGAGTCAGGATTCGGTTTTAGAGTATTCAGGATGATATCTGCAATATGTATAGTCAGCAGATATAGATCAGGTTAGATTCTGATAGGTTCTGAAGACTCAGTAAGTTTCTGAAGAAACTGAAGTTTCAAAGATAAAAAAGTTTCGAAAGTTTCAAATGAAAACCGAGAAACCAAGTTTGGTGAAATCGAGAAACTAAAGACTCAAAGGAGAACCGAGAGACTCAAAGATTAAGACTCGAAGATATCGGTCCAAGATATCCGCGTGAAGACTCGAAGACCTCAAGACTGAAGACTCTGAAGACTCAGAAGACCCTGGAGACTCAGAAGACCCTAAAGACTCAGAAGACTTTGAAGACTCAGAAGACCCTGAAGACTCAGAAGACTCTGAAAAACACGTAAAAGCGTAAGATTTAAGATCGAAGACAGTTGATATCGAAGGCACAAAAGAATCATCAAGACTCAAGAATGTACTAAATGCTCAGTATAAACCTGAATGTTTCGAGGAACTGAAAATATCTATCTGAAGGATACAATACTGAGAAAAACGCGATTCCTTAGAAAATTAGATATTGCCCAAGACATTCAAATGCAGACAAAAGGAACTAAAACAAAGTGTTGTTAAGGTTATATCACTCAGAGATATTGACCAAAAAAAGCCGTTGTGTTTATCTACCTAACTGGAGATGACAACCAATAAGGAGAAGACATCATCATGCCTTATCGACATCGACAAATGACAGTCACCTAAAAAAAAATGTCAGTAGTACTATGTTCCAGACTGCAAAAAGTGTTGACCGGCTACATAAAAGGCTATTGCCTAAAACGTGCTAGGGAGTCTCAAACCCTAAATATAGCCGTTCTTCACACACCATAAGAGGAAATTCACGAAGCTATCTCTTCCAACGGATAGTTTTTCAAGAGTGACCTTGGTGTATGCCTATAAATACTTGTGACCCTCTACATTGTAAGGTTACGGGAAATTTGTAAGCAACTCAAGAGCTCAAACTTATTATTGCAAGTTGAAGCACTCGAAAACCCAAGAATTTCCCAAGTGCTTTATATCGAAGAGAGCTCATTCCACTAAGCCTAGCTTGATAAGATATATCCAAAGCTTAGTCGAGATATCCTAGCCTTTGCATTGTTCTTTATTATAAAGGATATCTCATCCTAGTTGGAAACCAACCAAGAAACCCCAAACCCTTTGTAAGGTAGTTTGAGTGTGGTTGTTGGTGAGATTGGAGTTGTAAAGAGTTAGTAAACTACATTGAGGTAGTCAGAAAGCTCTAGAGAAGAAGTGAGTAATCTATCTTGGATAGACAGAAAGCTTGTGTGAGTTTTGAGTTAGTAAACTACAGAGGTAGTCAGAAAGCTCAAAATTAGAAAGGTTAGTAAACTACAGAGGTAGTCAGAAAGCCTTAGGAAGTGATTAGTGAATTTCTCTGAAGATATCAGGGAGAGTGGACGTAGGAGCTTGAGTCTCTGAACCACTATAACTTGTTGTGTTCTTTGCTTTCTGTTTTGCTTTGCTTAACTGTTGCATTACTTTGTTTTGAAAGCATATTTTCACTGATAATCAGTTGGAATCAATCCACTGAAGTTGCATCTGAATTGAATCACAGCCTAATCACTATTCCATTAAAAAGGAAGGTTTTCAGCAAAAGCTTAAAATGAGTATAAACTTAGGGCCAACCATTCCGCACATCTGAGTAGCTAGAACAGATAGTTACCAAACTGAACTTACTCTTGTGAGGGTTCAGTAAGTTAGTTATCTGATCCAAGCAACTCAGGATCTCTAAAAACTCAGGATCAGTTGGGATTATCTGAGGTATTTGAAAGTAGCTCAGGATCACTGTCTCAGATAGACTTTGACTCAGAGCGATTTGTGCTTCTCAGGACCAAATCATCAGGACAACCTGACCCAATCTGACCTCAGTAAAGAAAAGTTTTGAAAACACTGAACACGTGTATTCCCCCCCATACGTGTAAGACTCGTTTGCACTGGGACCAACAAGTGGTATCAGAGCAGTGGTTCAACTTGACCACCTGATTTGTTGACCAAAGTTTTAAATTTGCAAAAATACTTGTGGTCTATCTGAACTGATCTTATTTGCTGAATTCTTAAAAGACTCGGACAAAATGTCTTCTAAGAAACTTCCCATGTTCTCAGTAGAGAACTATGATTTATGGAGACTAAGAATGCAGGCTCACCTGTATTCTAAACATGAACGTATGTGGAGAGTGGTCTCTGAAGGGCCATTCCAATTCACTGTGGTGAATCCCAGAGGAACAGAAAATGAGAGAAATGATCCTAGAGCAGAATTTCCTAAGTCTGATGACCAACTGACTCCTGAGGAGAGGAAGTTAGTCAATCTAGACTATATTGCTAAAGACACACTATACAGTACAATTGATGATGGTGTGATGGGAATGATTTCTCATTGTAATACTGCAAAAGAAATTTGGGATACACTAGCAGTAATGTGCCAAGGCACATATCATATCAAGGAAAATAAACATTCAGTTGCAATTGGAAAGTTTGACAGTTTTTAAATGGAAGAAGGTGAATCTATTGACAAATTGGAAGTCAGATTCACTAGCATTATGAATGATCTGAATGCACTTGGAAATAAATATCCACAGAGAGAAGTTGCATTGAAAATTCTTAGAGGTCTTTCTAAGAAATGGGATATACATGCAGTGGTGATTGAAAACACCAAAAACATTAATTCAATTCCATATCAACAAGTCTTCTCTGAGCTGAAGGCCTATGAGTTCGTAATTGATAAGAAATCTAAAAAGGCTGACAACAAAGATGATTCATCATCTAGTAAAAATGTGGCTTTCAAAGCCAAGGATAAAACCTGTAAAACTAGAGAGTCTGAGAACTCCCTTGCTAAGAATCAGGATGAGCTTGAGGATAAGCTAGCACTGATGGCAAGGAGGTTTGAAAGACTTAATAGTCGATATGGAAAATACAAAAACTATTACAGGAATCACAGGTACCAGAAGAAAGCTGAGGACAAATCAACTGAGAAGAAGAAGGACCTGAAAGCTGAAGGATCTTCATCCAAAAGGAAGGACTCCAAGTCCAAAGAAGAAAGTGATCAGGATGATGATGCCAACAGATGCTACAATTGCCAAAAGAAAGGTCACTTCCAGTATGATTGTCCTGACCTGAGTGCTAAGGAGAGAAGAGAAAGGCAAGCTAAAAGAGACAAGAAGTTCTCTAGCAAAAAGGCCATGGTTGCAGAAGAAGAACATTCTGAGGAAGGATCTAGCTCTTCAGATGAAATCTTCTCAGACAGTGAAAGTGATGACCTCTGTCTAATGGCTATTGAGGAGGTAAACTCTTCTTTCTCTGTTGTTGCTCCTACACTAGCACAAGAGTTGTCAAGTTCAATCAAATGTGATCAATTTGACCGATGGATTCTTTTGAGAGTCCGATGAAGGACTATCTTTGTTTTTACAAGAACTGTTAAATGAAACTCATGAGCAGAATAAGGAACTGAAGGCTGAAAATCTTAAGTGGAAAGACTCTAGCAATACTGAAATCACCTCTCAATTAATGGGAGCTACTGATGAACTGGATGTTCTGAAAGTACAACTCTCAGAGAAAGAGAAGTTGATAGTGACCCTAACTGAAAAGCTAGAGAAATCCACTGAAGAGATTCAGCTAATCAGAACTAAGTTCAATGACCTCTCTGAGAAGCATGAAACTTTACAGAAATGTGAGGATAGTGAGCAGAAGAAGCTAACTCTATTGAATACTGCATCTAAAGTGATAGATGAAATTCAGAGTTATCAGAGACCTGCCACTATAAAATCTGGATTGGGATACATTCCAGGGGGAACCTCACAAGGTCATCTGAATGCTGCATCAAGTAGCAAGAAGACAATCTTTGTTAAATCAGTGGCACCTACACTTCAAACTGAAGAAATGCCCAAGGTGTTAGACAAGGGAAAATGACCTATGGTTCCAATAAAACTGAATGATCAGGTAAGAAAGCCCAAACCTCAGGTGAAGGCTAGATAAACTGAGCACTCAGTAGGAAAATTTCAGGCAATTACTTCGAAGCCTCAGGCTAAGAATGCAAACCTGAAAGGATCTACACTGAACCATCAGAGGAATCTTCTGAAGAGAAAAACTCAACAGAGACATTCTCAACTGAAGAGACCAAGTCCTCAGTATACTGAAAGAACCAAATTTCAGTACAGGCAAACTGAACCCCACTTGCCTAAGGGTAAAGGTTACCTGAACCCGAGTCAACAAAGATTTAGACCGGCTGCACAGAAGCCAAAGCAACTGAACAAAAGGCCTGCTACCAAAGAAAAACTCTAAGGCTCATGTTCATGCTAAGGCTAACACTCATACACAGGAAACTACTAAGGCACCCAGAGTAGTAAATGTGTATGTAGATATTTATGGAAGACAGATCAACCACTCTAAAGTGACTAGAGTTGTCAGGCAGATTTGGATTCCGAAAGGTACAACTAACCTTGTAGGACCCTACACAAATTGGGTACCTAAAAATTGATCTATTTTTCAGGAGGAAAACAAGGGCACTGAGCTGATTAAAGATCACATAGCACTGATGAGCAGAGATGAAAAGGCCCCTGCTGTATGGTATCTTGACAGTGGATGCTCAAGACATATGACAGGATTCAAGCAGATACTCAGTGACTATGTTGAACAAAGAGACCCTCAGATCACATTTGGAGATAACTCCAAGGGACTGAAGGATATGGAACTTTGGAAATAGACTCAGTTCATATCCATGGTGTTTCATATGTATCTGGATTGAAGCATAACTTGCTTTCAATAATCCAATTCTGTGATAAGGGATTTAATGTTGAGTTCTTTAAGAACTTATGTTATGTGAAAGATGATATCTCACAGAAAATATTATTGACTGGTACTAGAAAAGGAAATGTGTATCTTGCTGATTGGAGCTCAACTCCTAAAGATACATGTTTGGTTGCAAAAATTTCCACAGATACCAGTTGGTTATGGCATAAAAGAATGAATCACCTGAATTTCAAAACCCTGAATAAGCTTGCAAGATTAGCTCTTGTGAGAGGGTTGCCTAATGAAGTGTTCAGTAAGGAACATATTTGTGATGCGTGCCAAAAAGGAAAACAAATTAGAGCATCATTTAAAAGCAAAGTAGATGTTTCTACTGAAAGAATACTTCAGTTGTTGCATATGGATCTTTTTGGTCCAATAACACCAGTAAGCACTAATGGCAGGAAATATACACTCGTAGTAGTTGATGACTACTCAAGATATACTTAGGTCATATTCTTACTCAGTAAGAAAGAGACTCAGATAAAGCTGTCTGAATTACTGAAAAGGCTCAATATTGAGAAAAATCTGAGTGTGGTCAAAATCATATCTGACAAGGAAACTGAATTTATAAACCATATTATATCTGATTATTGTGCAGCAAATGGAATTACTCATGAAACATCAGCTGTAAGGACCCCTCAACAAAATGGTGTTGCTGAAAGAAGGAATAAGACTATAAAAGAAGCTGCAAGGACAATGATAGCTGAAGCTGATATTCCAAAAAGATTTTGGGCTAAAGCTGTCAACATGCTATTCACAAAATAGATCCATGCTGACCAAGAGTCAAGGCAAAACACCATACAAGCTTTGGAATAAAAGGAAGCCTATTGTTTCTTTCTTTCATGTGTTTGGTTGCAAGTGTTTCATACACAATAATGGTAAAGATCAGTCGAAAACATTTGATAGTAAAGCTGATGAAGGAATATTCTTAGGATATTCTGATGTTAGTAAAGCCTTCAGAGTTTACAACTGTAGGACTCGTATTGTGGAGGAAACACCTCATGTTGTTTTTGATGAATCTACTTGTGTTCAGAAGAAACAGGAACATGATGCTGAAAAACTAACCAAGAGGATCACCAGATTAAGACTGAAAAAGAATGACAAATCATCCACTGAACCTGAAAAGAAGAAGTCAGTCACCTTTTATGATTGGAGTGACTCAGACTCAGATAAAGAAGTTCAGGATGGAACTCAGGATGGTGAGACTCAGGAAAGCCAACACACCAAAGGTGACCAATTTGAACAGACACCAGTTCAGACTCAGGTATGTGATGCCAATGAAGATGTTGTCACAGCTGAGGCAAATTCTGAATCTATCAACCAAAGGGGAACAAATGTCACTGACAATGTTCTGAATAGAATTTCCCCTGAGGAAGATGATTCTCTTTCTCCTTTTCTGTTGTTCCCTGAGTTTATTGAACTAACTGAACCTATCATTTCAAATGTTGAGGATACTATTGAAGGGGGAACATCTAAAAGAAGATGGTTAGATAGTCATCCTACAAGTCAGATTGTGGGTGATTTAACTGAAGGTGTCAAAACAAGAAGGTTCCATGGTGAGAGTGCACTATTCTGCTGCTTCCTATCAGAGAAAGAGCCTACTGAGATTGAAGAAGCTCTACAAGATTCTCATTGGATTACTGCTATGCAAGATGAGATGAATCAATTCTCAAGGAATGAAGTATGGAGCTAGTGGATAGGCCTGAAAGGCACAATGTTATTGGAACCAAGTGGGTATTTAAGAATAAAAGAGATGAGAATAACAACATTGTAAGAAACAAGGCAAGGCTAGTTGGACAAGGTTATTCCCAAGAAGAAGGCTTGGATTATGATGAAACCTTTGCACCTGTTGCAAGACTAGAAGCCATCAGATTGTTTCTTGCATATGCTGCCCACATGAAGTTCACAGTCTATCAAATGGATGTGAAGAGTGCATTTCTAAACGGTGTGCTTAAAGAAGAGGTTTATGTGGAACAACCTCCTGGTTTTAGACAGAATGACCAAGTTTACAGGCTCAGAAAAGCCTTGTATGGTCTTAAGCAAGCACCCAGAGCATGGTATGATACTCTTTCTCAGTTTCTTACTAACCACAGTTTTGTCAAAGGAACTGTTGATAGAACCTTGTTCAGTATAGAAGATGGGGAAGATATCTTACTAGTTTAGATATATGTTGATGACATCATTTTTGGATCTCCAAATCATCAGTTGTGTGAAAAGTTTTCTACACTGATGAAAGGCAAATTTGAGATGTCTATGATGGGGGAGATGAATTTGTTTCTAGGTCTTCAAGTGAAACAATCAAAGGAAGGAATCTTTATCAACCAGGCAAAGTACACCACAGATCTAATTGCCAAATATGATGTACAGAATTGTAATGCAGTTAGAATTCCCATGAATACTAACTACAAGATGGATCCTGATCCTGAAGGCAAATCAGTAAGTCACACTGATTATAGAGGGATCATTGGATCATTGCTCTATCTCACAGCAAGTAGGCCGGATATAACATTTGCTGTTGGGATATGTGCAAGATACCAAGCTAATCCTAAGGCTAGTCACATGGAGGCTGCCAAAAAGATATTGAAGTATCTTAAGGGCACAGTGAATAGAGGATTGTGGTATCCAGCTGACGATAACCTTGAATTAACTGGTTACTCAGATGCTGATTATGGAGGTTGTAGAATTGACAGGAAGTCCACCACAGGAACTTGTCAATTTCTTGGAAGTAAGCTGATATCTTGGTTTTCGAAGAAACAGACCTCAGTAGCAACCAGTACTACTGAAGCTGAATACATGGCTACAGGAAGCTGCTGTGCTCAGATTCTTTGGCTCAGACAACAATTAAGGGATTATAAAGTTGTAGCCAATGAAGTACCAATATTTTGTGACAATAATAGTGTCATTGCAATTTCACAAAATCCGGTATTGCACACCAGATGCAAGCATGTGGATATCAGACATCACTTCATCAGAGATCATGACGAGAAAAAAGACATCAGGATGGAGAAAATTCATACTGATAAGCAGAGAGCTGATATCTTGACTAAACCTTTGACTGAATCAAGATTTCAGGAACTATCAGTTGAATTAGGGATGTTAGATCCAGTTGTATAGAGTAAATCTGAAAAATTGAAGGTTTTCAGATGCATGAAGTTTTCTCAGATTTCTACTGAGAAACTCAGAATAAAATTGGAAATACTGAACTGAGTCTCAGGAAACTCAGGTATGCTGAAGGTCAGTACTCAGTAGCATACTGAACCCATTCAGTACTCAGTATCATACTGACATTTTATCAAGGTCAATACTCAGTAAGACTAATAGAGGAAAATTAGTCTGAAGAAGTAATGACTCATTTATTGCTTAAGTGAAACTCAGTAATCATTTGCAATAAATACAAAACACCTGAAGAATGTTTTTGGGCGGGATCTTTGAAATTCCAAGGAAGGTCAACAGTCATTAAATGCCCTGTTGCATTTATTCACCAATGAGGTTAAAATGGCGGCTTACTTTTCAGAGGATCGTCCTTTCACCTACCCGATTAAGCCAGTGATTAATCTTAACTGTTGATTTTTAATTAATCACACGACTTCCCATGAATTCGATCTATATATTCTCTTGGAAGCCATTCAAAGCCATTTTATTAAAACCCTTGAACCTTCGTCTTCCCAAAAACCTCTGCAAATCAAAATTCCCTTTACCCAGAAAAGCTTCATCGCTCCAAACCCTAACCTCAAGTATTCCCAAAATGACTCCTACCATATTCGACAGATTGACCTAAACAAATAAGCCATGGTATGAGTATGTGGTTTCTCTGGAGAGTACTTCAAATGCCAAGCATGAAGAAGAGGCGCTCCATTTGATTCGTCTAGCAAAACTGACGAATTTAGTTGCGAACCGACCGGAGGCGGAGTATTCTCGCGAGGTAATAAAGTTTGTCTCTAATATGGAAATAGATGATGATGATTGTATAGAGTCCAAGATTTCTGTTTCGCATCTTGAACATTCATTGAAGTTTGTAGATTTTGTTCGAGAGTTGTATATTGTTCCCAAGAATTTGAACTATGTTTTTGAGCTTTGTGATAGAGGAGATGATCCCACAACGTATATGTTGGGACGGGAGCAAGAGTATCTTGATAGGATTGCTGAGAATCCTGTTAAGTTTGAGGCAACCTTACATAAGCGGCATTTAAAGCCTAAATACAGAGTATTGATGGATATAGTGAGCAAGTGTATAATGAGTCGATCTGGGAGCTTTGAGCAGATTAGCACTCCCAAACTCCGACTGATGGCGGCGATTGAGGACTCACCCACCAAGGATTTCAACTAGCTGAAGTATCTGATCAAGGTGGTGAGTGAGCAAGCCAAGGTCATAAAAAGGGAGGATGGCTCTATATCGATCAAAGGCAAGATCCTCCATGCCACCAAAATTGCTTTCATTTTGGAGATGTGCCGAGAGGAGGAGGACATCTTTGCCAACTCTACTCCTTTCCCTAAGTCCAAAGTAATGTTCAAGCCCATTGCTGCAAAGAGGACCATCAAAGGGAAGAAAGAGAAGAAAGTGGAATCACCAGTTGCGGCTGCTACAGAAGAAACCCAACAAACCAGGGGGAAGGTTTTGTTGGAAGCCAAGAAGGAGCAGGGTGAGAAATTGAAGAAGCAAAAAACCCTCGCTCCAAAGCGCAAGAGAATGGTGGTTCTCACTGATGATGAGGAGGAAAGTGAGACTGAGGAGATTCAGCCTGAGAGCCAAACTGCTCAGAAATCGCCTTTACATGTATTGGCTCAGGCTATCTCAAAGGCACAAGATCAAACTGTGGAGCAAGTCTTCTCTGAGGTTCTTGAGACGTCGCTCAGTTCTGACAAGTTCTCTCAAGAAATATTCCAAGGACCTCAGATCTCAGAGAATGTTGAGATTCCCTCTGAGGAAGTGTCCACTCAGTTCTCAGAGCAAACTAAAAATCCCACTGAGGAGGCGCCAGCTCAGACCTCAGAACAAAGTCAAATTCAGACTAAGGAGCTGCCTGCCCATACCTCAGAATTTGCTGAGCCTTAGGAGCCGATGAATTTTGATGAGCTCCTGAGTGAATTATTGATTGATCCTTCAGCAGATCTTTCCACTGAACCTGAGAGCCCGATGCTCAAGAAAGGTGAAGCTGAAGAGGCCGAATGGCGAAGCAAGGGGGAACGGTTCATCCTTGACCGCTACCCTGAGCTTAGCTCATTCCCAGACCTCCAAGACATCTTCTTTAGATTGAGGTCAACGGTCTTCATCCTCAACCAGACTCAACATAGCTTCATTCAGAGGGGAAGACTGGTGGAACGAGGAAACAACTTTTCTCCATGAATTCTCAGGATTCAGAAAAACTAAGCCCAGGATGAAAATCTCAGACTTTGATGAGCTAGTTAAGAGGAAAGTGGCTGAGAGGAGGAATGCTGAAGTTGGTGCCCCGAGCTCCATAGACAAATATCAGGATGGGGACCAACAAGGGGATGATGAGAGTCAATCTCAGAAGGAGAAAGACTCAACTGATGCTGATGAGGCTGTTGTCGAACATCCTCAGACTGAAGTTAGCCTTCAGGTAACTTTTGGCACTATTAACAATTATGCCAGGATTACTGAAGTACCTATCTTGAAATCTGTAATGTCTGATATGCAGACTGAGGCTCAGGTGGACACCCAAGCTCAGGGTGAAACCCCAGTTCAGACTGAAGCTCAGGTTCAGACTGAGACTCGGGATGAACAGCCAAATTTCGAGAGACACAAAGAAATCGATATGCTCCAGAGATTGATCTCACCCCGGTGATGGAGAAGTTAGAGAAGGTTGAGCCAATCCTGAACAAAGTTGCTCAGATGGAGGATATTGGCCAACCAAACTCGGAAGATTGAAAGCTTGAGTTCTTCTTCTAATCGGTGCAACTTCGTAACTCTATGGTCGAGAAGTTCGACCTCCATGGAAGGAAAATTAGAAGAGAAGATGGAGGGGGTCAAAGCTGAACTTAACGAAGAGCTGAAGCAGAAGCATCAGGAACATACTAAAATTCTAGAAGCTAAATTGGAAGAGAAGAATGAGATGCTGGTAAAGAATGTTGTTGAGGAAATGAGCTCAATGCTCATGGCCAAGATGACAGATATGTTCAAGGAAGCTCTCTAGCCAATTTGCTCATCTTTTTCTCAAGAATTCTCAAAATGGCGAAGAACCACCTTAGGAGGCTCGAGGAGGAGCAAGATGGGCCAAGGGGGAGGTACGTAGTGTCAAGAAAGAGCAATATCATATGGACCAAAGACTCTCCGTGCTTCTACCGAGTATGGATCCAAGAAGGGAAAGACCCTTGAGTCGATCTCGGGAAGTTATTGGATCAAACTCGAAAAAGGCAAGACGATCAAAGAAGTGAAAAAGAAAATCGTTTGCCGGGCCATGAAGGAAATCGAGGCCACCGAGAAACCGAAGTTTAAGAAGGTGGAGAAGCCGATCTACACTCGTGGTTTCGCGGGAGAAACAATGCAAGAAGTTGCTATAGAGAAACCGAAAGTGGTAGAGGAAGAATTGGTACAAGCCAAGCTGGAGCAGAATTGCCCATCAAGAGAAAGGTTGTGGAAATGGAAGAGCCTGAGGGCAAACGAGCAAAGGCTTCTAAGCCGATTCAGAGAAAGTTGATTCAGATATTGAAGAATCCGAGGTTGAGCCACGAAGAAGGTCTTCAATACTGAAGTGCTCAAAACACTCCAAATTGAACAAGCAAAGAAAAATCGGCCGCTTCTATTTCGGTGTGCCCGTGATCGAAAAGAAGATGGAAGAAGAGCGTAAAAGAAGGAGTGGTTTCAAAAGATTTGCAAGCAAGATGAGAGGGAGCACAAAAACAGAAATGGCGCGATGTTGACAAATGGATGCGGTCCGGTTCAACGATGCATGGGAAGAAATATAGAGAACTTTTTGGTTCTATTATGATGTGCTCGAGAGAATGGAGAGGAGAGCTCGAGATCCCAATGAGGCTTTTCATTGACTATCTCCCCGACCTTCTATCCTAAATATCTTGAAATTTGGATAAATCTTGAGGATGAAGGAAAGGTGCAGATAACCGCCTCTGGTCCATACTGCATTCTCCTCCTCCAGTGGAGAATGGGCCGTGTGAATGAGAAAGTCATTGCTCAAGAAATCTCTCAGTACGCCATTCAGTTGGGCCTGACAGGAAACAATCCTAATATTATTAAAGAAAGAGATGCGCTGAAAAGAAGATATTATGGAATGTTCAACCTCGAAGTGTCTGCTGATGAGGTGGAAGAAGATCAGAGTTGAAGAGTCAGAGCAGAAGAGCAAAAGAAGACCGAAGATGAAGACTCGGAAGATTCATGTAATCCTTTATCTTTTTTGTCTTTTGATTTTGTTTTTCAGATAAGATTCATTGTAACTTGTAACTGTCTACCAATCATCAATGAAACATTATCATTTATGCTCAAAAGATAATATCTCATTATCTTATTTACTTGTCTTTTACTTTTGATATGCATGTATGTTGTCTCTAAGATTAATTGTTTAGTGATGAATCCTTTGAGAGACTCATTACTGAAGAAATTGTTGGGAGACTCTTTATGAATAAAAATTGTTGGGAATTATAACCAATCTTGTAATAGAAAAAAAAAACTGAAACCTGAGTATAGGTTAAGTGTTTTGTAACAAGATAGGTTTTGGCATCATCAAAAAGGGGGAAATTGTTGGGAGATGAATTTAATAAAGATTGATTTTGATTAGATCCCAAACCCCCCCGAGTATGACATGTTAGTAATAATCTTGATAGTTGAGTCGAGATTAGGTTTTAGAGTATTGAGATGATTCGCAATATGTATAGTCGCCAGATATAGATCGTTAGATTCTCGACAGTTTCAAGACTCAAGAAGTTTTCAAGAAACCAAGTTTCAAAGATAAAACCAAGTTTTCAAAGTTTCAAAGGAAAAATCGAGAAACCGGAAGTTTCAAATGAGAAAGAAACCGAGGACTCAAAGGAGAAATTGAGAAACTGAGAGACTCAACATTAAGACTCAAGATATCACCAAGATATCCGTGAAGCCTCGTAAGACCTCAAGACTCAAGACCTCAAGACAAGTAAGACCCTCAAGACTTTAAGACTCAAGACTCGTAAGATCCCAAGACTCGTAAGACTCTAAAAACACGTAAGATGTAAGACGTAAGATCAAGATCGGAGACATTGATATCGGCGCACAAGAATTATCAAGACTCAAGAATGTACTAAATGCTCAGTATAAACCTGAATGTTCCGAGGTACTGAAAATATCTATCTGAAGGATACAATACTGAGAAAAACGCGATTCCTTAGAAAATTAGATATTGCCCAAGACATTCAAATGCAGACAAAAGGAACTAAAACAAAGTGTTGTTAAGGTTATATCACTCAGAGATATTGACCAAAAAGAGCCGTTGTGTTTATCTACCTAACTGGAGATGACAGCCAATAAGGAGAAGACATCATCATGCCTTCTTTATCGACAAAGGATAAATGACGAAGTCATTTGAAAAAATGTCAGTAGTATTATGTTCCAGACTGCAAAAAGTGTTGACCGGCTACATAAAAGGCTATTGCCTAAAACGTGTTAGGGAGTCTCAAACCCTAAATATAGTCGTTCTTCACACACCATAAGAGGAAACTCACGAAGCTATCTCTTCCAACGGATAGGTTTTCAAGAGTGACCTTGGTATATGCCTATAAATACTTGTGACCCTCCATTGTAAGGTTACGGGAAATTTGTAAGCAATTCATGAGCTCAAACTTATTATTGCAAGTTGAAGCACTCGAAAACCCAAGAATTTCCCAAGTGCTTTATATCGAAGATAGCTCATTCCACTAAGCCTAGCTTGATAAGATATATCTAAAGCTTAGTCGAGATATCCTAGCCTTTGCATTGTTCTTTATTGTAAAGGATATCTTATCCTAGTTGGAAACCAACCATGAAACCCCAAACCCTTTGTAAGGTAGTTTGAGTGTGATTGTTGGTGAGATTGGAGTTGTAAAGAGTTAGTAAACTACATTGAGGTAGTCAGAAAACTCTAGAGAAGAAGTGAGTAATCTATCTTGGATGTATGTGAAAGCTTGTGTGAGTTTTGAGTTAGTAAACTACGTGAGGTAGTCCGAAAGCTCAAAATTAGAAAGGTTAGTAAACCATGAGGTAGTCGTAAAGCCTTAGGAAGTGATTAGTGAATTTCTCTCAAGAGATCGGGAGAGTGGACGTAGGGAGCTTGAGTCTCTGAACCACTATAACTTGCTGTGTTCTTTGCTTTCTGTTTTGCTTTGCTTAACTGTTGCATTACTTTGTTTTGAAAGCATATTTTCACTGATAATCAGTTGGAATCAATCCACTGAAGTTGCATCTGAATTGAATCACAGCCTAATCACTATTCCATTAAAAAGGAAGGTTTTCAGCAAAAGCTTAAAACGAGTATAAATTTAGGGCCAACCATTCCAAGACATCCGAAAGTAGCTAGAGAACAGATAGTTACCAAACCGAACTTACTCTTCCGAGGGTTCGAAGAAGTTAGTTATCGATCCAAGCAACTCGGGATCTCGAAAACTCGAGGATCGGTTGGGATTATCCGAGGTATCCGAAAGCATCTCGGGATCTCATCTCGGATAGACTTTGACTCAGAGCGATTTGTGCTTCTCAGGACCAAATCATCGACAACAACGACCTAAGTGACCTCAAGAAAGAAAAAGTTTTGAAAACACTGAACACGTGTATTCCCCCCCCATACACGTGTAAGACTCGTTTGCACCGGGACCAACAAAAACAGATACCATGAATGGAAATGTAGATAATGCAAATAGTACATACCTCAGAAGACAATGAGATGTTGTCTTAGAATCAGTGAGATGAAAAGTTTTATTCAGATAGGTGTGTGCATTGTAGAGTATATGAAAAGTGTACCTATCATCTGATTCCAAGTTGTCTTCTTCAGGTGTACTTGAACATTTTTTGACTCTTTGGGGATGCCAAACATCCCTGCATACATCCTTTGCATTAGCTTGTCCAGCTCTTCTTTTCTATGGATTCCTCCTTTTTCAGCAAGTCCATAGTAGATGTTCTTGAATTTAACAGGATCAAGCTTGTTGTCTGGACGCAAAGGTGGAAGGAGTAGTTCAAAAGGTGGAGCTTCTGGTATTAGTGACATGATCTTGCCTTCTGTCATCACTGTCTGGTAGAAGTCTGGATACTTTGTTTCTAACCAGTTCCGAAATTCATCATCATTTTCAGTCTGATCTTGATGAATTGGAATCTTTTCCAGGATGTGGACGTCACATAACCATTCTCCTCTGATATGATCCCATTCTGGAAGCAGATCTTGACGTGCACAGAGGATGCCTTTAACAGGTGCTGGAAGAGCATTCTTCTCCCAATCAATCTCCTCTGTTGCAACTTTGTTCTTCCTTTTCCTTCGGATGTAAGCAGTATTCAACCCCTTTGCCTCTGCTAACTTCTGCTTCTTGATTGCGGCCTTTCTTATTCACTGTCTTATCTGCTCTTGAACTTGTTCAGGAGTCGTCTGGCTTTTGGTAGAGAATATCTGGCATTGTCTCTGACTTTCCGCTGTTGCTTTCATCATCTTGCCTTTGCCTTTCTTCCTCCTCAGAGTCTGCTCAGGTTCATCCTATTCGTCTTCTTCAGCTAATTTCTTAGCGAGTTCAAGGCTCTTGGCCTGATCATCAGTTTCCATTCTTTTCTGGACGAACGAAGAAAAGTCTTCAATCTTGTCGACTCTGGCAGTAACCTCTGAAAGAGCACTTTTCTGCTCAACGATCTCTTTACTGTTTTGCTCCACAGTTTCTTTCATTTCAGCAACGGGATCGGTAGATGGAGTGGCTGGCAAATCAGATACAGTGGTTTTTGGTAGAGATGAAAAAGCTACCAACTGTGTCTGAGTCTGTTTTTCTTCTTTCTTCTCTTTTTCTTGAGTCTGTTTTTCTTTAGACTCTTTTCCTTCAGACTCTTTTCCTTCCCCCTTTTTGGTTGCATCAAAGAGGTTGGACATCTTGCGGTTTAGAGCAGTTAATTGCCGTGAGATCTCCTCTCTGAGTTCCTCGACAACAAGATGAGTGATCTGGACGGTGGTAGAAGATGCAGGTGTGTATAAGCGTTTGAGAGCAGTTTCAATTTCCTGTCTTGCCTTTTCTGTAGAAGCTAGAAAATGTTTCCAACCCATATCCAAATGGTTGTTGGTTTTGTCCAAGGATGCCTAGACACTCTCCAAAAGTACGTATGCGATTGAGCATCTCTGTCTCGAACCGAGAGTTTGTCGACCGAGTTTGAGCTTCTCGCCAAGAGGATATACTAGTTGCATTACTTCAAACAAGGATGGCATTGTGCATCCTAACCGTGTGACTTCGTTCCTTGTCAACTAGTTTTGCTTTGCTCATCTTCAAATCGCTTCATCGGACTGCTCTTTGTGGCCTGCGAATTTCTCTTCAAATGCAGCCTTGATCCCATCCTGAATCATCTGAGTATGTTGATCTAGAGTATCAGAGCTCATCGTAGCAGTCTGTTCAGATGTTGAAGCCTTGCCAAGTCGGGTCTCATCTGTAGCACCCATTCTTAGTTCATCGGCAGCTCCCTCATGATCTTTAGGAGGTTGAACGGTTTCCTCCCTTTTATCGAATATCGAACCTTTTCGTGAATCAACCATCCGATATCATCATCGATGCCAATTCAACAAAGACTTTCAATCCCAAAGATTGTTTAGACATTTCAACTCCAAGTCTACAAAGAAATCTGATCCCAGAGTTGTCATTAGAATCAGAAATTCTTCAATGCTCTTCAGTCTGATATCCCTCTAGAACACTATCTCTTCTATCTGTAGCTGGATGCCAGGATGTTGATCCAATTCAGGGCACAGATCCAGCAGATATTCCTTGATCTGTTGCTTCATTATCCTTATGATGGGGCTCTCTGGAGCAGGTGAAGCAAGTACTGTTCTGGTGTTGAAGGGAATATGAGAGATGGACACTCGTTCGTCGGATCTCTCAGGTTCTTGAGACTTGACTCGGGATTGGGATGATTGTAGTTCAGGTTGGTTTTCAGCGTGTTGAGGGTGTTCAGTTTCCTGAACGGGTTCATTGATTGGTGGTGTGGGAGATGTTGTTCTGATAGGAGAGGGTGAGTGTGAGAAGGTTTTGTGGGGAGAGGATGGTGGTGATGATTTTTGAGGAGAGGGTGATGGTGATTTGGAAGTGGGCGTTGACGATCTTGCTCTCTGGAAGATCTTGGGAGGGGCAGAGAATCAAATGGTGATTCTTCCTCAGGTTGCTCCACTTCTGTCTCTCTGACAGATTTCTCTCCTTCTGCTGCGATCATCTACTCTTCCCTTACTTCTCTGATAGTCGGCTCAGAGTTTAATCATTGTCTCTTCATCCGATCTTACTTGCATCGGATCCTCTCGCTCGCTAGCTTCTTTGGGGAGAACTTGGAGCGATTTTCGAGAGGAGATGAGACTCTTTCGGCGTTTCACTGGCGTCTGGTTTCTTAGCCAGATCCTTCCTCTTCATCCTCTTCTCTTGAATGGCCTTTTCTCGTGACTTGCGACGATGCGATTGCTTTATCTTTTCCTTTCTTTTCTCGGCGGGCTTTGGGGCACATATGAGTCGGATCCTCATCGGCTTGTCAGGTAGGGACTCATCTTTGCCCAATATGGCCTTGTGCTTTGCTTGGTAAATCTTCACTCCATTCTCGTTCCATTCATAATTCTGTGGCAGCTTATCTGACAGAATGATAGAAATCTTGTGTATGAATGAGCACTTCGAAGATAAGCACACTTGATTGCTCTAGTTCAGCTCGAACTTCCCGGAGTCTTTTCTCAGTCTTGCTTTGACCATGCCCATCAATCAATGTCTGAAGCCTTCTTGATTATTGCAGCCATTACACTTATCTTGTAAGAAGTGACCGCATCAAGGCTGTAAGTCGAGCACATGATCACCTTCTGAATGATCTCAAGAAGAAGGTGATACGTTCTCTTCAGATAGGAGGCTTTGACGTTCGTCGTGGTCTCCTTATTTGCTGGTCTTAACAGCTCGGCTTCAAGAAATTCCTTTTCTCCTACAGCAGTTGTGTAGGTTTCTGGATTGATGCTTCCTCGAGTTAGACTGAATATTCTCTGTAGATCGTCATTCGATACTCGAACTTCCATTCCGCCAACAGAAGAAATCAGGTCAGCATCATTGTCTTCATCCCTCTGTAGATTGTAGAGAAACTCCAGGGCTTCATGGGTGTGAACGATGTTTTGATGAGTAGAGCAATATCGTTCCAGTCCACACGCTCGTAAGCACTCCAGAATTTCCAGCGATTCCGGATCTGAGGTGATGTTGAAGACGACGTACTTTTCATCAATGATGTCTCTCTTCATCGATGCAAAGTTGCAGTACTTTTTCCCTTGTCCCGGTCTTGAAACAAGATGTGCCATTTCTGTAAGATATGCAAATTGATGTTTAGTTTGAGTAAGATATTTCAATAAATTCAGTCAAACTAGCAATTTCAGCATCAATTTAGCAAGTAAGCGTTTAGATCCTTAAAAAAAAATTACAGAAATACAACTTGTAAACCTAGGTATCATAGAAAAATTGAGATCAAGCAATTAATTAAAAACAAGAAATTACCAGAAATTGATTCGAAAGATTTAGAAATCGGAAGAGTAGAATCAAAAGTTTTCGACGGTAATTCTCTAAAGATTTTAAAAAAATGATCTCTTAAGAGCTTTGAGAAGACGAAGTAGTGGAAAGCGGTTTTCTGAGAAAAAATTGGATTTTATAGAATACGAGGGAAAAACCTTTTTGCACAACTTTCCAAAGTACTCAAGTGTCCGTGTTTTGAAATCGATGACTGAGATTAGTCGGCCAAAAAGTATTTTGATCGCACGGTTGAGAAAAGTAGTCTTCTCATTTTCCGGACTCGAAAAATCGCAATAAAACGTTTTGAAAACATTTTCCAGGTTCGCATTAAAAGCTTTGCAGAGCATGTGTCATGAACAATGTAAAATAAATCAATTAAATAAAATAATGCATATAAGGTATTCAGAAAGAGATAAATAAGAGAGTGTATCTGAATGATTGATATTGTAATCAATCAGTTACCACGGTGATCTGATCTGGTACTTGTTGACTTATCTGATGGTTGCCTTATGCATTTCCCAACAATATCTCACTTATCTGATCAGATCTTGCTTAATACACTTCGCCACTTATCTGATCCTCTTTTCTGATACTCTTTATCCTTTAGTCTTCTTCTATCAACCCGCATTAACTGAAGTCAACTCCGGCCAAATATTTTACTTCGGGGAGTCCAAAAGTCACCTCGATTCCCAAATCGGTGCGATTTGACATTCCGTAATAATGGCATAGATACACTGTGATTTAATCACACCGTTAACTCATCCAACCATTAGCCGTGTGTTCCTAACGCGTTGTCGATGCAAATATCTCTTAATATTTTCTGAGAAGATAAAAATTTGCATTTGTACCCCTAATTTTCTTCTATAAATAGCCTGGGGTGTTAGGCAAACAACACATCATAAACCATTTCATCTTCTTTAGCATATCCTTCATGCTTTTCCGATGGGAACCTTTAGCCATTTTCCAATGAATTCAGCTTCTCAAATCAACCCTGTGTGTTCCTTCACACTGCTTTCGTCGTCATCTGAGATTTCACATACGATCAATGCTAAGCTTCTTTACCACCGTGGAGGCGGATCTGCTAAGGCAAATGAGAAGGCACTTCTCCTAACCATATGCACCTTGTGTGCCTATTGAGATGACGGTATTAGTATCAACAGACTTAGTCTGAAACAAAACGTGAGTTTGGTATATGGTCTGCATCAGTCAACAGCTGATCTCCATATATCAAGCTCAATTTTTGCATGCGACACAAGTGTCTGTTTGGTCCTTGTGACCAAACCTGTGGCACTGTGCCCCATTTAACAGCTGGAAATCCTGTTGATTTCACGTCTGAGGGCTTCTAGCTTGGACATCCTTCAAAGCCTCTCTTGCTCCTCCTTCCGAAGCTTTGAGATTGGCTTAGGATTCTCGAAGCCTCTCTGACGCCCCTTCTTAGGATCGAGGGAAAATGAGAGCGTCATACCTTGAACTCTCTTTCTCGCATTCCCCGCCTAAGGTTGTCTTAGGGCTGATGGTTTATGTATTGACCTCCGGGTCTTCTTGTACTTGTAATACCACTTCAAGATAGTTGTAGCAGTTGTAGCTTGTGATATCACTTGTAACTTGTAAATCTGACCTCCGGGTCTTTATCAATGAAAAACTCTGTTATTCCATTGATGTGTTGTTTCTTCCGACTTATGCGATCTGTAGCTTTACTCTTGATTTGCTTGTTGACTGCAGCTTTAATCGACTTATAAAGTAATCTTCCAATCGATCGGTTCCCCTTGTCGATATATCTTGAATCGATCGCGCCTTTGTCTAAACTTGGATCGGTTACTTATCCGACTTTTTCGATCCGCTCCTTATCCGAACTTCGGATCGGCTCTTCCTTGGTCGTCGTCGATGGGCTTGAGATTCCTAACTCAACTCGATTCCACTTAACTTTGGTTAGTCTTTTAACCAACCGGTTCTAGAGATCAATCCTTGACCATATCTGGTGCATTTTCTCCAAGATCCGAAGCCCTAGCTCGTTGCATAACTCTCTCGAATCGATCTCTGCTAGCGGCTTGGTTAAGATATCGACTTTCGTTTTGCCAAGATGGATCTTTTCCATCGATATTCTTCTTTTCAACGTGATCTCGATAAAATGGTGTCTCGACATCCACATGCTTGCATCTTGTATGTAGAACAGATTACGAAAGTGATTGCAATAGCACTATTATCGCGAGAATATAGGTACGTTCTTAGCTACAATGTTGTAATCCCTCGGGCCGACTTAGCGTAGAAGCGATTTGGGAACATGACTTCTGCGCCTATATATTACCTTGATAGTAGAGATCGCAATCGATGTCTGCTTCTTCGAAAACAATGAGATCAGTTTATTTCCCAGAAACTGACATGAACCTGAGGTTGACTTCCTGTCGATTCTGCAACCTCCGTAATTTGAATCAGAATACCCACTAAGCTCTAGATTGTCATCTGATTGGTAAAATAAACCAAGGTTTACAGTTCCCTTCAGATACTTGAGAATCCGCTTAGCTGCTTCTAGGTGGCTTTGCATTGGATTTGCTTGAAATCTGGCACATACACCCCACCGCAAAAAGTAATGTCCGGTTTGGCGATCGGTATAGTAGTGATCCAATCAGAGCTCTATATTCCTTCTAATTCGTTTTCTGACCATCTTCATCTGGATCCATCTTGAACCCGATCATCATTGGAATTCTGGCTTCCTTGCAATGTTGAACTCCAAACTTTGCCAGTAGATTCCTTGTGTACTTCGCTTGGCAGATGAATATCCCTTTTGTACTCTGCTTGACTTGTAAACCCATAAAGTAATTCATCTGACCCATCATGGACATCTCTAACTTCCCTTGCATCAACTTGCTGAACTTCTCATATAGCTTCTTGTTGGGAGATCCGAAGATGATGTCGCCCACGAGATCCGAACCATCGTAATATCTTCTCCATCTTCTATTCTCGAATAAGGTTCTCGCCCACTATTCCTTTAGTGAACCCACATTATCTGTCAAGAGGCGAGAGAGTGTATCATACCAAGCTCGAGGAGCTTGTTTCAGGCCGTAAAGAGCTTTCCTTAAACGGTACACTTGGTTACCTTTTTCAAAGCCTGGAGGTTGTTCGACATAAACTTCCTCTGCTAGTACCCCATTTAAGAATGCACTCTTTACATCCATCTGATACATAGTGAACCCCTCGTAGGCAAAAGATATGCTTAAATAATGAATGGCTTCTAAAGCGAGCGATCAAAAGAGAGGTCTCATCATAACTAATTCTTCCGACAGAATACCCCTTAGCAACAAGTCTTGCCTTATTCCTGGTTATGACATTTTTCTCATCTCTCTTGTTCTTGAATACCCACTTCGTGCCAATAACGTCTTGATGAGTTGGTATGTCCACCAATTCCCAAACTTGATTTCTCTCAAACTGTTCCAGCTCCTCCTGCATGGCTAGAATCTAGCTTGCGTCTTGTAGAGCTTCCTCTACTGTGGTTGGTTCCTTCAAAGACAGATAACAACAGTACATGGCACTTTCACCAAACTGATGTCTAGTTTTGACTCTATCATATAGGTCTCCAATAATCAGATCAGTTGGATGACTGGTAATCCAGTCCTACATTCGATGTCTCGCTTGGAGAACATCATCCATATCTGATAGTTCATTACTAGTGATTGAGAGTGGTGCGGAATTATGATCCACTTGATAAGAACATGTCTCAGCTGATGTTGGAATCATCATGTGCTGAAGTCTGTTCATAGGAACTTCAGGAGTACCCCCTGAACCAGATGGTTCGATTGATCTTATCTCGGTAATGAATGGCTTCTTTTCATCGACAATTGTGCGTACCTTAGGGTCTAATTGACCTGTTGAATCAGCAAGATCAAGTTCTGGGATGTACATTTTTACGTGTTCAACTTCTTTCTCCTTGATGCTTAGCTGATCCATTTTCTGCGTGTCAAGTAGCGGTTGATCTGGTACGACTTGTTCTGAGACAGCTTTCTCTTGTTCAGAAGATGTCTCATCAAAGACCACATGGGGTGTTTCTTCCACAACTAGGGTTCGTTTGTTGTAAAATCTGAAAGCTTTGCTGGATGAGGAATATCCTAAGAATATGCCCTCATCTGACTTGGCCTCAAAAGTCTTCAACTGACTTTTCCCATTGTTGTGAATGAAACACTTGCTCCCAAAAACATGGAAGTATGAAACACGAGGTTTTCTGTCCTTCCACGGTTCATAAGGTGTTTTGAAGTGAGTCTTTGTCAGAGAACATCTGTTCTGAGTATGGCATGTTGTGTTGATTGCTTCTGCCCAGAAACGGTTTGGTGTGGCATGTTCAGCTAACATAGTGCGAGCAGCTTCCTTGAGAGTTCTGTTTCTCCGTTCTGCTACTCCATTTTGTTGTGGTGTTCTTGCAGCAGACGTCTCATGCTGTATACCAAACTCAGTGCAAAAATCAGTAATAAAGGAATTCAGGAACTGTGTACCTTTATCTGATCTGATCTTTACTATGCTGACACCCTTCTCGTTTTGTAGCTTCTTGAGCAGTTCGGTTATCTTAGTCGTTGTCTCGTTCTTCTTGTATAAGAATACAACCCAAGTAAACTTGGAATAATCATCCACGATTACAAGAGTATATTTGCATCCACTGAGACTGACTGGTGTAACTGGTCCGAATAGATCCATATGGAGCAGTTGCAATACTCTACTGGATGCTGGTCCAGGTATTCCCTTGAATGAGGCTTTAACTTGTTTTCCCATCTGGCATGCGGCACATGTCTGATCTTTGGAGAATATCTCATTCGGAAGTCCCTCAACCAAAGACATCCTAGCTATCTTGTTAAGAGTCTTGAAGTTCAGATGACTCATTCTTTTGTGCCAGAGCCAACTGCTACTCTTAGAACTCTTAACAATTAAGCATGTATTCTTTGGGCAACTGTTCCAATCTGCTATGTAGATCGTGCCTTTTCTTGAACCAGTTAGCAAGATTTGTTGAGTGGCTCGATTCCTTATCGTACACTTGTCGTTCGAGAACTCAACGCTGAATCCGTTGTCGCAGAATTGTGATACTGATAGTAGATTGTGCTTCAATCCTTCGACATACGAGAGTCCAGTTACTTGTACATCATCATTCTCTAAGGTTCCGAATCCTTTGGTAAAACCAAAGTTATCATCACCGAAGGTACACGTGGGCCTTTTTGTTCTCTAAGATGTTTGCTTCCAGTCATGTGCCTTGAGCATCCACTATCGATGTACCAGATAGTTGCTTGTGCACCTCCTTTGTTAGCTAGTCCCACGCGAACCTGCAATCAAATCAGGCTTTAGGTACCCCTTTGGAATTGGGTCCTTGGGGGTTAGTGGTGGATTTAGGGATCCACACAAACAGAGCACTTCTATGAAAATTTGAAAGATTAGAAGGTCTGATTTGTCTCCCACACATATCAACATAATCATACGTCTCTTTATATGCTTTCTGATTAGTATGATTATTCGTGTGAGCCTTGGGTGACTTAGAAGACTTGGGATTTTTCTTTATATTTTGTCTTCTTTTAATCCAGTGTGGCTCATGTGCAGTAGCCCTAGATCTATGGTTATAAGGGTATGTACGACTGCTACCATCAAAAGATTCATATCTTTTTGGCATAGGTGGTTTTTGTAGTTTACCTGTAGCATGCTTATTAGGCAGCTGACCTTGATTGGGTCTCAGATTAGATTTCCTTCTTCTGAGTTGTCTCTTTCGATACCTAATCACGATCGAGTTGAGTTCTCTTGAGAAGAACCGGGTTCTTTGTTGATTCCTCGGTGATGCTTTATCGATTAGGGTCCATTTATATTCCCTTTTCGATTAGGCACCGCCTTTACTTGCTTCAGCAGAGTCTTTTTTCCCTTATTAGATACAAGTTTAGCTTTTAGTGTATCTTTGTCGAGAGACTCGTTTGATTACACCCTTCGAAGTGAATCAAGCGGGGCTTTTTGAGGATGTAGAAGGGTTCTCATACCCAATTCCTTCTTGTTAGTCGGCGTCGAAAATAGGTGTTCATATCTTGAGCGGTTTTAGATGACTTCGTGAAAACCTCTATTTTCTTGTGCAAACTATCCTCAGTAGATTTAAGACTCTCATGTAGTCGGAATAGCTCATCAAAATTAGCTTGAAGGATTTTGAAATCATCGGCTTGCTGTTTGTTAATTGCTAGCTGATCTTTGATCTGCTTCTCCCGATCGTAAGATTTAACTTTCGAATGTTAAGTTCCTCGCCATTTACCTTCCGGCGGTTTAGTGATTTCAATTCAAAGAGTTTTTATCGAGAGCGTTCTCTTTAACAAAGCTGATTATTTCGATCCTTAGCTTGTCATTTTCAAACTTCCACTATTGTATAAGTGTCTCTTGCGTCGATCGAGAGATCATCAAGCAATTGCTCAGAGTAGAGCTGCAAGTCAATCTCTCTAGCAGGTGTCCTAATAATAGCAGGTGTGGAAATAGAAAAAGCAGAAGGTTTGGAGGTTACCTCAGATTGGTCCTCCTTGGCCATCAGGCAGACTTCATCGTCATCTGAAGAGAATATCAGATCTTCATGCTCGTGGAAGTCAACAACACTGCTTATCAGACAGAAGTCTTCTACAGATGAGTACCCAGAGTCCTCGAGAGGCGAGATAGAAATCGTCGATTCGGATGTGTCGGTGACGGGGCTTTCTATCTCGAGGCGTTGCTCTCTTTTATTCTGTTTTCTTCTCTTTCTCTGGGAGTCAGTCGAGGGTCGGTCTTTGTAGTGACTGGTTTCTCCTGATTGAAGCATGATCCTCGATCTACGGATCTTCCTCTGCCAGGTGAGTCACTCCGTCTGTAGGATCTGTTAGGTGACTTTCCTTTCTGATAGTAATCTAAACTCCTTCTGTCAGATCTGTTATCCCTTCTCTCATCTGTCAGATCATCTCTTTTCTTTTCTTCTCTGTGATCTCTTCAATTATCAGATCTGGTTCTTTCTCGTGATTTGTCAGTTGGCCTCCTGTTTCTTTGATAGTCACTGTAGAATCTCCGATACTTACCAAGCTGAGTATTTGTTCTTTCAAGTTTAAGGGTAGCGAGCGTCTATTACCTTGACTCATTTTGTTTCAACGGAGTTCGGTGGCCTTCGATCTGCTGTTGGTTACTTTAAATGAAACTGATTTAGACGTTGAGGCTTCAGCAGGTGTCTCGTCTTCATCTGCTTGTCCTCTTTCGATTAAGTCGAACTCGTGAGCTTTAAGGCTTAGGAACAAGCTACTCGGCTTCATCTTTGAAATGTCTTGGCAATCCTTGATTACCGTGACTTTCATGTCCCATTTCTTGGTGAGAGATCTTAAGATCTTGTAGTTGATATCTTTGTCTGACATCTCTCTACCAAGTTCTCATAGCTTATTTACCGACATGGTTATCCTCCCATCGAGCTCGTTGATGGTCTTGTTGGGCAACATCTTTAGCTTTTCGAACTTCACCAGTTCGGCTTGTAGTCGGCTGTCTTTGATCTGATCGTTTCCTTCGCATATCTCAGCAAGAGTATCCCACATTGCTTTTACGGTTTTGAGATACTTTATCTTCTCCTTGGTGACTTTATCCATCGTCTTCATGATTATATGCCTAGCGATTGTATCTAGAGTATACAACTTTCTTTCCTCTGCATCCATCAAGGCTGGGCTTTTTCGCACAAGACTTCCCGTGGCAAAGTCTGGATCTTCTCCAACTGCTGGGTTGTCGTGATATATAATGATGGGTCCTCGTTCAATGACTTCCATCATTCTGCCGCTTATCGATCCTAGATGGTTGCACATATATATGGCCCAATCTGCATACTCATCAATTGAAAACTTAGGCAAATCATGATACATACCAGAGGTATTATCCATGCTGAGTGATTTTGAAAATGAATGAGTTTTTAAAAATGGTTTTTCAAGATCTGTTCAAATGACCACAAAGATTCTTCCTCAAGAATCGATGATACTCAAAGCCAGTGGTCTGTAGAACCACTGCTCTGATACCACTTGTAGGCCCCGAACGGGTTTTGTGAGGGTGGAAGTCTAGAGGGGAGGGGTGAATAGACTTCCAAAACTTTTTGTGCTGATCAAGTGTGAACTGCAAATAACCCGATCAGAGTGCTAGTGTATCAGTTTAGACTGATGTTCAATCTTACTGAGTGCCTGAGGGCAGATCAGTTTGATATCTGTCAGTTTAATTGAATGGTGCGGAAGCTTGTTTTTACCCGTGTGAAAAACCAGTTTTATCAATCAGATTCTTAAGTCAGTTTTCAACTAGTTGACTAAAGTGTCAATCTGATCAGATCAGTTACTTGGTGCAGATTGAGCTTAACTTTAGAATATGTATGCAGATTTTAAACTCAATTGTGTGACTTGTGTAAAGCAATAAGAAAGCAAGTAAATGCACACAAGACTTTTTATAGTGGTTCAGACGAAACCCGTCCTACGTCCACTCTTCCCTTAACACAGAGGAACCTTAACCTACTTTAACCTACGGGACTTATATCCTTTTCAGGATGGCCGAGATGTTTACCGAGTTCTCACTCTTACAAACTTAACCTGCAGGACTTATATCCTTTTCAGGATGGCAGAGATGTTTACCGAGTTCCCACTCAAGCTTAACCCACGGGACTTATATCCTTTTCAGGATGGCCGAGATGTTTACCGAGTTCCCACTCAAACTTAACCTACGGGACTTATATCCTTTTCAGGATGGCCGAGATGTTTACCGAGTTCCCACTCTACAAACGTAACCAGCGGGACTTATATCCTACAAGGAGGATAGCCGAGATGTTTAATGAGTTCTCACTCTACAGACTTGACCTAACTTGTGTTTGGGTAAAGAATGTTTGAGGGTTCCAACTGGAAATCTATCCTGGTACTTTAGGTAGCCAAAATGCTAGTGGATAGGATTTCTTGCTAAGAACTATGGGATGAACACTCTAAGAATAATCTTCAACTATGGTGTTCTTCGAGCGGAAATTCTTCTTGAATTTTCTTGCGTGAATGTTGTTGTTCCGCTTGCTCAATAGTTCATGTGATGTGGTTTCTCACTTGTTGGTCCTTGTCTTCAAAGTGAAGATCGATCCCATTTTATAGACCTCGAAATCAAAGAGCCGTTGGAGAGCAATTTGAATTTCGGGCTATATTAGGTAGGTTGTAGGATATGATTGTGACGCGTGCTCGATTATCGGCGTGGTCGTAGGCATGATTAAGCGCCCATTTTTGTCCGCGATTATGTCGTATCCCGTATTGTCAGCTCTTTTTGTGCACGTGTCACTTTCTCCTTGGCTTCGCGAGGCGGCACTTCAAAAATTTGTCCGTTAGACGATTGATATTCCTTTTGTAGAGAATTTGTCTTGTCTGGTGTATCTTTTTTTTTTTGTTGTCACGGTGTGGTGACGACTTGATCGTAATCGATCGATCTACCTTGTTTGAGTCTTGGATGCACATTGTCTTAGCTCAATATGCAGACTCTGCTGAATGTAGGTCTTCGGGTCTTTTGATCTTCAGGTGTCTCTGAGCCTCAGTGTATTCAGTTATCTTGAGTCTTGAGTTTATTCTTTGAGTCTTGAGTTTATTTGAGTCTTGAGGTTCATCCGAGTCTTGATGTCTATCCGAGTCTTGAGTTCATCTCGAGTCTTCGTGTTCATCCCCGAATCTTGATGTCTTCTTGTCTTCACCTGATTTTCTGACTTCTTGTCTTCTGATTAGTTCTTAGCCTTCTGATCATCTGACCTTATCTGGGTCATCTGATACTTCGACCTGATCTATTCATATTGAGTTCCCCCTCAATATGTGACCTATCTTTTACATCAGCTATCTATACATTTCAGTTGGTCATCTTAATTTGATTCTAAGTCATCATTACCAATGATTATTTGGTCCTATTACAACCTGTTTTGGAACTTCCATCAAAACTAAATTACATATTTCCCAACAAATATTGAAATAGAATTAGGTCACATAGTCCCCCCATCGGATGTGTGGAAACTTTTCAAGCAAAATGTGCATTCCCTCTGGTTTTGAATTAAATCTAAATTATCCTCCTGTTCCCCCCTTTTTTTATTATTAAAAATATTAATTTTTCTCTTTCCCGAAACTAATCATGTAATAAATAGAATGTATGTGTGTGTCTATATATATACATATATATATATATATGTATATATATATATATATATATATATATATATATATATATATATATATATTTCTGACATCTCTAATGAATGTTGTATCTCCTCAAGGGTTGTTATTTCAAAGACTGAGTGAACTATATGAAGCCTACATACTCCCTCCATGAAGACTCAAGCTTTGCAACTGTTCTATACATAGTGAAAGCACCAAACGTATGTCCTATTGCTAAGCTTTTTTATACTGCTCTTGCATTCCTCCATCCAATAATTAGTAATAGGGTGTGACATCTACTATCTTTTTACTATATATCCAGAGAGGATGTGATCAGTATGTTTTAGAGACTAAGAGTTTCATAGTTTGGGGGATAAAAGGTTCCCACTTCCACTTCTGGAACTGTTTTGCTTCAAAATTTTGAATAGAACGAACAAAGAAAGAAAAGAAGTGACTTGGTTGAATCCTTGTAACAAGTCTCAAGTTTAGTTATAATATATTAGCTTTATATAATTTGTAATTTAGGTACTATTTGACATAGGCTGAGAAAATATTTATTACATAAGAAAGGTCATCTTTAAAATTAGTAACTAATTCTAGAATATATCAATCGAGGATAACTTTTATTTTGATAAAATAATACCTGATACCATAATTAATTTATCGAAAAAGTTACATAATGTTGAAAAGTATGTTACAACGTATATTGTATACATGTATAAAATCTAATTCTGCCCAAAGGTTTTGTGGTGATGCCTATGGAATAGAATTTAGGGCAGTGGGCATTGTGAATGCCCAATGAGTAGAATGTAGTTTTCTTCTTTTTCGCTGCTGTAAAAAGTGAGTAATGTGGTTTGAAAATGGATGATTAATTATCTGTTGCACTTGTGAATTCTATCAACTCTGGTTTATTGGAATTGAAACTGCATTCTGCATTCGTAGTTTGGGAAAAAGTTGTAAAATAGAATTGATAAATAGGTTTTGAAGCCCAAGTTCAATGCTTAGATCTAGGGGGATTCTATTGAATAAGGAGAGCCATAAGTTATGTTTCACTTAAAGAATGACCTAAAAGATAATGTATCCGAAGACCTTTTTATCTATTATTGTTGTAATTGGTGGGCTTGCTATATTCTTACTGCTTGCTTCAACTCTCTTGGTGTCACAGCCTATTGGTTCTACCCAACGGGTATTTTGTGTTGGTTCTGTGTTTTTTTTCATATCCATTGTTGATAATTTGATATACCCTACAACATTATATTCATTTGATATATTAACACATGACATCAACATTTGAAAATGGCTTACTCTAATTACTTTTCATCTTCTTCTTTTTTATAGGAGATATCTATAGGATAGAAGATTTCATTATCGTTGTTGGAAGAGGAAGAAACATCAAGGAAATAAGTTATACAAAGGACATTTATAATGCTTTTAGTTTTTTATTTCATCTAATGATAACAAATATTGTTTAACTTTTCAATTTTGCTTGAATGCGTTTTTTTTTTAATGCAAATTAATTTTTTTTATTTAGTTTTGTTGTGATGTTTTTTCTATTACATTTAGTAATTGAAATTAGTTTATCACGGCTATTTGTATGATCACTTATTAATTTAATATATAAAATTCAATTTTTTTTTAAATAAATTTAATCATTTCTAGATTGTCACAATAAGTATTACTTTTATGATGAAAAATAATATTGTCACTAGATACTAACTAGTAATGACGATACCATAGTTTTTTTAATGACAATTACCATTTTCGTCACTAAATAATATTTTATTATGACAAAAAAAATTTGTCACTATTTTCACATTTTTTTAATGACGCAAAATATTTGTCACTAGATACTAATTAGTAATGACAATATATGTTGTCACTATATTATTTTTTTTAATGATAATTATCATCTTCGTCACTAGACAATATTTTATTATGACAAAAATATATTGTCACTATTTTCACATTTTATTAACGATGCAAATTATTTGGTCACTATAGCCTACATTTTTGTGACGAATTGTGTTGTCACTATATAATAAAATATTTGTCCCTCTAGTGTAATTCTTTCTTGACGAAAATTTTGAAAAAATGACAAATTTATGTTGTCACCGTATCTAAACTTTTAGTGATGGTTATCGTACTCGTCACTAAATATTATATTATACCGACAAAAATAATTTATCACCATTTCCCCATCATTTTGTGACAATATAACTTTTGTCACGAAATGTAACTTATTGGTGACAAATTATTTCATCATTATACATGTACATAAATAGTGACAATCATCATTTCATTGCGACATAAATCAAATTGTCATGTAAAGATAAGCTTTTAGTGACAAAACACCATATTCAATGACGAAATTTGAAGCCAAATGTGACGTTTTATTTGTCACTATAGATGGAATGATATAGTGACGATGACCTTTAGCGTCATCAAAAGATAACTTTATATGACGAATTTACATAACGTCACGTTTACCTAATATGACGCACTATAGGTGACGTTCTTTGTGACGAAAAAAATTTGTCATCAAACACCTTTTGTGACGAAAAATGATGATTTTATGACGAAATTTGTCATCACGAAATGTGTGATTTTCTGTAGTGTTCTCAGGGCAAAATTCTCAGGATAACCTGATCCATCTGATCTCAGTGAAGAAAAAAAGTTTTAAAAATCACTGAACACGTGTATTCCCCCCCCCCATACATGTGTGAGACTTGTTTGCACCGGGACCAACAATGTGCATGAAGCCCCATACGATATTTCTCTCGGTATTGGTACCTGACCCAAAGAATCCAAAGGACAAACTAGATATTTTTCTTCAGCCTCTGATAAGAGACTTGATACATCTGTGGGAGAATGGAGTGATGACATACGATGTATCGAGAAAATAAAACTTCATGATGAGGTGCCCTACTGTGGACGATCAACGACTACCCTGCGTACTCCATGTTGTCCGGATGGAGGACAGCTGGGAAACAAGCATGTCCTTACTGCATGGACGATTCTGACGCTTTCAGTCTCCCGCTTAGCAGAAAAGTTTCATGGTTTGACAACCATCGAAAGTTTTTACCAAATAATCATCCTTTTCGAAAGAATAAAAAGGACTTCATCAAGAACAAAGTCGTTACAAAAAATGTTAAAAGCCAATTGAGATCAGGTATTTTTATATTAGTTATTTTTAATTATTAATATATTTCTAGCTATCTACATATGATAAATCAAACAAATCAAATAAATCAAATCAATATATTTTTTATTATTGATTCAGATAGAAGGTTGTTAAATCAAATAAATCAGAAGGGATTGAGGAAAACAACTGAAGAACATGTTGAGGAGCATAATAAAATGATACCGGGTGGTTGGAAGAAGAAGAGCATTTTCTGGGACTTGCCCTACTGGAGCTCACTTTTTATTCGGCACAACTTGGATGTGATGCACATCGAAAAGAATGTGTTCGATAACTTGTTCCACACAATCATGAATAAAGAGGGCAAGACAAAAGACACTTCAAAGTCACGTGATGAGTTAAAAGAGATATGCAAACGTGATCACTTGAAGAGGGATGAGAGTACAGGAAGATATCCTCAAGCCAATTACATACTTGATAAGATACAAAAAGTGGCTTTGTGTAATTGGATTGACGAGCAGAGATTTCCAGATGACTATGTCTCCAATTTGAGTCATTGTGTAAACACATTGAACGGAAAGGTGTCTAGGATGAAAAGCCACGATTGTCACGTGTTTATGCAACGACTGTTGCCCCTCGCATTTTGGGAATTCCTACCAAACACTATCGAACAAGGTTGAGGTACGAGCCTCATAATTACGACGGTAGAGGCACATACAATGTTGCTGATGATATTGAGGGTAACTTGTCCGCGTTTAAGTTTCAAGGTCGATGTTTGGGAAAAAGTATTGAACGACCCTGGTTAAACCGACAAAAGATTGAAGTTGCACATAAGTATGTGTTATTCAATTGTGATGCAGTCCAACCGTACATTCAGTAAGTATTTCATACGCGTATCGTTTACACTTTTAATTATAGGGGGCAACAATGAGGATGATGAATAATAATTATATTGTTTTTCATTTGTAATATTTTCATGTATTTGCATATTACAAGTTATTTGACATTGCTTAACATAATTTATTTTTTTCTAATTATCCAATATAAATACTTTAATTAAATAAGATAATTGAAATAAAGAATTTAAAAAAATGAATTTTAAATAAATATACAATTAATTTTATTCAAAATAATTTTAAAAAAATACAATTTAATTTAAATTTATAAATAAAAATATAAATTAATATATTAAAAAGTAATTGAATCATTAAATAAGATAATTAAAATAAAGAATTTTAAAAAAAATTGAAAAGAAAAAACGAATTGTAAATTAATATAGCATTAATTTTATTAAAAATAAGTAAAAAAAATACAATTTAATTTAAATTTATAAATAAAAAATATAAATTATTATATTAAATTGTGGTACATTCATTAAACAAGACAATTGAAATAAAGAATTTAAAGAAAAATTGAAAAAATAAATGAATTGTAAATTAATATAGAATAAATTTTATTAAAAATAAGTAAAAAAAAATACAATATAAAAAATATAAATTATTATATTAAAATGTAATTGAATCATTAAATAAGATAATTGAAATAAAGAATTTAAAAAAATAGAAAAAAAAATGAATTTTAGGACATATAGAATTAAATTCATTAAGTAAACGCAAGAAAGCGAGTGCCCGAGCGGAATTGAACCCCACTTAGGCGCCCAAGGTCCCATGTTCGGTCCCCCATGGGAGCAAATAAATGCCTCATTTAATTGAGAGGCTTAGTGACTTATATATGAGATGCTTTGTGGTTGGGTTCGAGATGGTCCGTGGCTCGGGTGGTTCGGTGCCCACCCGGGTGCCCCGGGCCCTGGTTCGAACCACCGTGAGCCATTTTTTTTTTTAAAATTCACGATTTAGCAATGGATTTAGCGATGAATATAACCAGTCGGTATTAGCGACGATTTTTAACCGTCGCACATTTCGACGGAAATTTTCGTCGCTAATACCGACGGATAATCATCACTGTTAACGACGGTTATATGACGTCATAACCATCGACAATATATCGATGGTTTAGTGACGATTTAGCGATGGCTTTTCGGACCCGGGTTCGGGCCCATATAATTGTCGCTATGTTGCGACGGTAAACAGCCGTCGATATTTTGCAACGGAAAAAACGTCGTTAGTTAGGTACGGATTGAAAAAAATCTTCGCTAAATGTTAGCGACCCTCGCTTTTCAGACGGTTGAATAACCGTCGCTACAACCGTCGTAAATCCTTATTGCGACGATTTTAACCGTCGCTACCGTCGTAAAACACCATCTTTTTTGTAGTGATAGTGAATAAAATTCAATATATAAATCTAACCTCGACCTAATATTATTCCTACTTTTCATTTAATTTGCAATCCACAACCTAATATTAAAGTTCATCTCTGCACTCTCCATTCAATTATTAGATTAAGATACACAATATATGGCTTGAGCTTAATATAATTTTGTTTCCATGATTCTGTTGTGCCCCTTTTTTTTTTTTTTTTTTTTTTTTTCTTATCAAAACTCAATTAAAGTATTGCACAACAAAGATTTTACTTTATTGTAATTTTGAATGTGTTTGTTTGAGATAAACCTCCCACACAAACATTCAAAGTACAATCATTTGAATATATATTTTTTAATTTAATATTTTTTATTTACTTAACTTGTTCAATATTATGTACATTGTTCTCTCAATTTTTGTCATTTTCTTTTGATGAATATGTATGAGTAATTTATTTTTTGTTTGTTATATATTGTGATAATCATAATTTATTGATCACTTTAATATTAAAAAAATAAATCTAATAAAATATTAACATGAGTTAAATAAGGCATTATTCTTTTTAATTGATTAATATTTTTTAAAATGATTAAGTATAAATATTAAGCATGAGTTGTAATTATTATTTATTAGGCAAAAACTTGTATGCAATATTGCATACTACAATATCCGTCCAATCCAGCCCTTTTTTTTCTTGTGGCCCGCTAAGCGAATTTTGCGGCTTCTTCTTCCTCGCGTCGCACAACATGATCATATCTCAGTTGGTTTTCATGACGACGCTTCTCTAGATTTATTCCTTATCTTCTCTTGTTCTTCTTTTTCTTTTCTTCTCTTCCTTATTCAGATTTTTTTTATATTCTTCTCGCTTTCTTCAACTGTTGGGACATGAATTTAATAAGTAAGTTTTGATTAGATCCCAAAACCCCTGAGTATGACATGTTCAGGATAATCTTGATAGTCTGAGTTAGGTTTCAGTATAAGATTGTTGAGGAAGCTATCTGCACCATGTATAGTCAGCAGATATAGATCAGGTTAGATTTTGAAGTTACTGAAGAACTCAGAAGATACTGAAGAACTGAAGGCTCGGGAGATACTAAGTAACTAAAGAATCAGTAGAACTGAAGAATCAGTAGAACTGAAGACTCGGAAGAGACAGAAGAACTGAAAGACTCAGTAAGTTACTGAAGACACTGAAGACTCAGAATATACAGAAGACTCAGTAAGGTACTGAATACTCAGTATAACCTAGCTTAAAGGGGTATATATAGCTTCGAGATCGTGGAGAATCGTGTTGGTTAGGTGAAAAGCAACGGTTGAGATTAATCTCCGATTAATCGGGTATACGAACCGACGATCTCTAAAAAGTAAGACGCCAAAATATCCTCATTGGTCAATAATGTGGCAGAGCTTTAAATGACTGTTGACCTTCTTCGGAATATAAAACGATCCCGCCCAAAAACATTCCTCAGGTGTTTAGTATTTATTGCGAATGATTACTGAGTTTTACTTGAGCAATAAATGAGTCGCATGAGTCTTTACTTCTTCAGACTAATTTCCCTCTATCAGTCTTCTTATTCTTAATCGTCCTTGATAAAATGTCGATTATAATATCGAGTCTTGAATGGGTTCAAGATGCTTTCTTGAAAATCTTGACCTTGATGTCTGAGTTTTCGAGACTCGATTCGGTATTTCCATTTTATCCTCGAGTTTCTCAAGAGAATTCGAGAAAGTTTCATGCATTTGAAAATCTTCAATTTTTGATTTACTCTATACACGGGTTCTAAAGCATCCCTAATTCAACCGAAAGTTCTCGAAATCTTGATTGATTAAAGGTTTAGTCAAGATATCGACTCTTTGCCTTATCAAGATGAATTTTCTCCATCCTTATGTCCTTTTTCTCGACATGATCTCTGATGAAGTGATGTCTGATATCCACATGCTTGCATCTGGTGTGCAATACCGGATTTTGTGAAATAGCAATGGCACTATTGTTGTCACAAAATATTGGTACTTCATTGGCTTCAACTTTATAATCCCTTAATTGTTGTGCGAGGCAAAGAATCGAGAACGCAGCAGACTTTCCGCATGACCATGTATTAAACCGATTAATCTTGGTTGCTACTGAGGTCTGTTTCTTTGAAAACCAAGATATCAGCTTGCTTCCTAAAATTGACAAGTTCCTGTTATGGACTTCCTGTCAATTCTACAACCTCCGTAGTCAGCATCTGAGTAACCAGTTAATTCAAGGTTATCATCGATGGATACCATAATCCTCTATTCATTGTGCCCTTAAGATATCTTAGTATCTTTTGGCGACCTCCATGTGACTAGTCTTAGGATTAGCTTGGTATCTTGCACATATCCCAACAAAGAAATGTTATATCCGCCTACTTGGCGTGAGATAGATCAATGATCCAATGATTCCTCTATAATCGGTATGATTCATTCGATTTGCCTTATCCGAATCGGGATCCATCTTGTAGTTAGTATTCATAGGAATCCTAAGCGCATTGGAATTCATACACCATATTTGGCAATCGGATCTACGGTGTACTTTGCTGGTTGATGAATATTCCTTCCTTTGATTGTTTCACTTGAAGACCTAGAAAGAAATTCATCTCTCCCATCATTGACATCTCAAACTTGCCTTTCATCAGTGTTGAAAACTTTTCACACAGCTGATGGTTTGGAGATCCAAAAATGATGTCATCAACATATATCTGAACTAGTAAGATCTCTTCCCATCCTCTATCCTGAATAGAGTTCTATCAACAGTCCCTTTGACAAAACCATGGTCAGTAAGAAACTGAGAAAGAGTATCATACCATGCTCTGGGTGCTTGCTTGAGACCATACAAAGCTTTTTCTGAGCCTGTAAACTTGGTCATTCTGTTTGAAGCCAGGAGGTTGTTCTACATAAACCTCTTCTTTAAGCACACCGTTCGTAAATGCACTTTTCACATCCATCCGATAGGTATGTGAACTTCATGTGGGCAAGATATGCAAGAAACAATCGATGGCTTCTAGTCTTTGCAACAGTGCAAAGGTTTCATCATAATCCAAGCCTTCTTCTTGGGAATAACCTTGTGCAACTAGCATTGCCTTGTTTCTTACAATGTTGTTGTTTTCATCTCTTTTATTCTTGAAAACCCACTTGGTTCCAATGACATTGTGCCTTTCGTGTCTATCTACCAACTCCCATACTTCATTCCTTGAGAATTGATTCATTTCATCTTGCATAAAAATAATCCAATAAGAATCTTGTAGAGCTTCACCAATCTCGTGAGTTCTTTCTCTGAAAAAGGAAGCGGTAGAATAGTGCACTCTCACCATGGAACCTTCTTGTCTTAACACCTTCGGTTAGATCACCCCCAATCGACTTGTAGGATGACTATCTAACCATTTCCTTCTTGATGTTCCCCCTTCAATAATATCCTCAACATTTGAGATGTTAGGTTCGATTAAATCGAGCAAACTCGAGGAACAATGAGAAAAGGAGAAAAGGAATCATCTTCCTCGGGGAAATTCTATCCGAACATTGTCGGAGACATTTGTTCCCCTTTGGTTGATAGATTCGAGAATTTGCCTCAATTTGTGACCACATCTTCATTGGCATCACATACCCGAGTCCGAATCGGTGTCTGTTCGATTGGTCACCTTTGGAGTGTTGGTTTTCCGAGGCTCACCATCCCGAGTTCCATTCTCGAACTTCCTTATCTCGAGTCCGAGTCACTCCAATCATAGAATGTGTGACTTCTTCTTTTCGTGTTCGATGGATGATTTATCTTTTCATTTCGGGCTTAATCTGGTGATCCTCTTAGTCGGTTCATCTCGCATCATGTTCCTATTTCTTCGAACACAAATAGATTCATCAAAAACAACATGAGGTGTTTCCTCCACAATAAGAGTCCTACAGTTGTAAACTCTGAAAGCTTTACTGACTTCAGAATATCCTAAGAATATTCCTTCATCATCTTTACTATCAAAAGTTTTCAACTGATCTTTACCATTATTGTGTATGAAACACTTGCAACCAAACACACGAAAGAAAGAAACAAGAGGCTTCCTTTCATTCCAAAGCTCATAGGGTGTTTTGCCTTGATTCTTGGTCAGCATGGATGCGTTTCCGAGAGTAGCATGCGGTGTTGTTGACTTCAAACCCAAAATCTTTTAGGAATGTAAACTTCCTATCATAGTCCATGCAAACTTCTTTTCGAGTCCTGTTCCTCCTTTCAAAGAACACCATTCTGTTGAGGGTCCTTGCGGTGATGTTTCATGTGAAATTCCATTCTCTGCACAATAATCAGATATGATATGATTTATGAATTCAGTTCCTTTGTCAGATCTGATTTTAACCACACTCAGATTTTTCTCAATATTGAGCCTTTTCAGTAACTCTGGCAGCTTTATCTGAGTCTCTTTCTTATTGAGTAAGAATATGACCCAAGTATATCTCGAGTAGTCATCAACTATTGCCAATGTGTATTTCCTGTCATTAGTGCTTACTGGTGTTATAGGACCAAAAAGATCCATATGTAGTAATCAAGTATTCTTTTCGGTAGAAACCTCAACTTTACTTTTAAATGATGCTCTTTATCTGCTTTTCCTTTTCGCACGCATCACAAATATGTTCCTTACTGAACACTTCGTTAGGCAACCCTCTCACATGAGCTAATCTTGCAAGCTTGTTCAAGGTTTTGAAATTTAGGTGATTCATTCTTTTATGCCATAACCAACTGGTATCTGTGGAACTTTTAGCAACTAAACATGTATCTTTAGGAGCAGAACTCCAATCAGCAAGATACACATTCCCTTTTCTTGTACCAACCAAAACTTTTACGTGATGTATCATTTTTTTACAAAACATAAGTTTTTAGAGAACTCAACATTGAAACCCTTATCACGAAATTGGCTAATTGAAAGCAAATTATGCTTCAATCCGATACATATGAAACACCATGGATATGAATCGAGTAGATTTCCAAAGTTCCATATCCTTGATCGTCCTTGGAATTATCTCCAAAAGTGATTTGTGGGCCTCTTTGTTCAACATAGTCTTTGAAAGTGTCTTCTTGTATCTGTCATATGTCTTGAACATCCACCATCAAGATACCAAATGTCGAGCTTTTTTTCATCTCGCTTTCATCGGTGCCATGTGATCATTAGTCGGTTTAGTGCCCTTGTTTTCCTCCCGAAAAACAGATCAAATCTTAGGTACCCAATTTGTGTAGGGTCCTACAAGGTTAGATGCACCTTTCGAATCCAAATCGCATGACAACTCTAATCACTTTAGAGTGACTAATTTGTCTTCCATAAACATCAACATACACATCTACTACTCTGGGTGCCTTAGCGACTTTACGTGTATATGTGTGCTAGCTTTAGCATGAACATGGGCTTTTGAATTCTTCTTTGGTTCGGGGCCTTTTGTTCGGATGCTTGGGCTTTTGTGTGCGGTGGTCTAAATCTTTGTTGACTCGGGTTGGATAACCTTTACCTTTAGGCAAGTGAGGTTCGGGTTATGCATCTTTGAAATCTGGGTCTTTTCGATTGTCTCGAGGACTTGGTCTCTTGATTGAGAATGTCTCTGCTTTGAGTGTTTTCTCATCGAGATTTCCTCGATGGTTCGATGTGGAGCCTTTCAGATTTGTATTCTTAGCCCGAGGCTTTGAAGTACTTTCTCGAACTTTTTCAATCGCCTTTCGGGTTTTCTAGCCTTCACCGAGGTTTGGGCTTTCTAACCCGATCATTCGGTTTTTTTCTAAAACCATAGGTCCTTTTCCTTGTCTACAACCTTGGGCATTACTTGACTTGAAGTGTAGGTGCCCTTTGGTTTTACAAAGATAGTCTTCTTGCTACATGATCAAAGATTCGAGATGACCTTGTGAGGTTCCCCCTGGAGTGTATCCCAATCCAGTTTTTATAGTGGCAGATCTCTGGTAACTCTGAATTTCATCTATCACATTAGATGCTTTATTCAATAGAGTTAACTTCTTCTGTGCACTATCCTCACAGTTCTGTAGAGTTTTATGCTTCTCAGAGAGGTCATTGAACTCGATTCGATTAATTTGAATCTCTTCAGTGGATTTCTCTAGCTTTTCAGTTAGGGACATGATCAACTTCTCTTTCTCTGAGAGTTGTACTTTCAGAACATCCAGTTCATCAGTAGCTCCCATTAATTGAGAAGTGACTTCGATATTGCTAGAGTCTTTCCATTTTAGATTTTCAGCTTTCAGTTCCTTATTCTGCTCTTGAGTTTTATTTAGCAGTCCTTGCAAAACAGCATAGTCCTTCATCAGATTCTCAAAAGAATCCATCGAGGTCAAAATGATGTTTTCGGTGGAACTTGAAAACTCTTGTGCTAGAGTAGTAGGGCAACAACAGAGACGTAAGAGTTTACCTCCTCAATGGCCATCAGACGAGATGTCATCACTTTCACTTTATCTCGAGAATATCTCATCCGAAGAGCTAGATCCTCCTCGAGTGTTCTTCTTCTCGCAACCATGGCCTTTTTGCTTGAGAACTTCGGTCTCTTTTAGCTTGTCTTTCTCTTCTCTCCTTAGCACTCAACTCGACGGACAATCATCTTTGGAAGTGACCTTTCTTCCGCAATTATAGCATCTGTTGGCATCATCATCTTGATCATTTTCTTCTTTGGACTTGGAGTCCTTCTTTTCGGATGAAGATCCTTTCAAACTTTCGAGGTCCTTCTTCTTCTCGGTTGATCGTCCTCGGGTTTCTTCTCGGTACACCTGTGGGTTCCTGTAATAGCTTTTTTTGTATTTTCCAAATCTACTATTAAGTCCGTCAAACCTCCTTGCCATCGGTCTGCTAGCTTTTCCTCAAGCTCATCCTGATGTTTGGCATGAGGGTTCTCAGACTCTCTAGTTTTACAGGTTTTATCTTTGGCTTTTAAAGCCACATTCTTACTTGATGAAGAATCATCTTTGCTGTCAGCCTTTTTGGATTTCTTATCAATTACAAATTCATAGGCTTTTCATTTCGAGAAGACTTGTTGGTATGGCATTGAACTAATGTTCTTGGTGTTTTCAATCACCACTGCATGAATATCCCATTTCTTAGAAAGACCTCTAAGAATTTTCAATGCCACTTCTCTTTGTGGATATTTCTTTCCAAGTGCGTTTAGATCATTCATGATCTTTAGTGAATCGACTTCCAATTTGTCTATTGATTCACCATCATCCATTTCAAAAACTGTCAAACTTTCCAATTGCCCTTTGAAAGTTTGTTTTTCTTTTAAATGATCTGTGCCTTGGCACATAATAAATAGTGTATCCCATATCTCTTTAGCAAGATATTACGGTGAGATCATTCCCATCACACCATCATCAATTGTCTTTGTATAGTGTGTCTTTTTGCAATGTAGTCTAGATTGACTAACTTTTTCTCTCCTCAGAGTTAGTTGGTCATCGGACTTAGAAAAATCTGCTCTAGGATCAATTCTCCTCTTTCAGAATTCAGGATTCACCACGAAAGAAATTTGAATGGTCCTTGAGAAACCACTCTCCACATACGCTCATGTTTGGAATACTGAGATGAGCTGCATTCTCGATCTCCATAGATCATAGTTCTCTCATCGAGAACATGGGAAGTTTTTAGAAGACATTTTTTCCGATCTTTTGAAAAGAAAAAATTTCAACAAATAAGATCGATTCAGATAGACCACAAGTATTTTTGAAAATAAAACTTTGGTCAACACAAGTAGTGGTCAAGTTGAACCTTTGCTCGATACCACTTGTTGGTCGGTGTAAATGAGTCTTTACACGCGTGTATGGGGGAATACACGTGTTGAGTGTTTTTAAAACTTTTTTTCATCAAGGTCACTTGGGTCGAGATAATCACGAAGATTAGGTTCGAGAAGCAGAGACGCTCTCGAGTCAAAGTCTCATCGAGGCGGTGATCCCGAGCCGCTTTCAGATACCTCGAGATAATCCCAACCTGAATCTCGAGTGTCAGAGATCCTGAGTTGCTTGGATCGGATAACTAGCTTCATGAATCCTCGGAAGAGAGTTGGTTTGATAACTATCTGTTCTAGCTACTCGATCGTCTTGAATGGTTGGCCCTTAGATTATACTCGTTTTAAGCTTTTTCGAAAGACCTTCCCTTTATGAAATAGTGATTAGGTTTGTGATTCACTTATGCAACTTCAATTGGATTGATTCCAATCGAATATCGATTGAAAAGTATGCTTTCAAAATCAAGTCAATGCAAAAGATTATACGAGATAAGGAAAGCAATAAAGAACGCAGCAGTTATAGTGGTTCAGAGACTCAAGCTCCTACATCCACTCTCTCTGACTCTTCAGAGAAATTCACTATCAACTTCTGAGCTTTCTGACTACCTCGTAGTTTACTTACTCAACTTCGCCCCGAGTTTTTCGACTACTCCACGTAGTTTACTTACTCAACCCGACCTTGAGTTTTTCGACTACATCCGTAGTTTACTTACTCAATCACACACAAGTTTTGAGACTACCCCTCAGAAGCTTACTAACTTCTCCTCTAGAGTTTTTTTCGACTACTCCGCCGTAGTTTACTAACTCTTTACAACTCTACTCACCAACAAACACACTCCAACTACCTTCTCAAGGGTTTGGGGTTTCTCGGTTGGTTTCAACCAGGATGAGATATCCTTTACAATGAAGCACAATGCAAAGGGTTAGGATATCTCGACTAAGCTTTAGATAAATCTTATCAAGCTAGGCTTAGTAAAGTGAGCTCTCTTCAATATAGAAGCACTTGGGAAATTCAAGGTATTTCGAGTGCTTTAACTTTTGCAAGAATAAGTTTGAGCTCTTGAGTTGCGTATAAATTTCCCGTAACCTTACAAAGTAGAGGGTCACCGGTATTTATAGGCATACACCAAGGTCACTCTTTGAAAACTATCCGTTGGAGAGATAGCTTTGTGAGTTCCCTCTTATGGTGTGTGAGAAACGGCTATATTTAGGGTTTGAAACTCCCTAACATGTTTTAGGCAATAACCTTTCATGTAGCCGGTCTTCACTTTCTTCAGTATGGTACATTGTCGTCTTCCTCTTTTTGACTTTTGTCTTCAGTTAAAGGTAGACACCTTCAACGGCTCTTTTGGTTACAAACTTTGAGTTCTATATAACCTTAACAACACTTTTGACTTAGTTCCTTTTGTCTGCATTTGAATGTCTTGGCAATATCTAACTTTCTAAGGCATCGCGTTTCTCTCGATGTGCATCCGCCGGATAGATATATTTAGTGCCTCGGAACATTGAGTTCATCTTGAGCATTTAGTACATTCTTGAGTCTTGATAATTCTTGTGCTTTCGATATTCTTGATCTTGATTTCTCGGTCTTGATCTTGCATCTTACAGGTCTTCTGCGTCTTGAGGGTCTTACGAGTGAGTCTTTGGTCTTGACGAGTCTTGAGGTCTTCATCTTTGAGTCTTGATTTATCTTCTTGATATCTTGAGTCTTCATCTTGAGTCTTCGATTTTCTCGATTTCATCTTTTAGTCTTGAGTCTCGAGTTTTTCATCTTGAGTTTCTTGATCTCGATTTCTGAGTCTTGTCTTTAGATTCTCGACTTTATCGAGTCTTGAGATAACATCCGAATACTCTTCGAATCTTCGATTTCTTCAAGATCATTTCGAACATGTCATACTCAGGGGTTTTGGGATCTTAATCAAAATCATATAATCTTTTATTAAATTCATCTCCCAACAATACTCAAGATAAAAGGTCAGTAGATATTCAATGAATGCTTCATTTATATCTGAGCTGCTCCCCCTCCAATCTCTCAGAATTTCATAATAGAACCAGAAGGTTCTCTTGATCTCTTCCCATGCATCATTGATTCGTAGAGGTATCCACTTATCAATATGCGGCCATTTCTGAGTCTTTTTTGTACCTCTTCTCTTGCCTAGAAACTTTTTGAACCCACCCCTTCTTTTCAGCTCTTCTTCTTTCTTCTTTTTAATCAATGGAGCACCTGAGACTGAAGTAGTTGTCCTCTTCTCTTTTTCAATCTGCAGGGCCCTCAGGGTCTTTTTTGGTATCGAAGGCTTCTTTCTGGGTTTTAGTTTCTTCTTTTTCATCTTCTTCCTCAGATTTTTCGAATTCCATAATTAGCTTCCTCTGAGTAGGCTTTGCTACCTTAGCTCTTTTCTTTCTTTCTTGCTCAACAAATGCTACAGCTTTTCTCTTTTCTGTTCTGACTTGTTCTTCTCCTGCCTTGCTTGTTTCAATCATCCTTCTATCACTCAGTTTTTCACCAATTACTTCCTGAATGGTTTGCTCAGATGTTTGAGTGAAGATAGGTTTTTCTGCGTCTTTGAACTTCAGTTTTTCAGTGGCTTCAATATCACTTAGAGCATTTAATATCTTCTTGGCCTCAGCTTCTTCTCTGGCTTTCTTCTCCAAGGTTTGTGACAACAACTCATCTAATTTGCCAGCAACTGGCCATTCCCCCTTTTTGGCACCATACCTTGGGAGAAGTTGGGTCAATGCAGTATCCATATAATATTGTTCTTTGCCCATACTGCACACTGCCCCAGCCAATTGGTCATGCTCATCTTCAAGCCTCATCATGTAATTCTTGGCTATTGAGAATTCATCTGAGAGTGGAGCAAACTTCTTTGAGAAGACATCATGCATCATGTCTGTCATCTTGGTCATGAGCAGGGAGCCCATTTCCTCAACAGCTGTCTTGATCATCTGATCATTCTTCTCAATCAGTTTAGTTTCAAGATAAGCAGTTCGGGTTTGATACCTTTGCTCCATCTCTGCATTGAGCTCAGTTTTGATCACATCAATCTTTCCCTCCAAAGCAGTCATCTTATCTGTAAGAGATGTTTGTAGTTGCAGTATGTCAGAAGATGAACTCAGATTTTCCAGCTTTTGAGATTGGCTTGGCAAGGTTTCTTCCATTTGATTTACTTTCTCCACCATTGGCACCACCTTCTTTAATTCATCCAAGATTGGACTGAAATCAATCTCTGGAGGCAAAACAATTGTTTCCAACTGAGCTGGTTGCTCCAAACGAGCCTCAGTCTGCATATCATAAACAACAGATTTAAAGATAGAAACTTCAGTAACTTTGGCATAATGTATAACAGTGCCAAAAGGTACCTGAAGAAGGCTAACTTCAGTATGAGGTTTTGTGATATCAGTCTGTGCAGCATCAGTATCTGTTTCCATCTGACTCTCAGTTTCCTTTTCTTTCTCAGTATCTGTCTGAGGTTCCTTCTCCTTCTTAGATTTCTTTTCTGCATCATCTCCCTGATCCTTATCTTTATTTTGATCATGAGAACTGGAAGCATCTACTTCTTCAATAACTTTCCTTTCAGCTAGCTTCTTTTTCACCAGTTCATCAAAATCACCCACTTTCATTCTCAGTTTGGTTTTCCTGAAACCTGAGAATTCAGTCAGGGCAGCTGTCTCAGCATTCCACCACTCTTCTCCTCTGAATGATGCAATGTTCAAAATTTCCGGGAGTGTCTGATTCAGAATGTACACTGTCGTCCTGAGCCTGAAGAACAAATCCTGAAGGTCAGGATAAGCATTCAGTTCAGGGTATCGGTCTAGGATGAACATTTCCCCCTTGTTCCACCATTCAATCTCATCGGCTTCTCCTTTCTTCAATCTTGGGCTTTCAGGAGCAGTTGGCTCGGATTGTACAAGTTCTAGTGTTGATGGATCGAGAAATGGTTCATTCAGGAGCGCATCCAAATTCAGCAATTCCTGAGGTTCAGATTGATCTGAAGCCTGAGCTGCTCTTTCTTCAATAGTGATCTGAGGTCCTTTGAAAATTTCATGAGAAATTTTATCTGAGCTCAGAGAGGTTTCGAGTACTTCAGAGAAAACATGCTCCTCAGTTTCTTGCTCCTGCACATTTGTCACCACCTGAGCAAGAACCTGAAGTGGAGATTTCAATCCTTGCTGGCCTTTAGGTTGAGTTTCTTCTGTTTCACTGGCCTCCTTCTCAGCAATAGTTTGCAGCCTTTTTCTCTTCTGAGGGGCCAAAGTTTTCTTCTTCATCTTTTCACCTTTCTCCCTTTTTACTTTCATCAGGGCTTTCCCCCTGGCTTGCATCGTCTCTTCATCAATTTCCTCAGTGGATTTCTGAGCGGATTGTCTTGTTTCCCTGACCTGCTCAACCACTGTTGTATCTTTCTCAGTTTCCTCTTCGGCAGTCTCCTCCTGAGACTCTTTCTCTTTCTTTCCTCTCAAAGTCTTCTTCGTTGGTTTGAACATCATTTTTGACTTCGAAAAGGAAGTGGAATCGGCAAAAATGTCCTCCTCTTCTCTGCACGTTTCCAAGATAAATGCAATCTTGGTTATGTAGAATTTTTCCTTTTACAACTACAGAGCCATTCACCTTCTGAATGTGTTTGGCTTGATCACTCACCACCTTGATCAAATAGTGCAACCAATTGAATGCCGTAGTAGGTGAATCTTCAATCGTCGCCATTAGCCTTAACTTCGGCGTGCTTATCTGCTCGAAACTACCAGATCTACTCATGATGCATTTGCTTACAATATCTAACAATACCCGATATTTAGGCTTCAAATGCTTTTTATTGAATGTAGCTTCAAACTTTATCGGATGCTAAGTAATTTTATCCAAGTACTCTTGTTCCCTACCCATCATGTATACCGTAGGGTCTTCACCTCTATCATTTAACTCATATATGGCATTCAGATTCTTAGGAATAATAAACAATTCCCTAACAAAATCCACATATTTTGAACCATGCTCCAAATGTGAGACTGTAATTCTAGAGTCTATGCAATTCTCATCATCTAACTGCATATTAGAAACAAACTCAATTACCTCTTTTGCATATTCGGCCTCTGGTTGATTTGCGACCAGACATGTAAGCTTTGCCAAACGAATCATATGCAACGCCTCCTTCTCGTGAGTTACATTGGATGTGCTTTCCAGAGAAACAACATTCTCGTACCAAGGTTTATTAGAAATGGCAAGTTTGTGGTAGACAGGTAATTTTGAGTGAAGGGTTTTTTAGATATGAGATTTCTGGGCAATCGAAAGTTTTGAAGCAGAGGGTTTGTGAAGACGAAGGCTTTTTGAAATAAGGTTTGAATGAAGTCTTTGCAAGGGATATAGGATTTTGATTTATGAAAAATTACGTAGATGAAGGTTTTGACGGTCAAGATTAAAAACCGGCTAAAATGGTTAATTGAAAGGACGGTTTCACAAGTACTTAGCCGCCAATTTATCCATATTGGTGATTAATGAACAGTGCATTTAATTACTATTCCTGCAGACCATTGACTTTCCTCTAGAATTTCAAACGTCCCGCCCAATTATTTCTTCAGGTGTTTTGTCATTTATTGCCAATGATTACTGAGATTCAGTTTTGGACATTAAATGAAGTGCATGAGTCAATACTTCTTCAGACTAATTTTCTCCATCAGTCTTACTGAGTTTTGACCTTGATAAAATGTCAGTATAATACTGGGTACTGAACTTCAGGATAACTGAGTTTCCCAAGACTCAGTGTTCAGGACTCTCAATTTTATCCTGTTTTTTTCAGTAAAACCTGAAACTTCATGCATCTGAAAACCTTCAATTTTTCAGATTTGCCTTATTCACCTAGATCCAACATTCCTAATTCAACTAATAGTTCCTGAAATCTTGATTTAGCCAAAGATTTAGTCAAGATATCAGCTCTCTGTTTATCAGTATGAATTTTCTCCATTCTGATGTCTTTCTTCTCAACATGATCTCTGATGAAGTGTTGTCTGATATCAACATGCTTATATCTGGTGTGCAAAACTGGATTTTGTGTAATAGCAATTGCACTATTATTATCACAAAATATAGGTACTTCATTGGCTATAATCTTATAATCCCTCAATTGTTGTCTGAGCCAAAGAATTTGTGCATAACAGCTTCCTGCAGCCATGTATTCAGCTTCGGTGGTACTGGTTGCTACTGAGGTCTGTTTCTTTGAAAACCATGATATCAGTTTACTTCCAAGAAATTGACAAGTTCCTGTTGTAGACTTCCTGTCAATTCTACATCCTCCATAATCAACATCTGAATAACTAGTTAATTCAAGGTTATCATCAGTTGGATACCATAATCCTCTATTCACAGTGCCTTTTAGAAATTTTAGAATCTTCTTGGCAGCCTCCATGTGACTAGCCTTAGGATTAGCTTAGTATCTTGCACATATCCCAACAACAAATGTTATATCAGGCCTACTTGCTGTGAGATATAGCAATGATCCAATGATCTCTCTATAATTAGTGTTATTTACTGATTTACCTTCAGGATCAGGATCCATCTTGTAGTTAGTATTCATGAGAATTCTAACTGCATTGCAATTTTGTACACCATACTTTGCAATCAGATCTCTGGTGTATTTTGCTTGATTGATGAATATTCCTTCCTTAGTTTGTTTCACCTGAAGTCCAAGAAAGAAATTCATCTCCCCCATCATAGACATCTCAAACTTTCCTTTCATCAGGGTAGAAAACTTCTCACACATCTGATGATTTGGGAATCCAAATATGATATCATCCACATAAATATGAACTAGTAAAATATCATTTCCATCTTCTATCCTGAACAAGGTCCTATCAACAGTTCCTTTGATAAAACCATGGTCAGTAAGAAATTGAGAAAGAGTATCATACCATGCTCTGGGTGCTTGCTTTAGACCATACAAGGCTTTCTTGAGCCTGTAAACTTGGTCATTCTGACAAAATCCTGAAGGTTGTTCCACATATACTTCCTCCTTAAGCACACCATTCAGAAATGCACTTTTCACATCCATCTGATAGACTGTGAATTTCATGTGGGCAGCATATGCAAGAAAAAATCTGATGGCTTCTAATCTTGCAACAGGTACAAAGGTTTCATCATAGTCCAAGCCTTCTTCTTGGGAATAACCTTGTGTAACTATTCTTGCCTTGTTTCTCACAATGTTGTTGTTTTCATCTCTCTTATTCTTGAACACCCATTTTGTTCCAATCACATTGTGTCTCTTAGGTATGTCCACTAGTTCCCAAACTTCATTCCTTGTGAACTGATTCAATTCTTCTTGCATAGCAACAATCCAGAATGAATCTTGTAGAGCTTCTTCAATCTCAGTAGGTTCCTTTTCAGATAGGAAACAACAGAATAAAACACTTTTACCATGGAACCTTCTTGTCTTTACTCCTTCTGATAGATCACCCACAATCTGACTTGTAGGATGACTATCCAACCATTTTCTCCTGGATGTTCTCCCTTCAGTAGTATCCTCAACATCAGAAATGTTAGGTTCAGACAGTTCATCAAATTCAGGGAACAACAGAAAAGGAGAAGGGAATCCTCTTCCTCAGGGGAAATTCCATTCAGAATATTGTCAGAGACATTTGTTCCCCCTTGGTTGATAGATTCAGAGTTTGCCTCAGCTGTGACCATATCTTCATCGGCATTACATACCTGAGTCTGAACTGGTGTATGTTCAGATTGGTCAGCTTCAGTGTGTTGACTTTCCTTCAGTGGAGAATTTCCATCCTGAGTCTCACCATCTTGAGTTTTTCCATCCTGAATTTCTTTGTCTGAGTCTGATTCACTCCATTCATAGAAAGTGACTGACTTCTTCTTTTCAGGTTCAGAGGATGTTTTATCATTCTTTTTCAGGCTAAGTCTTGTGATTTTCTTAGTCAGTTCTCCTGAGTCATGTTCCTTTTTTCTGAACACAAATAGATTCATCAAAAACAACATGAGGTGTTTCTTCCACAATAAGAGTCCTACAGTTGTAAACTCTGAAGGCTTTACTGACTTCAGAATATCCTAAGAATATCCCTTCATCAGCTTTACTATCAAAAGTTTTCAACTGATCTTTACCATTATTGTGTATGAAACACTTGCAACCTAACACAAGAATGAAATAAACAAGAGGCTTCCTTTCATTCCACAGCTCATAAGGAGTTTTTCCTTGATTCTTGGTCAGCATGGATCTGTTCTGAGAGTAGCATGCAGTGTTGATAGCTTCAACCCATAATATCTTAGGAATATCAGCTTCAGCAATCATGGTTCTTGCAGATTCTTTCAGGGTCCTATTTCTTCTTTCAGCAACACCATTCTGTTGTGGGGTCCTTGCAGCTGATGTTTCATGAGCTATTCCATTTGCTGCACAATAATCAGATATAATATGATTGATAAATTCAGTTCCTTTATCTGATCTGATTTTGACCACACTCAGATTCTTTTATGTACTGAGTCTTTTCAGTAGTTCAGGCAGTTTTGTCTGGGTCTCTTTCTTACTGAGTAAGAATATGACCCATGTGTATCTAGAGTAGTCATCAACTACCACAAGTGTATATTTCTTGCCATTAGTGCTCACAGGTGTTACTGGACCAAAGAGATCCATATGTAACAGTTGCAGTATTCTGTCAGTAGAAACATCTACTTTGCTTTTTAAAGATGCTCTGGTTTGCTTTCCTTTCTGACAAGCATCACAAACATGATCTTACTGAACACTTCATTTGGTAACCCCCTCACAAGTGTTAATCTTGCAAGTTTGTTCAGGGTTTTGAAGTTTAAGTGATTCAGCCTTTTGTGCCACAACCAGCTGGTATCTGTGGAACTTTTAGCAACCATACATGTATCTTTAGGAGTTGAACTCCAATCAGCAAGATACACATTTCCCTTTCTAGTACCAGTCAGTAAAATTTTCTGTGAAACATTGTCTTTCACATAACACAAGTTCTTTGAGAACTCAACACTGAATCCTTTGTCACAGAATTGACTGATAGACAGCAAGTTATGTTTTAAACCAGACACATATGAAACACAATGGATATGGACAGAATCAACTTCAAGAGTTCCATATCTTTCAGTCTGTCCTTTGGAGTTGTCTCCAAATGTAATCTGAGGGCCTTTTTGCTCAACATAGTCAGTAAGTAGTTGCTTATATCCTGTCATATGTCTTGAACATCCACTGTCCAGGTACAATACAGCATGAGCCAGTTCATTTCCACTCATCAGGGCTATGTTGTCTTCATTCAGCTCAGTGCCCTTTTCCTTTACATGAAAAACAGATCAGTTCTTAGGTACTCATTTGGTGTAGGGTCCTACCAGGTTAGCTGTACCTTTTGGAACCCAAATCTACCTAATAACTCTAATTACTTTAGAGTGGCTGATTTGTCTCCCATAAACATCTACATACACATTCACCACCCTAGGTGCCTTGGCAGTACTCTGTATGAGTGCCAGCCTTAGCATGAACATGAGTCTTAGACTTCTTTTTGGTTTTAGGCCTCTTGTTCAATTGCCTTGGCTTTGGTGCAGCTGGTCTCTGTCTTTGTTGACTTGGGTTTAGGAAACCTTTACCCTTAGGCAAGTGGGGTTTAGGTTGCCTGTACTGAAATTGCGGTCTTTCAGTAATCTGAGGACTTGGTCTTTTCAATTGAGAATATATGTGCTGAGTGTTTCTCTTCTGAAAATTCCTCTGATGGTTCAGTGCAGATTTCTTCAGGTTGGTATTCTTAGCCTGAGGCTTTGAAGTACTGGCCTGAAAATTTCCTACTGAGTTTTCAGGTTTTCTAGCCTTTTCCTGAGGTTTGGGCTTTCTTCCCTGAACCTTTAGTTTTTCTGAAACCATAGGTATTTTACCCTTATCTAAAACCTTGGGCTGTTCTTCAGTAAGAAGATTAGTACATGACATTGGTTTAACAAAGACAGTCTTAGTGCTACTAGAAGCAGCATTCAGAAGACCTTGTGAGGTTCACCCTGGATTATATCCCAATCCAGCCTTTATAGTTGCAGGTCTTTGATAACTCTGAATTTCATCTATCACTTTAGATGCAGAATTCAATAGAGCTAACTTTCTCTGCGCACTATCCTCACATTTCTTTAGAGTCTCATGCTTCTCAAAGAGGTCATTGAACTCAGTTCTGATAAGCTGAATTTCCTCTGTGGATTTCTCTATTTTTCCATTCAGGATTTCTATCACCTTCTCTTTTTCTGAGAGTTGTACTTACAGAACATCCAGTTCATCAGTAGTTCCCATCATTTTTAGAGTCTTTCCACTTCAGATTCTCACCAGTCAGTTCCTTGTTCTGCTCTTAAATTTCAGTGAGCATTTCTTGTAACACAGAATAGTCCTTCATAAGATTCTCAAAAGAATCCATCAGGTCAAAATTACTGTTTACAGTTGAACTTGAGAACTCATGTGCTTGTGTAGGAGCAACAACAGAGATAGAAGAATTTACCTCCTCCATAGCAACAAGGCAGACATCATCACTGTCACTATCTGAGAATATCTCATCTGAAGAACTGGATCCTTCTTCAGATTGTTCTTCTTCCTCAGCAATCATAGCCTTCTTGATGGAAATCTTCTTGTCTCTCTTGGCTTGTCTCTCCTTTCTTTCTTTATTACTCAGCTCAGGACAGTCATATTGGAAGTGACCTTTCTTCTGACAGTTGTAGCATCTGTTGTTGTCATCATCCTGATCACTTTCCTCCTTGGTCTTGGAGTCCTTCTTTTTGGATGAGGATCCTTCACCTTTCTGGTCCTTCCTTTTCTCAGTGGATCTGTCCTCAGCTTCTGAGTTTCTCTTTCGTGTAGTATTTCTTACATTTTTCATATCTGCTATTTAGTCTTTAAAACCTCCTTGCCATCAGTACTAGCTTATCCTCCTGCTCATCCTGATTTTTGGCAAGTGAGTTCTCAGACTCTCTATATTTACAGGATTTCTCTTTGGCTTTGAACCCACATTCTTGCTAGATGAAGAATCATCTTTGCTATAAGATTTCTTAGTTTTCTTGTCAATCACAAACTCATAAGCTTTCAGTTAAGAGAAAACTTGTTGGTATGACATGGAATCAATTTTTTTGGTGTTTTCAATCACCACAGCATGTATATCCCATTTCTTAGATAAACCTCTAAGAATTTTAAGTGTCACTTCTCTCTGTGGGTATCTTTTCCCAAGAGCATTCAGATCATTCATAATGCTAGTGAATCTGACTTCAAGTTTGTCAATGGATTCACCATCTTCCATTTCAAAGTTATCAAGCTTTCCAATAGCAACAGAAAGTTTGTTTTCCTTAATGTGATCTATACCTTGACACATAACAGCAAGTGTGTCCCATATTTCCATTTGCAGGTTCACAGTGAGAAATCATCCCCATAACACCATCATCAATAGTGTTATATAGAGTATCTTTAGCAATGTAGTCCAAATTGACTAACTTCCTCTCATCAGGAGCAAGTTGGTCATCAGGTTTAGGAAATTCATCACTGGGATCATTTCTCTCCGATGATCGTTGATTAAGGATTCAATAAAGAATTTGAATGGTCCTTCAGAAACCACTCTCCATATTCTTTCATGTTTTGAATACAGATGAGCCTGCATTCTCAGTCTCCATAAGTCATAGCTCTCAACAGAGAACATAGGAAGTTTCTTAGAAGACATAATGACTGAGCCTTGTAAGATATCAGCAATAAGATATATTCAGTAGACCACCAAAGTCTTTCAGCAAATAGACTATGGCTACCAAAGCAAGTGGTAAAAAATGAACCACTGCTCTGATACCACTTGTTGGTCCCGGTGCAAACGAGTCTCACATGTGTATGGGGGGGAATACACGTGTTCAAGGAATTTTCAAGCTTTTTCTTCACTGAGGTCAGATGGGTCAGGTTGTCCTGATATTTTTGCCCTGAGAAGCACAGATTGCCCTGAGTCAAAGTCTACTTAGACAATGATCCTGAGCAGCTTTCAGAAGCTTCAGATTTGCCCAAATGATCCTGAATTTATCAGAGATCCTGAGGAGCTTGGATCAGATAATTAACTTACTGAACACTCAGTAGAGTTAGTTCAGTTTGGTAACTATCTGTTCTAGCTACTAAAGTGTGCGGAATGGTTGGCCCTAAGTTTATACTCGTTTTAGCTTTGCTGAAAATCTTCTTCCTTTAATAAAACAGTGATTAAGGTTGTGATCAATTTAATGCAAGTTCAGTGGATTGGTTCTAACTGAATATCAGTAAAGTCAGCTTTCAGTGAAAATCATGCAATATATAATAATGCAGTACAGAAAGCAAACAACACAGCAATTATAGTGGTTCAGAGACTCAAGCTCCTACGTCCACTCTCTCTGATCTTCAGAGAAATTCCTTAACCACTTCCTAAAGCTTTCAGGCTAACTCACTGTAGCTTACTCACTTTTCTACCTTGAGTTTTATGGCTGACTCACTGCAGCTTACTAACTCAAACTCACACAAGTGTTCAGACTACCACAAGTAGCTTACTAACTTCTTCTTTAGAGTTTTCTGGCTAACTCGGTGTAGCTTACTCACTCTTTACAACTCTAACTCGCCAACAATACACACACAAACTACCTTCTCGAAAGGGCTTGGGTTTGGGTTGGTTTCCAACTAGGGTGAGATATCATTTACAATAAGAACAAATGCAAAGGCTATGATATCTCTACTAAGATTTGGATATATCTATAAATCTAGGCTTAGTGAATGAGCTCTCTCCAATGTGAAACACTTGGGAAATTCTAGTTTTTTCGAGTGCTTCAATTTGCAAGAATACGAATGAGCTCTTGAGTTGCTGTAAATTTCCCGTAACCTTTCAATGTAGAAGGTCACTGGTATTTATAGACAACTTCTCCAAAGGTTACTCTTGAAAAACTATTCGTTGGAGGAGATAGCTTCATGAGTTTCCTCTTCTGGAGTTTGATGAACGACTATTTTTAGGGTTTGAACACTCCCTTGCATGTTTTAAGAAATATGCAGCAATGTAGCCAATCATCAATTTTTGCAGTCTGGAACATAGTACTACTGACAAAATTCAGGGTCCTGTCGCTTTCAGTGTCAGTGAAGTACAATGTTATCTTCCTCTGATTGGTTCTTGTCTTCAGTGAATGTAGACAAACAAAACGACTCTTTTTAGGTCAATCTCTCTGAATGAGATAACCTTAAACAACACTTGGACTTAGTTTCTTTTATCTGCACTTGAATGTTTTGGGCAATATCTATTTTACTGAACATGTGTGTTTTTCTCAGTTTAGTATTCAGTTTAGATATTTTCCAGTGCCTCTGAACATAAACCAAACAAACCTTGAATCCTATGCGCAACAACAATGTTTTCAGCTTTCAGTATTATACAACACAAACATTTCGACCTTAAGTAGAAATTAAAGCAGGGAGGTTATTACACAAAACCACCAAGAAACCGACCAAGAGTGGGACAAAGAAACCACCCACTAAGGTAAGTGTGATCATGTGTATGTCTAAGGACCGTCAAAAATATTTTTAAAAATCAGGAAACCATATCTAAAATTAAATAAACGCAAATCAGTTCAAATAACTTGTTCAAACCGCAAATTCAACTTATCCAGAACATTAAATGAATCATGTATGAAAGATAAGGTTCGAATCACTTAAGGTTTCACAAAATATCGGCACACATACATCTCAACACTCAATTTTGCATGAAATTCATCATCAAAGTGTTGCATATATTGAAATTTTTTTTAACACATGTTCACATTGATCCATCTTTTCAAAAGAGTGCATCGTAGTAGCGAGCTCCGTGCCCCATAGTTACTCAATGGATTGTGAACAAACATGGATGTATATTTAATCACCTTTTGAAAAGAGAACATCGTAGTAGCGAGCTCCGTGTCCCATAGTTACTCAGTGATTACACATCTAAGTTGTGCTTTATTTTTAATGCATTTAAGAGATATATGCTCAGGACTCTGTATCTAAACCATGATTCAAACAATAAGATCAAAACACTATCATTTAAAGCTCAAAAATAAGCAAAAACAGCAGACAAACTCATTATCAGAACCACAATGTTGCTTCAAATGTTGGAAACATTTGTCACAACATCTAGAGTTTATTTTCAGATATAGCAAAGACCAAGAGATTTTTTATGTGAAGAAAACCTCTCATTATCAAGGGCTTTTGTGAAAATATCAGCAAGTTGTTTTTCAGTAGAAATGTACTCTAACTTCACAACTTCTTTCTCTACAAGATCTCTTATAAAGTGATGTCTTATACTTATATTCTTAGTCAAAGAATGTTGCACGGGATTCTTTGAAATATTGATAGCACTAGTATTATCACAATAAATAGTCAAAATACCACTTTCCAACCCATAATCATCAAACATCTTTTTAAGTCATAGCAGTTGAGTGCAGCAACTTCTAGCAGCAACATATTCAGACTCAGCTATCGATTGTGAAACACAATTATGTTTCTTACTATGCCAGGAGATAATGTTGTTTCCCATGTAGAAACATCCTCCACTAGTACTTTTTCTGTCATCACAATCACCTGTCCAATCTGCATCACTATAGCCAACTAAAGAGCAATTAGTATCCTTTGAGTACCAAATACCTAGATCACATGTTCCAGCTACATATCTTATAATTCTTTTTACAGAATTAAGATGTGATTCCTTAGGATTAACTTGATATCTAGCACAAATACATACACTATACATAATATCAGGCCTACTAGAAGTTAAGTACAAAATACTTCCAATCATTGATCTATACAAAGTAGGATTTCCAATCAAATCTTTACTCAACTTTTGAGTTGAACCCATAGGAGTTTTCATAGTTTTAGCACTTTCCAAACCAAACATTTTCACCAGATTCTTAGCATATTTGTTTTGACAAAAGAAAATACCATCTTTCATTTGTTTGATTTGAAGACCTAAAATGAAATTCAGTTCTCCAACCATGGACATTTCAAAAGTACAAGTCATTTCTCTAACAAAACTTTCAAGCATATCATTACTAGTTGAACCAAATACAATATCATCAATATATATTTGAGCAACCATGATATCATTCTTAGAATTTTTAATGAACAAGGTTCTATCAGCTTCACCTCTCAAAAATCCAAACTCAAGTAAGAAATCAGTAAGTCTACCATACCAAGCTCTAGGTGCTTGTTTTAGGCCATATAAAGCTTACTTTAACTTGTAAACATGATCAAGAAATTCTAGATTTTCAAAACCTTTAGGTTGTTCAACATAAGCTTCATCATCCAGAATACCATTTAAGAAAGCAGCCTTAACATCCATTTGATGCAAGTTAATGTTAATGAAACATGCAATAGCAAGAAGTAATCTAATAGATTCTATTCTAGCAACAGGAGCAAATGTTTCATCAAAATTTATTCCTTCAATCTAAGTATAACCTTGAGCAACCAATCTAGCCTTGTTTCTCACAATATTATCAGATTCATCAGTTTTATTTTTGAAAATCCACTTTGTTCCTATGACATTAATATCAGAATTAGGTCTAGGTACAAGTCTCCAAACATCATTTCTTTCAAACTGATTAAGCTCTTCATGCATAACATTTATCCAGTTTTCATCATTAAGAGCTTCTTTCACATTCTTAGGCTCAATTGCAGAATGATAACACTCAAAAGTTACCTGATTGCATATGGATGACATGCAAACTGATCTTACAAAGTTATTGATGTGAATACCCATTCTTCTTCTAGTTTGTACTCTTGTGGTAGCTTCTCCAATGATCTGATATGATGGATGACTTTTCATTATCTTTTTTGAGGGAACCAACTGTTTTGGATACTGTGAATCTTGTGACAGATTTTCAATATTTGAACTTTTTGGTAATGTTGTATCAGATGTTGAAGGAACATTCTGATCAACATCCTTACTGTCTTCAACGTCATCAGTATCTCTGGATACTTCTATCAAATCTGAGACATTGTCTTCAGCACTCTTTCCTACAAGACTTGCAAGTTCATCAAATACCACATTAACAGATTCTTGCATTGTATTAGTTCTCAAGTTGTAGATTTTGTATGCCTTGCTATTCTTAGAATATCCTAAGAAAAATCCTTTATCACTTTTGGAATCAAACTTGTGCAACTGATCTCTATCGTTCAAAATGTAACAAACACAACCAAACACATGAAAATATTTCAAATTTGGTTTTTTGTTATTTAGAATCTCATATGGAGTACAATTACTACCAGAACGAATATAGACTCTATTCACAATGTGACAGACAGTATTTAAAGCTTCAGCCCAGAATTTCTTAGAAAGACTTTTTGAGGTTAGCATAACTCTTGCCATTTCTTTCAAAGTTCTATTCTTTCTTTCAGCAATCCCATTTTGTTGTGGAGTTTTAGGTGAGGAAAACTCTTGCAATATACCTTTCTTTTCACAAAAATTAGTAAACAAACTGTTTTTAAATTCTCTTCCATGATCAGACCTTATCCTACTGATCTTTAAACATAAAACAGTTTTAAACCTTTTGTAAAGAATTTTAAGCTCAGGAAAGATATCAGATTTTTCTTTCAGAAATATAACCTAAGTATATCTAGAAAAATCATCTACAAGAACATAAGAATACCTCTTTCCACCTAAACTTTCTGTTTCCATAGGACTCATTAGATCCATATGAATCAACTCACAACACATGTTTGTTGTACATGCTGACAACATTTGATGTGTTGTCCTTACTTGCTTACCTTTCTGGCATGGTCCACAGATTTTTCCTTTTCAAAGTTAAGATCAGGTAAACCAACGGCAACACCTAGTCTATGTAGTCTCTGAATACTTCTGTAATTAGCATGACCAAGTTTTTGATGCCACAAAATAATATCATCTGCTTTAACACTTTTACAAGCATGATTTGAACCAATCAAATAGCAATTATCAGCAGATCTATTGTCAGTCATTATGCATTCATCATTCTTATCAAACACATAGTATGAATTCTTGTCAAATTTTACATGTAAATCATCATCACATAACTGACTAATACTAGTCAGATTAGCTAGTAAACCTTTTACATGTAACACATTTGTAAACTTTGAAAAACCAGGAACATTCAAGGTTCTTTTACCAACAACTTTACCTTTTGAACCACCACCATAGGTAACATGACCACCATTACATGATGTAAAATTGGTCAGATGATTGATTTGACCAGTCATGTGTCTAGAACAACCACTATCAAAATACCAAGATCCAGGAACACATGCTTTCAAAGATGTATGCCCAACATTACAAGACATGTTCTTATGAATCAACTTTTTAGAGTTGTTAACCTGTTTTATGGGATGTTCAACTTTATCAGGTAAAAATATTCCAGCTTTTAAGTCTCTTCTTAACTTAGAACAATATGGACGAATGTGACCTACTCCACCACAATAAAAACAGACATACTCTTTAAACAAACCATCAGATTTCTTTTGTTTACCTTTCAAAGGTTTTGGCAGAGAAGTTCCAGCTTTTACAAAAGAAATAGGTTCACAAGATATAGGAGTATTCTCAAAAGATTTCTCAAATCCAAGTCCAGTATTACCATGTCTACTAATCATCAATGCATCATTCAAATCAGTAGTGCTAGTAGAAAACTTTTTAAAGCTAAGAGTAGTGCACTTAATTTCATCTTTCAATGCAGAAATTTCCACATCTTTTCTAGTTAAAAGAACTTCAAGCTTAACAAGATTTTCTTTCAAATCTGAATTTTCTAAAGATAAGGAACTCAACACCTGTTTTTGAGTTTCTAAATCAAATTTAAAATTCAGATATTCAGAGTTACAATCAGCAAAATTTGATGTTTCAGCATTCAGAACAGTTCCAGCAAAACAGTTAATCTCATAATCATATTTACTGAATGTTGTTTCAGATGTTGTGATAACATCTGAATCTGCTTCAGACCAATAATCATCGGGATCATCATCAAATGTATCATCATAAACTATTCTAGCAGACATAGCACTTAGTTCACATTTATCAGCATCAGTTTCATCATCAGAATCATCACTCAAGGTTGCATTAAAGTTCATCTTCTTCCTAAGCATAGTATTAGCACATTCATTAGCATAATGACCATATCCAGAACATGCATCGCATTTAACCTTTTTTCTGTACTCAGGATCATATTTGAACTTGTTATCCTTAGTAAATTGTCTAGGTTGATTGAAACAGGAAGACTGACTTGGAACAAGCTTTTTATCAGAGGGGGGAGAGTTTTGGTTAAACTTATCCTTTGATTGAAATTGACCATTTGGTCTTCTGAACTTTCCCTTTAAAAAAGATTTAAATTGCTTAGTTATAAGAGCAAATTGTTCAGAAATGTCATCATCACATAAATCAGAAACATCTTCATCAGAATCAACTTCAGTTACATAAGGATGTTTACCAACATTATCAGAAGTTTCACCTCTAAAAGCAAGTACTTTCTTGTCTTTATCTTTTTCATGTTTATCATCATCTAAAATTTTTGAGTTTATCTCATAAGTTTTCAAAATACTGATCAACTCATTTTGACTCAATAAATCAGTGTTTTTAGCCTCTTCTATTGCACATATTTTAGCATCAAATCATTTAGGAACAATTCTAAGTATCTTATTAACTAACCGAGTGTTGGAAATTGGATCACCAAGTGAGTGTGACTCATTAGCAATCTCACTTATCCTTTCATTGTATGATGAAATGGTTACATCATCTTTCATCTTCAAGTTTTCAAACTTGGTTCCCAACATTCTGAGTCTAGTCCTTCGAACACTTTCTGATCCTTCACAATGTTCCTGCAATATTTCTCATGCATCCTTAGAAAAACACAGTTAGATATCAGTTTAAACATTGAAACATCAGTAGCAGTAAATATGGCATTAAGAGCTTTAGAATTGAAATTAGCAGATGTGCATTCATCTTTGGACCAATCAATTTCCTTTTTACTTGCGATTCTCCATCTTTATCATCAATTGTTCTTGGAGGATTCCAACCAGATAACACACTACGCCATGCTCTCTCATCTATAGACTTAATGTACATGCGCATTTTAGGTTTCCAGTATGGGTAATTTGATCCATCCAAAATAGGAGGTTTTAAAGAAGAAGTCAGTGGATAATTCATTGCAAAAACACACTTTAAAACACAGGACCTTTAACTTAGTGTATCAAGTTTATGGCTCTGGCGCCAACTGACAGTGTGTGTGCGTGTATTTTTCAAAGTGTTGTTGAAAATGTTATGCAACATGTAAAACAACATATGACAGAGGAAGTATAAAAACACAGTGCAAAGGATTTCAAAATTTTGTATAGTATGTAATCCAGACTACACGAACCTCATGGTTAAAAACATCACTATAACAAGTAGTGAGATACACACGAAACTCTTACAAGATCCTAAAAGGTGTAGTGAAAAACCACACACCAAAAATCAATCTATTCAATCAAGTAACTAGTGATCTTATTCAACCTAAAACTTGATCTAATAAGATAAAATCAATACTGATGGGAGAGATTGTATTCCCTCGACCAGTACACATAGAATAACATCGACCCTCACACTCCTAGAATTACAAACACTCGGTTTTTAACTCTTGGTTGTGTCTTGGATGCTACTCTCTTAAGTTTGGAGTAGAGCAAATGGTATTTCACTTTAACTCAAACTTGAATGTCGACCAATGCAGTCTATTTATAGACTTTCGGACCAACTGCATTGTCCTATCCACTTGGTGTGAACAGCCTTGAACATCTCCTCCACTATCTCCATGACCTTGGTGTAACCACCCATGATCTTTCTATTCTCACTCCATTCTAGTGCAACCGCTTGATAATATCCAAAATTATCTTCAACCTGCAATGTAGGAAACATAGGAAAACACATCTATTAAAACAGAGTCAGTGTTAGGAGAAAGGTCAAATTCATGATGTTGTGCAGAATGTTGTCCAATATCTGGAACAACATCCTAGCAACATCAACAGAGTGTACTCATGCTCGTTCTTCTACTATGTGTAACTCATGTTCTCTTGGAAAACTTGTTAAGTTGACATTTGTTGATTATCATTCGTACACTTTGATGCCATTTGATATTATTTACTGTGACTTGTGGACATCTCTTGTTTTAAGTTCTTCGGGACATTGTTATTATATGGTGCTATAGGGTGATTACTCTAATTTTGTGTGGACATTTCCTATATCTAGAAAATCCCAAGTATTTTCTACATTTATGTCTTTTAGGGCTTTCATTCGGACTCAATTTCAACGAGAGATAAAAACTTTTCAGTGTGATAATGGGCGTGAATTTGTTAATAGCTCTTTTTGGGATTTTTGTTCTAATAATGGCATGACTTTCCATCTTTCTTGTCCTCACACATCTTCCCAAAATGGTAAGGCTGAGCGTAAAATTCGAACAATCAATAACATTATTCGAACTTTGCTCACTCATGCGTCGTTACCACCGTCTTTTTGGCATCATGCTCTACAAATGGCTACTTAACTCCTTAACATCCTTCCAAGCAAACAATTAGCCTATAAATCCCCACTCACACTCTTGTATCACAAAGATCCGTCGTACTCACACTTACGGGTTTTTGGTTGCTTGTGTTATTCTCTCATTCCCTCTACTATTATCCATAAGCTCCAACCACGATCCACTCCATTTGTGTTTTTGGTCGTCATGTAATTTTTGATGAAACTCAATTTCCATTCACAAAGTTACATACTCATCGACCACACTCATACACCTTTCTGGATGATAATATCTCTACATACGTCATCCATCATATGTCCCAGAGTGTACCATCCGAAACAATTCAACCGAATATGGCGAATCCTCATTCATCTTCACTCCTCTTGAATTCATCACTTGGACCATCCACAGGTGCTTCTGCCTCGGTTCCATCGGATCCCTCTACTGTATCCCAACCTTCTAATCGTCCCGTCACATGCAGCCAACGTAGAATTTTAAACCAAACTCTCGGTTTAATCTCAATACCTTGGTATAAAGATCACATTTGCCTAAAACTCTTGTGTTTGGTCTTCGGGATCATAATTGGAAATTGGCTATGGATGATGAGTTTAATGCTCTTATTGAAAATAAAACGTGGGAGTTGGTGCCCCATCCCCGTGGTGTTAATATTATTCGCTCAATGTGGATTTTTACACATAAAGAACGTTCTGATGGTTCGTTTGAGAGGCATAAAGCCCATCTTGTAGGTGATGGAAAAACCCAAAAGGTTGGCGTGGATTGTGGTGATACGTTTAGTCCAGTGGTTAAACCAGCTACTATTCGCACTGTTCTCAGTTTAGCTATTTCGCGGGCCTGGTCCATTCACCAATTAGACGTGAAAAATGCATTTTTACATGGGACTCTCACGGACACTATGTATATGCTTCAGCTCCTTGGGTACAGGGACTCCAACTATCCTTATCATGTTTTTCTATTGAAGAAATCCTTATATGGACTGAAACAGGCTCCACGGGCATGGAATAAGAGATTTACCTATTATGTGTCCACTATTGGCTTTACCCGAAGTACGTCTGAGCACTCTCTCTTTATGTATCGATGAGGTTCCCATATGGATTACTTGTTGTTATATGTTGACGACATCATCTATTCGCCAATCTATTGTTTCACTACTCAGTTTTGAGTTTGCAATGAAAGATTAGGTAACTTACATTGCCGGGAATAGTTGTTACACGCCATGCTGGGGGCTGGGGGTCTTTTTCTATCTCAAAAGAAGTATACTACTGAGATAATAGAACGAGTTGGGATGTCTTCTTGTAAATCCTCATCGACTCCCGTGGACACTAAACCCAAGCTCAGTGCCAATTCGGGTAAACCGTATGCAAACCCTTCGCTTTACCAGATCCTTGTTGGGGCTCTATAGTATTTGACATTCACGAGGCATGATATCTCGTATGCTGTCCAACGGGTGTGTTTATTCATACATGATCCTAGAGACGAACACATGAATGCTCTGAAACGTATAGTGTGTTATCATCAAGGAACTCTTGATCGCGGTCTTCACTTATTCAGTAGCGTCTCTTCTATCATATATGGATGTCGATTGGGGGGTGTCCAGATACTAGGAGATCAATATCGGGGTATTGTGTGTTCCTCGGTGACAATCTAATATCTTGGTCTGCTAAACGTCAAACCACATTGTCTCGTTCGAGTGCCGAGGCTGAATACCGTGGGGTAGCTAATGTATTCTCGGAGTCTTGTTGGCTGAGAAACTTATTGCTTGACTTATGTTGTCCTATTTCTACTGCTACATTGGTAATATACTGATAACATCAGCGCTATTTACCTAGTCGGGAATCATGTTCAACATCAAAGGACAAAGCATATAAAGATGGATATTCATTTTGTCCGAGAAAAGGTTACTCGGGGTCAAGTCAGAGTTTCGAAGGTTCCATCTCGACACCAACTCTCGGATATTTTTACTAAAGGGCTGCCATCAGTTTTGTTTGAAGATTTTCGTAACAATCTCAGCGTTCAAAGACCTCCCGTTTTGACTGCGGGGGTGTGATAGAATATATGTAAATATATTAGATTAATTAGCATAATCTTTGTATTTAGTAGGTATTAATATTTTCATAGTCATAGCCTACAGTTACGTCTGTACACTTGTATATATTGACTCTCCTTGAGGAATTCAATCAACAAAATATATTCTTACAAAATGGATAATTTAAAAAAAAAATTGTTAATTATGTATTAATGAAGTGGCAGGGGTTTGTTGAGAACCTAGTACTGAAAATACTGTAATATCGTTATAGTAAGAAGGTATAAATAATCATCCCTGCAATTTTAAAAAGTACACACTCATATTAATTTTATCACTACTCTATATGAATATTGCTCTCTAAAAACATCATATGACTTGAGCGTCGGAGGCTCTTCGCCGGAGCTCCCCTTCGGCCTTCTCTTGTAGATCACCAAGCTACTTTCGATGAGGAAATACAACCAATTTCTAGAGCATCTATGTGGAATATTCTTGGGTATGAAAATCTATTCATTTTCTTGTTCATATTTTACATGGGCTAGTTTCAGTTAAATACGGGGGACTTTTCTGTAAAATATTTTATAGTGAAATATTAGTTAAAGTAGGAAGGAGCTGAAAATTTGCGGATCATGTGTAGATCGAATCGGAAATAGGAAATTTGCTCCCAGACTATAAGATAAGTATGTGTTATTGTAAGGGCAATTATGTGTTACTACGTGATTATGAAAAAAAAAATATTTTTACTAATTCAATGGTATAATCAGATTGTTTGGGTCTTTACTTATGATAGATGGTTACAAATCAAAAGGAGAAGCAGAAAAAAAACAGTGGGGAAGCGGATGGAAATAGAGGGTGTGTCGTTTTGTTTGTACAGTAACACAATTTTTCTTCACAATTACACATTTTGACCATATAGTAACACAATTTGCAATACCTTGCAGACATACATGTATAATTGAAAAATAAGTATGTGTTATTTGTCATTGCAGTAACACATACATGTACTTACAGTAACACGTGTTTGCCATTATAGTAACACAGATCTCGGAGCAAGTTCTGTTGTTTTGCCTTTGCACTAATTTTACATACCAATATGTTTGACACCAATTCCTCTGTGTTTATACGCTCCTCCTTATGACCCATGGGTCATGTTTCAAGTTTCATTCCTTGCAGTAACACATACATGTACTCACAATAACACATGTTTGGCCTTATTGTAACACAGATCTCGGAGCGAGTTTTATTGTTTTGCCTTTGCACAAATTTTTAGGAAATATCCATTTAACTCGGTTCGACACAAACAGGATCCACGAATTTTTCCACTGTGTTGATTCTGACCCGCGGGTCATATTTCACGAGTCCTGAATCCCTGAAATATTTTATATAAAAGCTTTCCATAAATACCATATCACAATTTGAATTTGACATTCAATATTTATTCTTTGGGCATTGATCAATGTTTTTAAATTCGGATCGGTTATTAAATCGGACAACTAATTGGGTCACTGCTTCGACCGATTGAACAATTGCATAAAAATCGGATGACGCAAATATATTATAATATATACATATATTTTGGCCAAAAATTACATAATGTTATAAATTAAATGTATGTCCCTTTAAATTTAATTATTGTAGAATAATTAATTGCAATGTTTTCATAATCGGACCGGCGACCAAGTTGGACTGGGCACCGGTTGGTGGTTCAACCGGTTGGACCGGTCGAACTGGCGGTTCAACCGTTAAAATGATCTCTATCTATTCTTTTCAAATATATCATATATTGTATTAAAATAAAACAAATATGCACTTATAAAACTTTAAAATGATAATTTATATTTTTCATATTGAAAATAAACACAATAGAATCATAAATAATATCATACAATACAATTTAAAATACTAAAATTTAAAATAGGAATGATAAAAATTAGGATTAAGTTTTAAATTTAAAAAAATTAAAAATAAAATAAAAAACCGGTTCTACCTGATTCTACCGGTTCCCGGTTATGACCGGTTTTCCCGATTCTGGCCGGTTTTTTCCTGTTCAACCTCAAAAATGGTTTTTTGAGGGTAATTGAACCGGTTTCATTGCCGGTTTCCGGTTCAAGCCGGTTTTGAAAACACTGATTAATTGTAATAATTTCTTATTTTTTGTAGAATAACAATTCATATGAGTCTATATTTCATGGTGTTTAATATTTTAAAAAAAAACTGATAGCCTAATGGAAATTTACAGCTTTAGCGAGTCTTGATCTAGAGTTTGATTCCTGTTGGGATCTATATACTCTTCTATTATTTGTCTGTTGAATTAAAAATATATATATATAAATCGGATTAACAAATTCGCTGAGTTACCGAATTAACCTGGTTTTATGCCAGTTCTCACTTCTCACCGATTTAGTATAAACTCGGTCTATCATAAGAATCGGACTGATTTCTAGTTAAACCAATCGAACCGGCCAATTTAATATAAACTCGGTCTATCATAAGAACTGGACCGATTCCCAGTTAAACTGGTCGAACCGGCTGGTTGGACTAGTTTTAAAAACATTAGGCATCGAGCATCAAGCACTTTGCAGCAAAACATTAATACTTAAACCCCTTTACATAAATCTTTTTCTAAACAAAAAGGCTAATTTCCTTCCACCTTGAATGGTAACAAATGTGTTCAATAACAACCTCAAAAATCACAACTCATTGAAGAAAAAGATGGTCAAAACCAGCACCAACGCCACTGTTTGATGCAAACTTCCCAAAACTCTTCCAACTCCACCATAATAGGGCTTGATCATGATATTAAATTTGCAGCTTCCAAACGAAGGATCGTCCCGTACGACTGTTCCAAGACCATTGAACTTGCAAGCTTCGTCGAGCTGGTTGCTCTTCTGGTAGTAGCTATTGAAAGCATACGATATATTCCCTTGCGAATCCAGGCCTCCACACGACGTCTGATACCCGAGGCACGTGCAATCGCCTAGCGCACACGCGTAGCTCACAGTCGGAGCAACCTGAGGATCATCAAGCCTTGCATTTGGCTTCATTATACACCATTTTTTCTCTAAGTAGCTAACATTTTTCGCGGGGACAAGTGATCCTGAGCTTGTCGTCCCGAGGTTGAGCTGATACTTGGGTTGCCCGTCGTACGTGAATACCCCCCAGTGTCGTTCGAAGTACCCCGGTTGAATGCTCTTATCATCTTCATCAATGAGACTGAATAAGTAGGCATCGATGGGGCCTGGCCTCATGGGCGTTCCACCTCCACCTAATCAGTGACGGGGCAAGAAATTAAGCTCAAGGGGTCCAATGTCCTAAAAATTAGTGGGTTTCATGTGCATTCAGGTGCACTGTGCATTTATAGTGCATTTTAGAACCGTGCAACATGTTATACTGAAATATGCAACTTGTTTATACTGAAATGTGCAACTATCATATTGGAAGATATGTGCACATTTCAGTATAAACAAGTTGCATCTTTCAGTATAATAAGTTGCACAGTTCTAAAATGCACTATGAGTGCACGATGCACCTGGATGCATACAAGAGTTGGCCCCTAAAAATATATGATCTATAATAAAAATTGGATTTGAATATATGTTTTAACAAAAGTCTAGACCTGATAACCGAGTCATGAAGCCTTGGTTGAAGCGTTGCGCGTATTTTACATTGGCGTCTCTATCACCGTCCGTAGGCCAACCGATTTCGCCTATCGTGATCGGCAAGTTTCCGAACCCGTTCTCTGCAATGCCTGACGGCGTGTGTCGTGGTTAGCGTCGAACATGTTGTTTAGCTCGTCCCTCCGTCGTTCAGCGGGGTTGCATCTCCATCAAAGAAGGCGTACTCGACGGGGGAAATTGTCGTCGGGTATGCGAGGCTTATGAAGGGGTATATGTTAACGGTGAACGAGGCTTGGTTATCACTCAGCAGCTTGACTATCGGGATCATGAACTCGTGGATGTCAGCTCGGAAGTCACCTCCCGACGGCAGGCCAGTGTCAGATGAGTAGACGTCGGCATTGAGGGGACACGTGACCTTTACTTGCTCACCAAGGCCGGTTTTCGTGAGAGCTTCTTGAATGTTTCGAGAAATTTGGGAATGTTGTTCTGAGAAAGCTTCCATTGTATGTTGCCAAGAAAGGTTCGTTTCCGACCGCCACGTATCTGAACACCCCATTGGATCGAAGGGTTATTAATTTGAATAACATTAGTATCATCAATTAACATGAGTTGAATTACTAAAAGGTATTAGTTGTTTCTTCGAAAAGGTATTAGTTAATTTCATTGAGCGGTATTCTTCGACCGATCAAGACATTGTTGGCGGAGATATGATGGGAGACGTTCTGCGAAACCCATTTCTCAGCGGCTTTAGAACTACTGGCAAAAGTCGAGAGCATGTCGTTTGGAATGCCGACCATGACCTGAATCCCGGACCTGCCCAATGCTCGTAATGTATCATAGTCAGCATCGAAAAGCTTAACATTTTGAATACCGTTTTCTCTAAGCATCCTCACTACTGTTTCCGGTGGCAAGCGGTGAGATGATTGTGATCCCCAGTTTGCACCAATCCCACCGGCTGAACGGACGTGCAATACTAAAGAATTACGATGATTGTTGATGAAATGCAAAAGGAATATACAAGTAACCTATGCCGTATATATACCTTTCGAGGGATGCATCAATACTAGTAAAAGATTGGAAATATGTAACATCTTAAGATTGGATAATACATACTTTACAGAAAAATCAGATTATATCAAGAAACTTATGGTTGACGAAGTTTGGTAGTTTCCAAAGGAGAAACAACACTTGAAACCCAACATAATGAGTAGAGCAACTGGTGCACAACTAATACTGTTCAATGAAAATAACTAATACCTTTTATCAAATCAACTAATACCATTAAAAATGCACTTGACTTGACCCATGCAACTGGGGCATACAACTATTTGCCTAACATAATAGCTTAAAATTAAAAGATCTACGGACCCAAAAGTGGAAACACACAACATGTTGTAACCGAAACGGGAAATACCTGCAACGGCATGACTGATGGTGCTCATTTTGACAGGGCTAGATGATTCAGTACTCCTAATGTCTGCGAGAGAAAATGACCATGAAAATAAAGATTGTAATATTACTATAGGGACTGAATAGAGTAGCAACCACCTTTGGAAACAACAGGATACCAAATAGTGCTAGAATTTTGAAAGAAGGTATGAAAGAATGCAATACTCTCTCCAGAATCGATGAAGTTAACTTACCACTTCCACGGTTACCAAATATCGACCCCTTCGACCCAGGCCATAACAGCTGAGACACGAGTTAACAGCAGCGATTATCAAGTTTTGAAATTTAACATCTATTGAATGACACTGAAAGTCGAAACTTTGCAAAAAAATGAGACTTGTTGAAAATATATAAAGTAACAGTTTTTAATTTTCCAACAAATTTACACTTGATGCATCTTGTGGCATTTGGTTATTTACAATCAGGTCCTTGAATTAAGAAGCATTGTAGCCTTACAGTTCATTTGTCAATCATTCAAGAAAACATAAAATGGAAAGGAAAAAAAACTTCAAATGATATTATTAGTTTGTATTTCAGTCGCACAAGCACAAGTTTGGTGTTAGATAAAATGTAGCTTAATTAGTACTCTCTTATTTGAAGACATTTATAACCCACAATCTGAAGATGGACTATTATGAGCTTAAAGAACAATCCAGGGACTTAACAGATATTGAAATCTAAAATTACATCTTCAATTCTCAGCAAATACATTAAATAAAAATCTAAACTTTTGAATTATAATGAAACCATCAATACCAACATATATTAACTGAATTTATTGTTCTTGCTTTTTTCTCAAAAGGTTTTTCTAGACACTTCTACTGCACTAATCTTTATGTAAAACCAAAACTAAATTTATTTAAATTTCTTCCAGTTATTACAACTACACACTCAAATTTCAGTAGTAATTTCTCGTTTATACTTTTATTTTTTCATCAGCTTACATTTCTTGTAGCTAAAAAGGGTAAACGCAGTATTAATAATTTCTGATACAAAAATAAAAAAGAGGAAGAAATTAATTACGTCTCGTTTCTTTTTATGGGTAAACTTAATCTCTAATGCTAGATTACCAATAACATCAAAATTACAGAAAATTACCACCTTAAATAAATATAGAAGAATCAATTACAAGGATGTTTTCCTTCATAGTAAAATTGTCAGCTAATATCAAGTAATGAATTTATAGTTTGCGGTTAACCACCTTGTAACACTAAAATAAAGTGGTGGGCAGCTCATAATAATTATGACCAACTCAAAAAAAAAAAAATTATGTGTGTTTTGTATGTAAGTGTGTGTATATATATAGAGAGAGATAGAGAGGAATACCATGAGGGAAACGAAGAAAAGCAGAAGGCGAGACATTTGAAGCAGATCTTTATTTCGAGCTCTGTTTCTTTGCTCTGTTTCTTTGAATAAAGAAACAGAGTTACAAATCCTCTAAATTAAAATTTGAACTTCAATTCATTCAAAATATTGAAGAATTCTTCACACTCGAAAGACCTCTCGAAGTTGGAGAATTTTGAGACAGAGAAAAAGGCTCCAAAAGTGGTACTTTTGCTGTCAATTTGTGTTATAAAATCGATAATAAAAGAATCTTGCTGGTCTATGGCCGTATGGGGAAATTAATGGTCCCTTTCTATTGCATGAAGAATTTTATTTTTATTTTTGGGTTTTTTTCTCTCTCTCTCTCGCTTTTAATATATCAAGACACTGCGTATATAGTCTACATTCTTCCATTGTAAAATTTGAGGTACAATTATTTTTTCAGCGTTTTAGCAAAGGAGTTTGTTACTAAAAACTTGAGGAAAAGTAATGAGTTCACAAAAATTGATAGGTAAGGAATAAATTTACTTTGTTACCACAAAATTTGAATATGGTTGGGCTTAATAAAAGAGGATAATAAGAATTATTTCTATTAATATTACTTGATAATTTTGATACACCTGTGATGAGAATAAAAGTACGTAATTGATTGTCCTACTTTCATTACCTAACTTTATTTATGTGCTTAATTATTCAATTCTCCTCAAATGAAATTCATTATTGATTTTATAATCATGCAAAAACGGAAATTAAGGTCTTGTTTGTTTACAGATTTGAGGGGATTTAAAATGTCGCAGGGAGAATTTGAATGGATTTGATATAAATTAAAAATGTATTTAAATTTTATATATGTTTGGGAGTGTGAATTTTGTAGGATTTGAAAAGTGTGAAATTTTGAAAAAATAGATGATAAAAAAAATATTTTACTGTAAAAAGTATTGTGAAAATGATTGAATATTTGTGTAATGATTGATATGTGTGTATATTATATATATATGATACTACCTCCGTCCTATAAAAGATTGCACACCTACTTTATTATCGAGTTTTTGTGAGCGAGTTGTTTATTAGTATTTCAAATGATAAAGTGATTTTTAAAAAAGGGTATTATAGATATATCTCTCATCTATATTGCATGCATCTTTAAAAATTATTTTATCATTTCAAATACTAATAAAAATCGCTCGCAAAAACACGTGAAAACAATAAACATGCACGTTTCTTTGGGACGGAGGGAGTAATAAAGTAAAAAATGAGAGAGAGTATTGAGTTTTATGGATAATAATAATTATAAAGTATATGATAGATGATTGATTGTGTATTAAAAATGTAAGATAGATGTATTATAGGTAGGACGTTGTTATTTGGTTAGATTCACCCCGGAGTAATAATGGTATTTCCGTCATTTCAAGTAGTGTATTGACTGTTTTCTATAAAATGTAAGATTGGTTAAAATTTTATATTGTAATAATAAACAAATGGGAATTTAAAATTTAAAATTCTATAAATCACTTCTTCCCATTATAGAAACAAACAAATGACTAAAATTGTTTCATACTCAAATTATATTGACATTTTGTGAATTTTGATTTAGAATTATTTATATGAATATAAAATACCTATATGCAACAAAGGACTTTTGTCTATTTTACGGAAAAGTTTTCGGATTTAGTGCGCTCAAAAAAAAAAAGGTTTAGCTTGCTTTTAAATCAAATGAGGTGTAGTCAGTAACAATTTTCCTCAAATTTAACATTTTGTTACTAATAATAAATGAGAGCATGAAATGATTGGACCTTTAATTTGTAGGTACTAGCCATTAGAAATGCTATGTTTTGACTGTGAATTAATTCTTAGGGAAATTGCTTTGTGGGTTTCTATGTTGGATGATTATTTAATGACAAATTTTTAAATGCACCATTTACACCAAATCAATTTGGTGTAATTTAATTTTATGAATTCTTTTTTTTATTATTTTTTATTTTAGTTTTTTTTTTAATTTTAGTTTTCTTTTAACTTTAATTTTAGTTTTAGTTTTTTTTTTTCGACTCCAGGCCCAAACTCGGTTCGAGTGGTTCATGTTTCACTCGGCACAAGTGATTCATGGTTCATCCGGCCCGAATGGTTCATATAAGATTTAGAGTTAGGGTTAGAGTTTAAAGTGCATAGTTCATCGAAAATTAAAATTGAATCTAATTGCACCAATTTAAATTGATGCACGGGGTGGGGTGCACAGGAGGGTGACTCCCGTTTAAATCCTCTCTCCCCTCAATGTTATCTTTCTTTAAAAGCACTTGCATTGGATGGATGTTCTTTTATATCATCCAAATCATCCTTCTCTTTCAAAATTGGATAGTTCTACTCATGAATAGTTCATTAAGACCATATATATATTCGAGCATGTGTTCATTATTTTTAATATATGAAAAATATCATTAAAGGTAACTGTAATTTATGATGTCATTTATTAACTCTGTCAGATAGTTGTTTCTGTCTATCCTAAACTATGTAAAATGAGGATGATTGCAGTAGACATGTAACAACTATCATAAAATTTTATCGATAAACTAACACAAATTAATATTTTTTTTTAAAGTATTAAAGTATTATACTCAATTTATGTATCGTCTCATCGTGAAATCGTCTCACGCAAGTGTATCTCATTTTTATCAAATAAATATAGCATAAGCCAATTATCTAATTTTGTGGGGGCGCTTTTATACACGCGATGTAACGTAATTCATTTGTTGGTTAATGTAATCTACCCAATTATTTGGGATTAAAGGTTGTTATGTATTAGAAATAGTGAAATGCAAAATAAAACATCAAAATAGAATGGAAAATATGTGTTGCATAAATACTAAATAGTTAATATAAATAAATAAATTAATGAACTGAGGGTGTGTTTAAGAAATTAAGTATTTAAAATTAAGACGATGCGTAAAGAAAGAGGGTCTGGATGAATAAAAATAATCCATTCAATGGGGATGTTGTTACTCTCTCCCCTCTCCAAATATTTGGACAAAATTCATTCTCCCAGTCTCCCTTTTGTCTAATAAGATACCACAATGATAGTAAGTAGTATATTTTATCCATCTAATAATTAAACACCTATTTAAATTATCAATATGGGTTCTATTTTAAGTAAATATTTCATACATCTTATAATTAAATTATCACTTTATATTGCTACGAGCACTAACATTGATAGTTTAATGTAACTACGATATCATCTGTGCGTTGCACGGTTTGTGAGTATAAAACGAACATGATTCGAAATATATTTCTTTTCATGTTAAATGAATTGAAAAGAATTATTTTTATTATAATTATAAAATATTCTTCTTATACTCTTCATTTTTATTATATTCAACGATTTTTTTTTTCATTTCAATGCTATGCACGATTTATGAGCATTTTTTACTTTTGAAATCAGGTGTGAAAAATAATTTGCGCTCAAAATGCTTACATTGTTAAATAATGCAAGTTTAAAATATACATGATATTATAATAACAAAAATTTGCGGGTAGGTCTTATATGCAACAGGCGCACCGTGAACTTCATAGTATACAATTTAGAAATTTATAATTTGTTGCACTAAAACTTACGATTTATTAAACGGGAACATGCAACTATGTTTTACAAACGTGAATTGTACTTTTCAATATAACAAATCGCAAATTTCGGTGCAGTAAATTATAAATTTTTAAAATACACTATAAAATGCACGGTGGACCTAGTGCACAGGAGACCCAGTCAAAAATTTACCCCTTAAAATAAAATTATAAATCCATCCCTACTAACTTTTTTTTTTGGGAAAACTCCAGCCCAACTAGTTATCAAGGAAAGAATTAGAGCTGGTAGAGATCCAATTCGGAATATCTTCCCCAACCCAATCGTGGGGGTGAGTAGATTTGGAGTCAAATTTCGCTAGGAAATGCGCAACTGAATTGTGTTGGCGAGGCACATGAGAGATCCCTTTCACTTTAGGGTCTTGAATTTTGTAACGAAGGTCAATGATAGAGTCATTTTTCGGGCCCAAGAACTGTGAGCTCCCATAAACTACATTGACAGCGTCTTACGAATTGGAGAGGATTATATATGTAGTCGGGAAGGATAAGCTTGCTGCCAAATGAGATACCAGCACCAATGGCTTGAAGTTCAGCAGCCATCACAGTTCCTGGAGGATTGATCCGGTAATAGCCCGCTGCAAGAAGTTTGCTGGATTGATCGAATGTGGCAAAGCTAACTCCGTATTCAAATTTCTCATTATTAAAGGTCGTGTCCACAAATATAATTGAATGGAGGTAGTTGATGTTAGTGTTAGTGTCCTACAGATAATCCATTGTAAGGACATAATACTCAGATAATATTCAATGTTGGTTTAATATTATTATTTATTTAATATTAAATGTATGACATTACACTTGTTAGAATATTATGTTTGATTGTTTGCATTTGTTCTTATCTGTGTTCCCTTGAGTCACTGCTGTCATTGAGTGTGTGAAAACTCAGATGACTTAAGCAATGATTCTCAAATAGTCCCGATCGAGGATCATCGAGAATGGGATATTGATGATGCAATGGAGATTGGTGTGCGATCTGCATCATACTCTTAGAGAGTGTAGTAAGATCTCACTTGCTACGAGATACTAGGTATCTCATGATGGATGCACAAATACCTTGGAGGGTATTGGTATACCCATCCGAGAAATTGTTTGATGTAGTTCCACTATATGTGCCTACGGGTGTCTTGGTTAGTGGGAGCGATGCGATACTCCTTTGACTTAAGGTCAATACGCACGACATGTATGGAGTGATGAACTTTGACCATGACCGACGCTTGCACCCTTCCATGGGTAGATATAGATTGGATTGAATTCATCACGAAGCGCATGTGCGTGGTAGTTAAGCCAAGAAAATGATTCATTCCTCAAAGTGGATTTAGAGAGAATACTCATTTTCTCATCATAATTGGATCAAAGCCATTGGTCAATGCACGTCAACTTGGACTTTGTGGTCAAGTGTGACATGAGTGATCAATTAGTGATTAGAGATAAATTGATTAAGTTATTTGAATAAACACTTCATCACGTTCAAGACTAATCAAGTATTCGTGAATGAAATGAGGAAATCGTAATAGCCCGTGTTACAGTTACAAGTAGTTGCACATTTCTCACAACATACCTCATATATTGAGAATATCTGATTTATTGTCTAAGGTTCAATTAAGACCATTAGTTTGACTAATCGCTTGATATATGAGGGTCTATGGGTCACACAACAAGTAGTTCCCTTTTATGGATTATAGTTGGTTGATTAAATGTTAAATTGGATTTAATATTTAATTTATGGATAATTAATTAATAACAGATTAATTTGGAATTAAATATTATTAGTGTTTAATTAAATTGAATTTAATTAAATATAATTCCCAATAATAATATGGAATATTAGTATAGGATTTAATGTATATGGAATCAAATCGTAGAGATTTGACATATATAGGAATTAAATCCGTAAAGATTTTATATGTGGAAAATAAATCTAAGAGATTTAAGTGTCTGTTTTGAAACCATTTTGGAATAGTGAGAATCACTTTTTTTTTTTAAGTTGGTGTGAGACAACTTTTTCAAAAAAAAAAGTGATTTTGATGGTCCACTAGAGATCTAAACACACCACCTTATTTAAATAAAGATTAGGAATTTTTATTTTCCAGAAATTGGCTAATGGAAGAACAACTAACTAAAAGGGATTTTTATGGCGGGCCTAGAGACCTCTATATATATATTGTGGATATATAAGTGGAATTGACAAACAACGTTAATTCATATATTTTTTCCATAAGATCTAGAGTTAAATTTCCTAGCAAATTCATCTCGTATTTGACAAATCTTTTTTTCCCTTTTTCTCATGATATCTTGTCGGTGATTGGGGATTACGTGGATATCATAGTTGAGAAATCGCTTTCCCGAATTCATTGTAATTTCTTGTTATGATTATTATGTCGTTTATGCAATTATATGTTAGTTGTTGATGGTATTTAATTAAAATCTCACATTCCGGTGGCGTGTATTACGTATTTTACGTTCAGGCTCTATATTCCAACATTGATATCAGAGCTTCAAGCTCTTTGTTTTAATTGCATAATTAAAGAGAAAATTACAATAATGTTTCAATTTTGCCATAATATTGCTAAGAGGTTCTAAGACTTTTTGCATCAATTTATAATGTCATGGCTTTATTGCCCCCACTCAAACCCCACAAATCCGTATTCCCCACCCAAGCCCCAACACTCACTTTCTCCCTCTGCAAAATACCAACTCTCTCTCTCTCTCTGCAAAATACCAACAATCAAAAACACAAATCACCAGATTCACTTCCACCTTTCAAATTGATGAACTTACAGAAAAGAGAGATGAATTTTGAGAAGGATTATCCCAAACCCAACCCCCAATCCCAATACCCAAACCAATACGACACCCCCCCTGCCGCTCCCCATAACCCCGAAAACCGAGGGAAAGGCTTCGACCACCACCTCCTCCATCCGGCCGCCGTCGCCTCCCTCCTCCACCAAGAGTAGCGGCGCCGCGTTTGCTCCACTGCATACGGCGGCGGAACCCCCAATCTCAAAAACCAAACACAAACACAAACCCCCAATCTCAAAAACCCTAGAAAAGCCCCTCCCCCAAAGTTGCGTCGCCTCACCGATGAAGAAGAGGCAGCGCGACAAGAGTCGCCGCCGGAGACGCTATGTGAAGCCACACTACCGTCGCTCCCCCTCCGGCGACGGACCCGGCCCGATAGCCGTGCAGGCGAGGAAGCTTAGAGCCGCCGACGGTGCGGGTGAGTCGGAGGGATCTGAGTTTGTGTGCTTACAGAGACATAATTTCTGGATCTGTGTTTGGTTGCTTACACAGACATATTTTTTCAATTTTGATTTCTTATATGGTGGAACTTTTGGGAGATGTGTGTGGTGGTGGAATTTTTATGAATTGGGTTTTGAAGATGCTGATGAATCTCACGAATTATCCAAGTGTTTGAATATGTGGCCAACTCGCAATCATGAATCTCACGAATTATCCAAGTGTTTATCTTCTTCGTTGAGTGCATAAATGGGAATTTGTCTATTCATAAGCCATGTTTGGATACTACACATACATTTCTAAGTTTTGGGTTGTTTGCTGCAAGTTTTTGTATTATTCATTCCTAATTAAGGTTATTGATTCCTAATTTTGGGTTGTTTGCTAAAAATTGATTTTGGATTGTTTAATTTGATGGGTGGTCATATTGAAGAAATTTGATGGTGCTTCGTTCTTGAGTTTCTTGATTTGTTGGCTTATTTGAAGATTTGAAGATGCTGAAGATACAGATTTGAAGGTGGAGAAAGAAGATGAAGGTGGATCTACCAATTTTTTGGTTTTTTTTTTTCAAATTTATATTCATATGTGCATGTCGAAAAAGACGAAAATATGTAAATTTGGTCAGGATATCGATGAAAATATCTAATTATTTATATGCATATGTTCATGTATTTGTGCATATGTGCATGTTGAAGAAAACGAAAATATGTAAATTTTTTAATTGCGGGCGAAAATATGTAAATATTTGGATTTTAAATATGTAAATTTTGGTATTTTTGTCTTTTTAGATATGAAATTTTAAAATTTGTAAATGAAATAAAAAAATATGAAATATAAAAAAAAAGAACAAGCATAGAAAAAAGTGGAGGAAGGAAGGAACAATTTGTTGGTTTTGATGGTAGAATGATAGTGGTGGTGAGATGAAACCGGTTGGTTGCTTGTATAACAAAAAGTAACTTTTGAACAATAGTAAAAAGTGTGATGTGGCATATGCATTATATGGGGAGTGATATTTTTGGACACTAGCATGAAGGAAGGAATACCCAATATAAGGGCATTTATGTCTATACAACAAACACTTAGAACATATAAGTAATGTTTTTAATATTTGGAATCTATTTGCAATAAAATGGGTCAAATGGAACTAGAAAGTAATCCATCCATAATTAAATTGGTTTTGAATTGAATTAATTTTTTTTTATTCAAAACCTGGGGCACGGTCGACGATTTGTTGGACAAAAGGTGATCGCACCCCTTATTTGTTTATTTTCGGGTCGTCTTCTTCACGCACAAAACCCCCAAATTGATTTTAGGGTTTTCTCTGGGAGAAACCCGCTGATGCACCCTCTCGTTCACACTGCCGCGACATTACGCCACGTCGCTCGAGGCCGGCGCTAGGCGTCATGGCCTCGCGACGCGTGCGGGAGCACTCGGTTTGGCCCGTGCGACTTCGCCGTCATCGATTTCTTCACTCCGCCTCTGTTCTTCGTCTTTTTTCTCGGCGGTGCGCCCCTAGACGTGAGTTGAGGCGACGCGCCACCGGAATCGACACGAATCAGTGGCGGTGCGCCGCCGATTCGATCGTCTTCTTTGCGTTTTGGTTTGGAACCAGTTCGCTGGGGTCGCGGCTCTGCGTGCATCCCCTCGATTTACGGCGGCGAGTCGCCCGCGCGCGTTAAGCGGCGACGGCGACTCGCGTCGGAACCCGATTCGTACGACGTGTTTTCCTCTTCCGGTTTCTGGTTTTCGATTCGCTTCTCTGGTTTTGGTTTCTGGTTTCTGGGTTTGCGATTTTTGCGTATTCTGGTTTCGATGCTCGTCTCGTTTTTGTGCGTTTTTCCAATTTTTCGTTTACTTCTGGAATTCGATGTTTCTGGGATTCGTCATTTTTCGGGTTTGCACGCAATTGATTTCGTCCGTTTGGGTCCCGTTCGTGTACTACCTTCGTCTTTTCAATTGGATTAAATGATGAATCTTGACCAAATCATTGTTCAGATGATTAATTGGATTATCCCTGATGAACTAATGTTGAATTGTTGGTATCGGTTGTCCCGATTGATGGATGGTTTCCGGGCAGTGATGAGGGAGGGGTTGTTTTGCAAATTGGATTTCAAACAGGCCCCTCCGTGTAAAATTTTAGAAATTGCACTTGAGCCCTTGAAAATAAAATAATTAAAACTTGGTTTTAAAATTAAAAGGACTAATTTTAAGACTTGAAATAAAATTGGATTTTATTTTATAATTAATTGGATTAATTAATTTTAATAATCGTGAATTGGATTTAAAATTGGATTTTAAAGTTCGGTTTTAAAAGGATTATTAAAATCTCACTTGTTAACCTGTTTATTTAATTACGCTAACACATTTATAGTCGCATTATAATTATTTGGGTGGTAAAAAATATGGAAATTTCAATAATTTTCGGGATAGTATTAAATATTTGGGTAAAAAGTAGCCCAAATATACATTAGTCTGTATATGTGTCATGTTTGGGTAGAAATGTTAAAAAAAAGGCCCGAATAATTGCTCAAATGTGATATAGTAAACTTGTTGGATCTCGTTTAAGCAATTAATATATGAAATATAAAAAAAAAAGAACAACTTTAAAATGTTCTTCACTAAAATATGGTTTTTCATTGAAATGAAACGATGTCTTCCATCGAAATTAAAAAGTAAACTTGAGATTTTCGTTCAATGAGTATTTAAGGCCCAAAAGTCTTTTTGCTAGGATCTACATCTAATAGTAAGAAGAATCTGCAAACGATAAAGTACAAACCTACAATTTAGGTTGGTGGCAAAAGGTTATAGTCGGTGAAGGCATTGTTATGACCTCTTATTTGACTTTCTCAATTGTTGCAAAATTAAAAGTCCATTCGAATTTTCTTTGCGATGTACGAAGAAACACATCTAGATTATGAGATTTGTCGGATGGATGTCAAAACAACCATCCTCAATGACAACATTGATAAGGAGGTGTTTATGACTCATAGGAAGGTTTTGTATCTAAGCCAAAATCTAATCTTGTGTGCGAACTTAAACGGTCCATTTATGAATTTGAAGCAAGCTTTCTAGGAGTTGGAATATCCGATTTGATGAAGCTGTCAAATCGTTTGACTTCATTAGAAATTCGGAAGATCCATGCATTTATCTTAAACGCAGTGGGAGAAATATTATTTTCATAATTGTGTATGTCGATGACATATTAATTATGGGAAACAATATCCCTCTTATAAAACTTGGTTTTAAAATTCGACTAATTTTAAGACTTGAAATAAAAGATTTGGCTATCAAGGACCTTCATGATGAAGGATCTTGGTAGGTCTGCTACATCTTGGGGATCAAGATCCACGGGGATAGATCAAGAAGATGTTGGGGTTATCGATCAACCCACGTAAAAAGATAAAAAGGTGTTGAATGCGATTTGCGATGGAGAACTAAGAGAGTTTCTCAAGGCATGTCATGGGATAAAAGGTTATCTAAGAAGGATTGTCCTTCCAAAATCAAGACAACGATATCAAGAAGAAACACATCTAGATTTGAAGGATATACCATGCACTAGACCCGGATGTGGCCTTCAATTTATCGGCTTAAACCGCAGTTTTAGGTAGATACCGATAGAATCCGGGTGAACCTCAATGGATTCTTTGTCGGCGACATATCAAGAACATTCTTAAGTACCTCAGACGACGTGTAAAGATTGCTTCTTGGTCTCTGAGGAGGACGATCGAGCATTGCTAAGTTATAAGGTGTTTATCCGGAGAACGAGAGAGGTTTTCAATCACGGGATTGTGATGATTACAAATCGCACGGTCGGGATATACTTAGATTCTCAATGGTGGGGTAGTTATTTGGAATAGTTCCAAACAAGAGACAAACTGCGGATTCAACAAGCGGAAATTTAATAAAGTACATTGATGCGGTGAGAATCACGCCAAAAAGTTTTGATGATTAATGGATAAAGTAATTCTTAAATGAACTAGGGGTAGTTCCGAGTGCCAGCAGTCCAATAAAGTTGTATTGTGGCAACACAAGTGCAGTTGCGCAAGCTAAGGAACCGATATCTAATAACATAAACAAGCATGTACCAAGACGTTATCACTTAATAAGAGAGATAATAACTAGAGGAAAGATAGAGTTAGAACGTGTCCCCACGGAGGATAATCTGGTTGATCCTTTCACCAAGGCTTTGAGTGTTCATGTACACACTAGACATTTTGATGGTCTAGGGGTTAGACATGTAGGTGATTGGCTCTAGTTTAAGTGGGAGATTGTTACTGTTAGTGTCCTAGAGACAATCCATTGTAAGGACATAATACACAGATAATCTTCAGTATTGGTTTAATATTATTGTTTATTTAATATTAAATGTATGGCATTACACTTGTTAGAATATTATATTTGATTGTTTGCATTTGTTCTTATCTGTGTTCCCTTGAGTCACTGCTGTCATTGAGTGTGTGAGAACTCAGATGACTTAAGCATGGTTCTCAAATTGCCCCGATAGAGGATCATCAAGAATGAGATATTGATGATGCAATGGAGATTAGTGTGCGATCTGCATCATACACTTAGAGAGTGTAGTAAGATCTCACTTGCTACAAGATACTAGGTATCTCATGATGGATGCACAAATACCTTGGAGCGTATTGGTATACCCATCCGAGAAACCTTTTGATGTAGTTCCACTATATGTGTCTACGAGTGTCTCGGTTAGTGGGAGCGATGCGATACTCCTTTGACTTGAGGTCAATACGCACGACATGTGTGGAGTGATGAACTTTGATCATGACCGACGCTTGAACCCTTCCATGGGTAGATATGGCTTGGATTGAGTTCATCACGAAGTGCATGTGCGTGGTAGTTGAGCCAAGAAAATGATTCATTCTTCAAAGTGGATTTAGAGAGAATACTCATCTTCTCATCATAATTGGATCAAAGTCATTGGCCAATGCACGTCAACTTGGGCTTTGTGGCCAAGTGTGACACTTCATCATGTTCAATACTAATCGAGTATTCGTGAATGAAAGGAGGAAATCGTAATAGCCCATGTTACAGTTACATGTAGTTGCACATTTCTCACAACGTACCTCATATATTGAGAATGTCTGATTTATTGTCTAGGGTTCAATTAAGACCATTAGTTTGACTAATCGCTCGATATATGAGGGCCTATGAGTCACACAACAAGTAGTTCTCTTTTACGGATTATAGTTGGTTGATTAAACGTTAAATTGGATTTAATATTTAATTTATGGAGAATTAATTAATAATAGATTAATTTAGAATTAATTATTATTAGTGTTTAATTAAATTGGATTTAATTAAATATAATTCCCAATAATAATATGGAATATTATTATAGGATTTAATGTATATGGAATCAAATCATAGAGATTTGACATATATGGAAATTAAATCTGTAGAGAATTATATTTGGGAAATTAATCTAAGAGATTTATTTAAATAAGATTAGAGATTTTATTTCCCAATCAGACCAGCAAAGGGTTTTAAGCTGGACCTCCCTATATATGAACTCTTGGGAATTTACAAACAACGTTAATTCATATTTTCTCCATAAGATCTAGAGTTAGAATTTTCCTAGTAAATTCATCTCGGGATTCAACGCTGACAAATCCGTGCAAGTTTGTGATTGAGGATTACGTGGATACCATAGTTGAGAAATCTGCTTTCGAATTACTGTAAGATTTCTTGTTATGATTATTGTAATCGTTTATGCAATTATATGTTCTTTGTTTGTAAACTGTTTAGTTCCGCTGCGCATGTATTACGTGTTTACGTGCCTCTAATTTCCAACAGTTGGAATCCGGGTGGGCAATGTTGGAATGGGAAACCATGGGGGGTGCTTGATGTTCAGCCAATTCCTTGCTTCACGGAAGTTGGTAAGTAGAGTTCTTGTCCAAGAAGGATATATAAGATTATAAGATTTGTTGGGAGATGAATTTAATAAAAGATATATGATTTTGATTAAGATCCCAAAACCCCTGAGTATGACATGTTCAGAATGATATTGATAGTTGAGTCAGGATTCAGTTTTAGGGTATTCAGGATGTTATCTGCAAAATGTATAGTCAGCAGATATAGTTCAGGATAGATTCTGAAGACTCAGTAGGATACTGAGGAACTGAAGACTCAACATGAAGATTTAGTACAACAGTAAATATATATCTCGAAGACCACGAAGATTCGAAAGACTCAAGAAGACAAGATGAAGATCAAGAATCTTTGAAGGCGATGAATTATGCGAAGACTCGAGAATGTCTTGAATGCTCAGTATAAACCTGAATGTTCCAAGGCACTGAAATATATCTATCTGAAGGATGCAATACTGAGAAGATCGCGATTCCTTAGAAGAATAGATATCTGCCAAGACATTCAAATGCAGACAAAAGGAACTAAGTCAGAAGTGTTGTTAAGGTTATATCAACTCAGAGTTTATAACCAAAAGAGCCGTTGAAGGTGTCTATCTTTAACTGAAGACAAAAGTCAAAAAGAGGAAGACAACATTGTACCATCTTGACAGCGACAAAGGTGTGTCGTCGTGAAAAAGGATGTCAAATGTACAAAAGTTCTTGATCGCAAAAAAGTGAAGACCGACTACATGAAAGGTTATTGCCTAAAACGTGTTAGGGAGGTTTAAACCCTAAATATAGCCGCTCACACACCATAAGAGGGAACTCACAAAGCTATATCTCTCAGCGGATAGTTTTCAAAAGTGACCTTGGTGTATGCCTATAAATCTTTTGGTGACCCTCTACATTGTAAGGTTACGGAAATTTATACATGAACTCAAGAGCTCAAACTTATTCTTGCAAAAGTTAAAGCACTTTCGAAAAACTTAGAATTTCCCAAGTGCTTCTATATTGAAGAGAGCTCACTATACTAAGCCTAGCTTGATAAGATTTATCAAAGCTTAGTCGAGATATCCTAACCCTTTGCATTGTGCTTCATTGTAAAGGATATCTCATCCTAGTTGAAACCAACGAGAAACCCCAAACCCTTGTGAAGGTAGTTGGAGTGTGTTTGTTGGTGAGAAGTGTTGTAAAGAGTTAGTAAACTCTGGCGGAGTAGTCAAAAAAAAAACTCTAGAGGAGAAGTTAGTAAGCTCTGAGGGTAGTCTGAAAGCTTGTTTGTGTTGAGTAAGTAAACTACGGAGGTAGTCAGAAAGCTCAAGGTCGGGTTGAGTAAGTAAACTACGTGGAGTAGTCAGAAAACTCAGGGCCGAGTTGAGTAAGTAAACTACGCGAGGTAGTCAGAAAGCTCAGAAGTTGATAGTGAATTTCTCTGAGGATCAGAGATAGTGGATGTAGGAGCTTGAGTCTCGAACCACTATAATTCTTTGTGTTGTTCTTTGCTTTCTTTATCGTGCTTAATTGTTGCATTGACTTGATTTTGAAAGCATACTTTTCACTGATATTCAGTTGGAATCAATCCACTGAAGTTGTATGTAAATTGAATCACATCCTAATCACTATTTCATAAAGGGAAGGTTTTCAGCAAAGCTAAAACGAGTATAAACTAAGGGTCAACCATTCAAGACTTTTGTCGAGTATTTAGAGCAGATAGTTACCAAAGCGAGCGTACTCTTACGAGGGTTGATAAGTTAGTTATCGATCCAAGCAACTCGGGATCTCTGTTACTCTCGGGACTCGGTTAGGTTTATTTGAGGTATTCGAAAGCATTTCGGGATCTTTGTCTCGATGAGACTTTGACTCGGAAGCGATCTGTGCTTCTCGAACCTAATCTTGAGGATTATCGACCCCAAAGTGACCTTAGTAAGAAAAAAGTTTTAAAAACAACTTGAACACGTGTATTCCCCCATACACGTGTAAGACTCGTTTGCACGGGGACCAATAAGTGGTATCGGAGCGGTGGTTCAACTTGACCACTCTTGTGTTGACCAAAAAAAGTTTTATTTTCAAAAATACTTGTTGTCTATCTTAATCGATCTTATTTCTTTGAATTTTTTTTTTTCTTTTCAAAAGATCGAGATAAAAATGTCTTCAAAAAACTTCCCATGTTCTCGATGAGAGAACTATGACTTTATGGAGGACCGAGAATGCAGGCTCTTTGTATTCTAAACATGGTGTATGTGGAGAGTGGTCTCTCAAGGACCATTCCAATTTACTATGGTGAATCCCGGAGGAATGGAAGATGAGAGAATTGATCCTAGAGGCGAGAATTTCTAAGTCGATGACCAAGCGGCTCTGAGGAGAGAAAGTTAGTCAATCTAGACTACATTGCAAAAGACACACTATCTAAATACAATTGATGATGGTGTGATGGGAATGATCTCTCCTTAATATCTTTGCTAAAGAGATTTGGGATACACTTTTGTTATGTGCCAAGCACAGATCATATAAAAAGAAAACAAACTTTTAAATTGGCAATTGGAAAGTTTGGCGGTTTGAAATGGATGATGGTGAATCAATAGACAAATTGGAAGTCATATTCACTAGCATCATGAATGATCTAAATGCACTTGGAAAGAAATATCCACAGAGAGAAGTTGCATTGAAAATTCTTAGAGGTCTTTCTAAGAAATGGGATATTCATGCAGTGGTGATTGAAAACACCAAGAACTTTAATTCAATGCCATATCAACAAGTCTTCTCTCGAAATTTGAAGGCCTATAAATTTGTAATTGATAAAAATCCAAAAAATTTGATAAACAAAAGATGATTCTTCATCAAGTAAAAATGTGGCTTTAAAAAGCCATAGATAAAACACAAAAAAACTAGAGAGTGCGAGAACCCCCCATGCCAAACATTAGGATGAGCTTGAGGAAAAGCTAGCACTGATGGCAAGGAGGTTTGATAAACTTAATAGTAGATTTGGAAAATACAAAAGCTATTACAGGAACCACAGGTACTAGAAGAAACATGAGGACAGATCAACTAAGAAGAAGAAGGACCTGAAAGCTGAAGGATCTTCATCCAAGAGAAAGGACTCCAAAGAAGAAACTGATCAGGATGATGATGCCAACAAATGTTATAATTGCCAAAAGAAAGGTCACTTCCAGTATGATTGTCCAGAGTTGAGTGCTAAGGAGAGAAGAGAAAGGCAAGCTAAAAGAGACCAGAAGTTCTCAAGCAAAAAGGCCATGGTTGCAGAAGAAGAACACTATGAGGAGGGATCTAGCTCTTCAGATGAAATATTCTCAGACAGTGAAAGTGATGACATCTGTCTAATGGACATTGAGGAGGTAAACTCTTCTTTCCCTGTTGTTGCTCCTAAACTAGCACAAGAGTTTTCTAGTTCTTGATCATTTTGAAAATGGATTCTTTTGAGAATCGATGGACTATGTTGTTTTGCAAGGATCGCTAAATAGAACTCAAGAAGCGAGAATAAAGAATCGAAAGTGAAAATCTAAAATGGAAAGACTCTAGCAATATTGAAATCACTTCTCAATTAATGGGAACTCTTGATGAACTAGATGTTACGAAAGTACAACTCTCGAAGAGAAAGAGAAGTTGATAATGTCCCTAAGCGAAAAGCTAGAGAAAATCCTTTGAAGAAATTGACTAATCGAAGCGAGTTCAATGACCTCTCGAGAAGCATAAAACTCTACAGAACTGTGAGGATAGTGCACAGAAGAAGTTAACTCTATTGAATAATGCATCTAATGTAATAGATGAAATTCAAAGTTACCAGAGATCTGTGACTATAAAATCTGGATTGGGATATATTCCAGGGGGAACCTCACAAGGTCATCTAAATGCTGCATCAAGTAGCAAGAAGACTATCTTTGTAAAACCAGTGGCACCTACACTTCAAACTGAAGTAATGCCCAAGGTTGTAGACAAGGGAAAAAGACCTATGGTCTCAGTAAAACTGAATGATCAGGTTGGAAAGCCTAAACCCCAGGTAAAGGCTAGAAAACCTGAGCAAATAGTTGGAAAGTTTCAGGCAAGTACTTCAAAGCCTCAGGCTAAGAATGCAAACCTGAAAGGCTCCACACTGAACCATCAGAGGAATCCTCAGATGAGAAACACTCAGCAGAGATATTCTCAACTGAAGAGACCAAGTCTTCGGTATGTTGAAAGACCCAGATTTCAGCACAGACAACCTGAATCCCACTTGCCTAAGGGTAAAGGTTATCTGAACCCAAGTCATCAAAGATTTAGACTGGCTGCACAAAAGCCAAAGCAATTGAACAGAAGGCCTGAACCAAAGAAAAAATCAAAGGCACATGTTCATGCTAAAGCGAGCACACATACACAGAAAACTGCTAAGGCACCCAGAGTAGTGGATGTATATGTTGATGTTTATGGAAGACAGATTAGCCACTCTAAAGTGATTAGAGTTGTCGGGCAAATTTGGATTCGAAAGGTCTGACTAACCTCGTGGGACCCTACACAAATTGGGTACCTAAGAATTGATATTTTTTAGGAGGAAAACAAGGGCACTAAGCTAATGAAAGATCACATGGCAATGATGATGGCGAGAGATGAAAAAAGCTCGATGTATGGTATCTTGACGGTGGATGCTCAAGACATATGATAGGATTCAAGAAGATGCTTTCGGTGACTATGTTGAACAAAAGACCCATGAGATCACTTTTGGAGATAACTCGAGGGACGATGAAGGATATGGAACTTTGGAAATCGACTCGATTCATATCCATGGTGTTTCATATGTATCTGGATTGAAGCATAATTTGCTTTCAATTAGCCAATTCTGTGATAAAGGTTTTAATGTTGAGTTCTCTAAGAACTTATGTTTTGTTAAAGATGATACATCACAGAAAGTATTACTAACTGGTACAAGAAAAGGGAATGTGTATCTTGCTGATTGGAGTTCAACTCCTAAAGATACATGTTTAGTTGCCAAAAAGTTCCACGAGATACCCGGTTGGTTATGGCATAAAAGAATGAATCACCTGAATTTTAAAACCCTGAACAAGCTTGCAAGATTAGCTCTTGTAAGAGGGTTGCCTAATGAAGTGTTCAGCAAGGAACACATTTGTGATGCGTGCCAGAAAGGAAAACAAGTTAAAGCATCATTTAAAGCAAAGTGGAAGTTTCTACTGAGAGAATACTTCAGCTTTTGCATATGGATCTTTTTGGTCCTATAACTCCAGTGAGCACCAATGGCAGGAAATACACACTAGTAGTAGTTGATGACTACTCAAGATATACTTGGGTCATATTCTTACTCAGTAAGAAAGAGACTCAGATAAAGCTGCCAGAGCTACTAAAGAGACTCAGTATTGAGAAAAATATGAGTGTGGTCAAAATCAGATCTGACAAGGGAACTGAATTTATTAATCATATCATATCTGATTATTGTGCAGCAAATGGAATTTTACATGAAACATCAGCTTGCAAGGACCCCTCAACAAAATGGTGTTGCTGAAAGAAGGAACAAGACTCTGAAAGAAGCTGCAAGGACAATGATTCTTTGAAGGCGATATTCCTAAAAGGTTTTGAAATTTGTTTATCAACAACGCATGCTACTCGAGAATAGATCCATGCTGACCAAGAGTCAAGGCAAAACGCCTTATGAGCTTTGGAATGAAAGGAAGCCTCTTGTTTCTTTCTTTCGTGTGTTTGGTTGCAAGTGTTTCATACACAATAATGGTAAAGATCAGTTGAAAACATTTGATAGTAAAGCTGATGAAGGAATATTCTTAGGATATGCGAAGTCGATAAAAGCTTTCGAGTTTACAAGCTGTAGGACTCTTATTATGGAGGAAACACCTCATGTTGTTTTTGATGAATCTACTTGTGTTCAGAAGAAACAAGAACATGATGCAAATGAATTGACTAAGAGGATCACCAGATTAAGCCTGAAACAGAAAGACAAATCATCCATTGAACTTGAAAAGAGGAAGTCAGTCACATCCTATGATTGGGTGACTCGGACTCGAATAAAAAGTTCGGGATGGAAATCGAGGATGGTGAGACTCGGGAAAACAAACACTCAAAGGTGACCAATCTGAGCAGACACACGATTGGACTTCGGGTATGTGATGCCAATGAAGATGTGGTCACGGTGAGGGCAACTTCGAATCTATCAACCTAAGGGGAACAAATGTCTCGACAATGTTACGAATAAATTTCCACGAGGAAGATGATTCCTTTCTCATTTTTGTTGTTTCTGAATTTCTTGAACTAAGCGAACCTAACATTTCAAATGTTGAGGATACTCTTTGAAACGGGGAACATCAAGAAGAAAATGGTTAGATAGTCATCCTACAAGTCAGTTGTGGGTGATCTAACTGAAGGTGTTAAGACAAGAAGGTTCCATGGTGAGAGTGCACTATTCTAACTGCTTCCTATCGAGAAAGAACTCTTGAGATTGGTGAAGCTCTACAAGATTCTCATTGGATTCTTTGCTATGCAAGATGAAATTTGAATCAATTCTCAAGGAATGAAGTATGGGGAGCTAGTAGATAGACCGAGAAAAGGCACAATGTCATTGGAACCAAGTGGGTTTTTAAGAATAAGAGATGAAAACAACAACATTGTGAGAAACAAAAGGCAAATTTAGTTGCACAAGGTTATTCCCAAGAAGAAGGCTTGGATTATGATGAAACCTTTGCACTGTTTCAAGACTAAGAAGCCATCAGATTGTTTCTTGCATATCTTTGCCCACATGAAGTTCACGGTCTATCAAATGGATGTGAAAAGTGCATTTCTGAGCGGTGTGCTTAAAGAAGAGGTTTATGTGGAACAACCTCACGGTTTCAAAGCAGAATGACCAAGTTTACATGCTCGGAAAAGCTTTGTATGGTCTTAAGCAAGCACCCGAGCATGGTATGATACTCTTTCTCGGTTTCCATTGACCATGGTTTTGTCAAAGGATTGTTGATAGAACTCTGTTGAGGGATAGAGGATGGGAAAGATATCTTACTAGTTGGATATATGTTGATGACATCATTTTTTGGATCTCCAAACCATAAATTTGTGTGAAAAGTTTTCAACAACGATGAAAGGCAAGTTTGAGATGTCAATGATGGGAGAGATGAATTTCTTTCTAGGTCTTCAAGTGAAACAATCAAAGGAAGGAATATTCATCAACCATGCAAAAGTACACGAGATCGATTGCCAAATATGGTGTCGAAATTGCAATGCGATTAGGATTCCTATGAATAGTAACTACAATATGGATCGATTACGAAGGCAAATCAGTAAGTTATCTGCGATTATAGAGGAATCATTGGATCATTACTCTATCTTTTGACAAAGTAGGCGGGATATAACATTTGTTGTTGGGATATGTGCAAGATACCAAGCTAATCCTAAAATTTAGTCACATGGAGGTCGCCAAAAAAGATACCGAGGTATCTTAAGGGCCACGATGAATAGAGGATTATGGTATCGGTGATGATAACCTTGAATTAACTGGTTACTCGAGATCTTGATTATGGAGGTTCTTGAAATGTGAGGGAAGTCCCTACGAGGAACTTGTCAATTTCTAGGAAAAGGTGATATCTTGGTTTTCGAAAAGCAGGACCTCGATAACAACGATCTACTCTTGAAGGTGAATACATGTTTTGCGAGGAAGTCATTTGTGCTTTCGATTCTTTGGCTCGAGACAACAATTGAGGATTATAAAGTTGTAGCCAATGAAGTACCAATATTTTGTGACAATAATAGTGCCATTGCTATTTCACAAAATCGTATTGCACACACGGATGCAAGTATGTGGATATCGAGACATCACTTCATCCGGAGATCATGTCGAGAAGAAGGACATAAGGATGGAAAATTCATGCGATAGGCAAAAGAGCGATATCTTGACTAAACCTTTATTTGAATCAAGATTTGGGAACTTTCAGTTGAATTAGGGATGTTAGAACCAGGTGTAGAGTAAAATCTGAAAAATTGAAGGTTTTCAGATGCACGAAGTTTTCTCAGATTTCTACTGAGAAACTCAGGATAAAATGAAAATACTGAACTGAGTCTCAAGAAACTCAGGTCTCTTGAAGGTCGAGATTCAAATTAGCATCTTGAACCAATTGATTTTCGATATTATACTAACATTTTATCAAGGTCGATTTTTCGATAAAAGCCCGATAGAGGGAAATTAGTCTAAAGAAGTAATGACTCATGCGATTCATTTTTTTTCTTAAGTAAAACTCAGTAATCATTTGCAATAAATACAAAACACCTGAGGAATGTTTTTGGGCGGGATCGTTTTAAATTCCGAAGAAGGTCAATAGTCATTTAATGCTCTGCTACATTAATGACCAATGAGGATGCTTTGGCGGCTTACTTTACGGAGATCGTCGGTTCGTATACCCGATTAATCGGAAATTAATCTCAACCGTTGCTTTTCACCTAACCAACGCGATTCCCCCCGATCTCAAAGCTATATAAACCCCAATCAGCCATTCAAGCCAAAATTTTATCAAACCCTTCGTTCCCAAATCCTCTGCAAATATATCCCTTTTGCTCAGAAATCTCCAAACCCTAAAGCTCCATTTCTTCAACCAATCTCTAAAATGGCTCCAACTTTGTTCGAGAGATTAGCCAAAACCAACAAGCCATGGTACAAGTTCGTTGTTTCACTCGAAAGCACAACCAACTCAAAGCCAGAAGAGGAGGCTCTGCATATGATTCGACTGGCTAAACTCACCCAACTAGTTGCAAGCTGACCAGACCAGGAGTTTGCGAAAGAGGTAATCGAATTCATCTATAACGAAGATAGATGAAGAGGATGGTATCATTCTAAGTTAAGCAGTAACACATTTAGAAGCGTTCATCCAAATACATCAACTTTGAGAGGATCGTATATAGTTCGAAAAATTTGAATGATGTTTTTGAGCTACGTGATAGAGGAGAGGATCCCACGATGTATATGTTGGGTAGAGAAGCGGGGAGTACTTAGATAGGATTGCTGAGAGTCCTGTTAAGTTTGAGGCGACATTGCATAAGAGGCACTTGAAGCCACAATATCGTGTCTTGATGGATATTGTGAGCAAGAGCATCATGAGTCTTCTTGGGGAGTTTTGAGCGGTCAATTACCCAAGCTCAGTTGATGGCGGCAATCGAGGCCTCACCCACCCCGACTTCAACAGTGAAATTTTTGATTGGGACGGTGAGTGAACCAAAGACAAAGTTTTGAAGAAGGTTGATGGGGCGATCTAAATAAAAAGGCAAGATCCACCATGCCACCAAAATTGCTTATATTTTGGAGATGTGCGAGAGAGGATGAGGATATCTTGTAATTCGACCCCATTCCTAAGTCCAAATTCTCTTCAAGCCCTTTGTCGCAAAAAGCAGGCCATCAAGGGAAAAAGAGAAAAGAAGGTCGAATCACCATTCTATGGTGAAAAGAGACTCAACAAACCGGGGGAAGGTTTTGTTGGAGGCAAAGATGGAGCAAGGTGCAAAGATGATGAAGCGGAAGAATCTTGCCCCCAAAGCGCGAGAAGATTGGTGGTACTCTCGATGAAGATGGCGTGATTACGAGGAGATTCAACCCGAGGGCCAAACCGCTCGAGAGTTCACCATTGCAAGTGTTGGCTCAAAGTTATCAAGGCACAAGAATGAAACGGCGAGAGCAGGTCTTCTCGAGGTGCTTTGAGACATCTCTAAGCTCGGATAAAATTTCTCGGGGAAATTTTCAAAGGAACTCAAAGCCTCGAGAGATTCCTATCAAGATGTGGCGGCTCAGACAAAAGAAGAGCTAACTCGAGTCAATCGAGGATATGCCAGCTCAGGTCCAAGAACCCACTCAGATGCAAACTGAGGACCTTAATGTACAACAATCAGAAGCTGCTGAGACTCAGGAGCAGGATATTCTTGATGAGCTCCTAAGTGATCTACTTCTTGATCCCTCAGCAGAGGCTTCAACTGAACCAGAGAGCCCGAAATGGAAGAAAGGCGAGGCTGAAGAAGGCGAGTGGAGGAGCAAGGAGGAACGGTTCATTCTTGACCGCTACCCTGAGCTCAGCTCATATCCTGATCTGCAAGATGTTTTCTTCAGATTAAGAACAAATGTGTTCATCCTCAATCAGACTCTTCCCGAGATGCTTGACATTGCTGCATTCAGAGGGGAAGACTGGTGGAATGAGGAAACAACCTTCGACCGACTTCTCCAGGTTGGAAGGACAAAGCTTCGGGATGAAAAACTCAATTTTGATGAAATTGGTTCGAGAGGAAGTTAGCCGAAAAAAAAAAAGCCATGAAGTTGGTGCCCCGAGCAGCGGAGACAAATCTCAAGATGGAGATGGGGACCAACAGGGAGTTGTTGAGGAACAGTCTCAGAAGGAAAATGAGACTTCTATTGCTGATCAACCTAAAATTAGTCAACATCAGACTGAAGCTAGCACTCTTCAGACCGAGGCTCAGTTGGAGACTGGAGCTCAGGTTGAAGCTAATGCTCAGGATGATCAAACAGCATAGAAGGAGCAGAACGTTCCTGAGATCGACCTCACTCCCGTAATGGAGAAACTTGAGAAGGTTGAGCCAATGATGATCAAAATTGCTCAGATGGAAGAAACATTGGTCAATCAAGCTCAGAAGATGGAAAGTCTTAGTCACTCTTCAGAGCTGGTGTTAATCCAAAACACTCTGACCTCACAGATGACCTCCATGGAAGAAATTTGAATGAAAAGCTGGAGGAATCAAAAGGTGAGCTTCAGTCTTTGAAATGAAACGAAGCACGAGTCAATTGCATTTCTAGAGGTGAAATTGGCGGAGAGGAATGAAGTGATGATTGAATCTGCTGTTGAGGAAATGAATTCAGTGCTCATGACCAAGATGACAGAGATGTTCAAAGAAGCACTCTCTGGCCAGTTTGCCCACTTATCTGAAGAATTTTCTGTGGCCAAGAACCATCTAAGGAGGCTGGAAGATGAGCAAGATCAGATAGCAGGGGAGGTTCGCTGTGTGAGCAAAGAGCAATATCACATGGACACACCACTCTCCAGACTTCTTCCAAATTACGGTGCCAAGAAGGGGGAAAAGGAAGGTGTAGACCTCAAGAAGTTCATGGCACGTACTTTGGGGAAGAAGGCTCAGAAAGATGCTGAAATGTATAATCTAGCCAAAACCTTAAGAGAAGTCGAAGCTACTGAGAAGTTGAAGTTCGCTCAGGTAGAAAAGCCTATCTACACTCGAGTTTCTGAGCAAACCATGCTTGATGTTGCAAGAGAGAAACTGAGTGCTAGAGCAAAGGTTGGAACAAGCCAGGCTGCTGCTGAATTGCCTATGAAAAGGAAAGCCTTGGGCGTTGTTCAACAAAAGCAAAGCGTGCAAAAGGCTTCTAAGCCAATCGAGAGAAAGCCGATTACGGATGATGAAGAAAGCAAGAAAGGCGAGTCTCAACCTCAGAAGAAAGTCTTCAACACGAGAGATGCTCTGAAGACACTCCAAATAGAACAAGCTAAGAAAGCTGCTGCTTCGGTCTCAGGAGCGTCTGTGATCAGAAAGAAGATAGACGAAGAGCAGAAGCGAAGAAGTGAATTCAGGAGGTTTGCGAGCAAGAGGAAAGAGATATCAAAAGCACTAAAGTGGCCCCACGTTGATAAATGGATGCCTATCAAACTCAACGATATGTGGGAAGAAGTCAAGAGAAACTTCTGGTTCAATTATGATGTTCTCATGGAATGGAGAGGGGAAAGCTCAGATCAAAATGAAACATTCATTGAATATCTCCTAACCTTCTATCCAAAGTATCTACAGGGTTGGATTAACCTTGCGGATGAAGGAGAGGTACAGATAGTAGCCCCTGGTCCATATTCCTATCCTCCTCCAAGACTTGGTAATGGCTTGGTAAATGAGAAGGCCATTACAAGAGATTGCTCAGTATGCTGGTCAGTTGGGTCTAACAGGAAACAGTCCGGACATCATCAAGGAAAGAAATGAGCTAAAGAAGAGATTTTTCGGAATGTTCGACCTGGAGGTGCCCGCTGATGAAGTTGAGAATGAAGCAAAGCGAAGAAGCGAGAAGGCGAAGAGCCAAATCGAGAAAGATCAAGATCGAAGACTCGGAAGATTCTGTAATCTTTAAATTTTTGTCTTTTTTATTTTTGTTGATAAAATCATTGTAATCTGTAATGGGATACCAATCATCAATGAAGATTTATCATTATGCTCAAAAGATAATATCTCATTATCTTATTTACATGTCTTTATTTTGATATGCTGAATGAATGTCTCTGAAATGATTGTATGTTAATAAGGGAGAAATTGTGTGAATATGGGAGAAATTGTCTAAGTATTTAGTAATGAACTACTTAAAGAGATTCATTACTGAAGAAATTGCTGAATGATTTAAATTGTTAGGAATTTCTCTGTTTTAAGAAATTGTTGGGAGGCAACCAATCTTGTAATAGGATAAACTGAAACCTGAGTATAGGTTATATGTTTTGTAACAAGATAGGTTTTGGCATCATCAAAAAGGGGGAAATTGTTGGGAGATGAATTTAATAAAAGATATATGATTTTGATTAAGATCCCAAAACCCCTGAGTATGACATGTTCAGAATGATCTTGATAGTTAGTCGAGGATTCAATTTTAGGGTATTGAGGATGTTATCGCAAAATGTATAGTCGTGAGATATAGTTGAGGATAGATCCCGAAGACTTCGATGAGGATCTTGAGGCGAAGACTTCGACATGAAGATTGATTACATCGATCAATATATCTCGAAGACCACGAAGATTAGGAAGACTCACGAAGACATAAGACTCGAAAAATCGAAAATCGAAGATCAAGAATCTTTGAAGGCGCGATAATTCTTGAAGACTCGAAGAATGTCTTGAATGCTCGATATAAACTGAATGTTCAAGGCACTAAATATATCTATCGAAGGATGCAATCTTGAGAAGATCGCGATTCCTTAGAAGAATAGATATCTCTGCCAAGACATTCAAATGCGAGACAAAAGGAACTAAGTCGGAAGTGTTGTTAAGGTTATATCCTTTCGAGTTTATAACCAAAAGAGCCGTTGAAGGTGTCTACCTTTAAGCGAAGACAAAAAGTCAAAAAGAGGAAGACAACATTGTACCCATCGACCTTGTGGTGTGGATGTGTCGCAGAAAAAGGATGTCGGATGTACAAAAGTTCGGTGCAAAAAAAGTGAAGACCGAAATTTACATGAAAGGCTATTGCCTAAAAGCGTGTTAGGGAGGTTCAAACCCTAAATATAGCCGTTTCTCACACACCATAAGAGGGAACTCACGAAGCTATCTCTCCAGCGGATAGTTTTCAAAAAGTGACCTTGGTGTATGCCTATAAATATTGGTGACCCTCTACATTTAAGGTTCACGGGAAATTTATCACATAACTCAAGAGCTCAAACTTATTCTTGCAAAAGTTAAAGCACTCGAAAAACTTAGAATTTCCCAAGTGCTTCTATATTGAAGAGAGCTCACTACACTAAGCCTAGCTTGATAAGATTTATCAAAAGCTTAGTCGAGATATCCTAACCCTTTGCATTGTGCTTCATTGTAAAGGATATCTCATCCTAGTTGAAACCAACCGAGAAACCCCAAACCCTTGTGAAGGTAGTTGGAGTGTGTTTGTTGGTGAGAAGTGTTGTAAAGAGTTAGTAAACATTGGAGTAGTCAGAAAACTCTAGAGGAGAAGTTAGTAAGCTACATGGGTAGTCTGAAAGCTTGTTTGTGTTGAGTAAGTAAACTACGGAGGTAGTCAGAAAGCTCAAGGTCGGGTTGAGTAAGTAAACTATGTGGAGTAGTCGTAAAACTCGGGGGCGAGTTGAGTAAGTAAACCACGCGAGGTAGTGTAAAGCTTCGAAGTTGATAGTGAATTTCTCACGAGGATCGGAGAGAGTGGATGTAGGAGCTTGAGTCTCTACGAACCACTATAATTGTTGTGTTGTTTCTTGCTTTTATATCTGTGCTTAATTGTTGCATTGACTTGATTTTGAAAGCATACTTTTCACTGATATTCAGTTGGAATCAATCCATTGAAGTTTTATGTAAATTGAATCACAACCTAATCACTATTTCATAAAGGGAAGGTTTTAAAGCCAAAGCTAAAATGAGTATAAACTAAGGGCCAATCATTAGCAAGACATCCGGTAGCTAGAAACAGATAGTTACCAAACCAACGCGTACTCTTCGAGGGTTGATAAAAGTTAGTTATCTGATCCAAGCAACTCGGGATCTCTGATACTTTCGAGGACTCGGTTGGGTTTATCCGAGGTATTCGAAAATTTCAGGATCTTTGTCTCGATAGACTTTGACTTTCGAAGCGATGCACGTAGCTTCTCGAGAACCTAATCTTGAGGATTATCGACCCAAGTCGACCTCGAAGAAAAAAGTTTTAAAACACGAACACGTGTATTCCCCCCATACACATGTAAGACTCGTTTGCACCGGGACCAACAAGATTAATGGCATCCCAGGGCTTATTCTTGAGGGATTTGTCATGGATGAGGTGCAACGTTCTTTCCAAATCCCCATGCCTTCACACGAGAATTCTTCAAGATCTTCACAATTAGAGGACTTGTCAATGCATAACAGAATATCCGAGATGGGGATATGACATGCTTTCTTAAGTAATGGCCACCAACTTGTGTTCTTCCATGCTTGCTTAGACACCTGACAATAGAAAAGAGCATATTTAGAATCAGCCCAATTAAAACCACGAGAACGCACTTTGGGGTCTGCGGAACGTGATGAGCATGGATATTAGCCTCGGTGGATATAATGTTGTGGGTGACTTTCAAAAAAGATTTTGACTTTTCGTGGGGACGTAGAGCCTCCAGATTTTCCTCCACCAAGACGAGAAATGGGTGGTTGAAGGTTGTCTTCACCATTAGTCTCGGTTGAACCACTGGAGCTACCAAATCTATATCCAGATTTAACCGTATATAGCCCCTTTTATCCAAAATCTAGAGTCGACTCGCCCTGTGAAATTGGGATGCGCTTAATGGCTTTAACCTCAAAGGGGAGGAAAACTTCCTGGAGTTTTTGGTAGTCCTATTGTTTAGAGGGCATGATGAGCTTGTCCACCTGTGTGTTGCTATCATAGGAAACATTGGATGAAATGCGGCCGCAGGCCAGTCCGGGAATCTACGCATCTTTACGGGATCTGATGTTCTTTCCATGCCCTTTCCAAAGGAGTCTAGGATTAAGAATATCTTTACTCCAACAGAGAGATCTCCAGGTGTACGAAGGGTTGGATCTAACCAAATCCTCCATGATATCAGTGTTTTTAAAATATCTAGCTTTGAAGATTTTTGCAACAAGAGAGTCCGGGTTCAATATAATTATCCAGACTTGTTTATCCAGAAGAGATTTATTGAACTTGACAGTCTCTGAATCCCATGCCCTCTTCATCTTTGGACTTAGTGAAGTTTTCTAATCTCTCCAGTGCACTTTTCGTTTATTAGGATTCGCCCCCCACTAGAATCTAGCACACATGCTCTCGATGTCGCCAGATGGAGGTAGGAATTCTGAAGCAAGAAATTGCGTATGTTGGGACGGCTTGAATAATAGATCTAATAAGCACCTCTCTTCCACCATCCGAGAAGAATTTATTTTTTCAACTATCCAATTTCTTGGCCACCCGATCTCTAATTTACCCGAACTGGATTTTTTTTACTTTTGGTGGTAAAAGTCGGGAGTCCCAGGTAGATCTCATGCCCTTGGCAAACTCTTAGGTTAAGAATGTTTTTGGTGACTTGAATACTAGAGTGTGGAGTCTTATCGCTGAAGGTGATGGTAGACGTCATAGTTAATGAGCTGACCGGAGGCTTTTTCATAAGATTGGAGGCATCTCTTGACATTCTCACAAATCTCCTTCGAATTTTTGAAGAAAATAAGGCTGTCGTCGGCGAAGAAAAGATGAGAAATAGAAGGGCTGCCTATAGCAACTTGAACCGACAATCTTTTTTTCATTCGTGTATGAATTCAGGATAGAGGAGAGGCATTGAGAGCAAATAAGGAAGAGATTGGGGGGGAGAGGATCCCCTTGTCGAAGGCCCCTTGTGGGAGAGAAGTTTCCCACAATGCTATCATTGATTTTGAAAGAATATGAGACTGAAGTGACACATCTCATGATAATTCGGTTAACACATCTAGGGTCAAAACTGAGTTTTCTCATAATGGCTTTAAGATAACTCCACTCGACACAGTCGTAAGTTTTTGCTCATATCAAGCTTCAGGGCTGAATAACCAGTTTTGTTCTTAGAATGGCGGAACCAGTGCATGCACTCAAAACCAAGCAGGACATTATCCGTGATGAGACGACTCAGGATGAAAACGCTCTGGTTAGGGTCGATGATTTCTCCCTAGATATACCTGAATCTGTTTGTGATAGCCCTGGCTATAATTTTGTAGCAAACATTGTAGAGACTGGTCGGTCTAAAATCCTTAACCATAGTCGGATCTTTGATTTTCGGAATTAAGGAGATGGTGGTCGAAGTTAACAAAATTTGAGTCGCCCATTGTTAAGGAAGCTCAAGACGGAAGTGGGAAACTACTCATATGTAATACTAAAATAAATTGGCGGCGGCTGATAATTATTATAGGCAACTAAAAAACAAACTCTCACATTCATTCATCCATATTTAAGCATTTCACTATCATCTCATTCTACTTTATTAATATTTCACGTTTTAAATTATTAAAATTATTTTTAAGAATGATATTATTAATTCACTGATATTAAGTTTATAATTGACAAATGAAAAATAAAAAAAAGATAAAGTATACTTTAAACCAAACAATTTATTTTAAATCATCATGTCACTTTCAGATATTTTTATTGTTATAGCTGGAATTATCCGAGTGTATGAACAATCACTCACAAGACAATAATGGCGAAAGCACACAAAAATGAGAATGCGATTTGGTGACCCTGTTCGCCAAATGTGACTACGTCCGGGGGCAATACCAAGCCAGGAATTCTATTATACTCTCTGTTTTAGAATTAAGATTTCGATCCCTTTACAATGAGCATTACAACATCTATTTATAGACTATAGTAGGTTATCTCTTCATGAAATTTTTGGGTGATCTCGACCTCTTAGGGTTTTCCGCTCACCGGATAACTGATCCCTCCTTTTCCGGTGCAAATCTCGCCCGCAGCTGGACTTTCCCTCTTATGCCCGAAATATCCGTCTCCATAAATATGACGCGATCTCATTCCGTAATTCAGCCCATTCTATTCGCGAAAAGTCGCGAAATTTGGGACGACCGAAGAAGCGGTGGTAAGCCCACGAGGTGCTGCTATGACTTGGTCGCCTGCGGTGATCTCACGTCGTGGCGAGGCCCAACAATTGCCCCCGGTCACTAAGCGCAGGTGGTGCATTTGGTCGACTGGTTAGATTGCGTTGCACCTAGTGCGGCGATGTCTTAATGGGCGAGTAAGTTCAACAACGTCGCCTCGGTAGGCGGTAATGGCGTAACTCCCTGCAGTTATGGTGGCGTGGCGTCATGTCCCGCTTATTCTCGGGATTTAGCAGAGATCGCTTTTTTTTTTTTTTTTTTTTTTTTTCGAGCCCCTGTCCCTTCTTATAAATAGGTCTCTTCCTCCTTGATTTGGGGGGCTTTGCTTCTTGAGTGTTTTCACCTTAGCTTCATTCTCGGTTCTTTATCTGACCCAGTTGTGTTTAACCCTTCCTCTTTTTTTCCTTCTATTTTAGTACAATGTCTATGCCACTTATTGGCCATGGTCAAAGTGAGGAGGAGCCCTCCTTCACTGTTTCATCGGGGTCGGACTCCCCGGTGAGGGAGGTCTTGTTAGCCGGAGCTTCGAGCGGTGGGATTCATTCCGGCGGCTTGGGCCTTTCTCATCCTGCCCTGGGAAATTCCCCGATTGATCCGGAGGTATTTGGTCCCCTTGAGGATTTGGGGGTTCTCACGCTAGAGCGGGGATTGGGAGACCCTCGTGGAGGCCCTCCTGAAGAGCCGGAGACCTTTGCTCGCCGCGACAAAGATCACCTCGATTTCTTCGACTACCGAGCCTATCGGGCCGGTCTCCACTACTGTCGACCACTTCGGCCCCGTAGTTTGGGGCCGCGACTAAATCCCATTTTTTTTATAAATGACAAGAAGATACCGGCTCCACTATGTGGGGGCTGGAACCGGACGCGCTCATCGTCGGTTTGAGACCCCTTTCGGTGACGTGTTTTTTCACCGTCCGGATGACTCGAGAGGGGCCGACCCAGCCTGTAGAGGGTATGATCGCCATTCACGAGGCGACCATGGATGCCGGTCTCCGATTCCCACTCCACCCGGCGATCTCTCATTTATTGGCCGCTTGGAACATTGCCCGTGCGCAACTTACTCCGAACGGGTGGAGTTACCTTCTGGCGACTCTAACGGTGCTCGGTCAGGCCGGCCTTTATCGGCTACCCACACCGATGGAGGTGAACTTTTTTGGACGATGGTCGCCCAGCACGGCCAGGAAGGTCAGTATGCCTTGAAAAATCGACCGGTCGGCCCGGATTTGTGGGGATAGTCAACAAGGTAAAAAAGCGGCACCCGGTGGTGGTTTGTGGGGAAGCTTAGCGAGTGCCGCCGGGTTCGGGCCAGAGATCAATACCCACCGACTTCAAAGCGAGCTCCTCTTAAGGTCCATTCCTACGTTGGCGTCGAGCATCTCGTCTTGATCTAATTTTCCCTTATCTCTCTTGGGTTTATTATTCTTTGTGAGCAATTACCGAATCGACTTCGAGGCTACTCACCGAATCGCCTTCGACCATCCCTGGGAGGACCGACACATCGAGCTTTATAATTCCTCCTTCGAGAGGTTGTGGGGAGGGCTACAGACGTACCCTCGTGAGACTGGCCGCCTACGTGAGTATGTTGTTCTGTAAATAAAACTAATTCTGAAACTCCTTTACTAATCTGCGCCTTTTTGCAGCTCCTTGTATACCTGTCCAAGCGCTTGCCCCGACTGCCGCACAAATGTCTTCCCGTCGAAATCCCGCACTCAACTTTTTCGTACTGGGTCTGCGACGCGGCCCACGTCCTCATCCCGTGGTGGCACGGTGGAGATAGGAGGGTCCTCCCGGGCGGATCGCCCGAAGGACAAGAGGAAGGCCAAAGAAGGGCGAGGGTGCTCTTTCCATTCCGCTTCAGGGCTCCCTGCACGCAAGAGTGGGGGCGACCATTCTCCTCGCCTCTGGGGGTGGGGGGCTTCCGGCCGGAGCCATCCGCGCTGCCCGCCCCACCGTCGACTCCCCCTCCACCTGGACGCCCGGTTCTCACGGGGATCGCGTGACGTTCGTGGGATTCGACGTTGATCTTTCCGGGAGTAAGTCTTCCTCGAATGTCTAACTCCTTTAACGTTTCCACAAATGTCTTGACTTGCTCTTATCTTTACAGGTTTGCCAACTTTCGCCACCACGGCGATTATCTTTCGCCGAAGATGCCCCCCATCGTCGGGGTATCACCGGACTGGCCTCGGTACATGCGGCACTCCGTGCGAGACCTGCCCTGGTGTTGGTCTATGGACAACCATCATGCCGCTTCCTCCAACAGCAAGGAGAACAACCTGTACACTGCTCTGGTCTATTCCCAGAAAGCGGCCATATTCCTCGAGTAGGTCATCGAGCAAAAAACAATCGGGACAGAGACCTCATAACGGCCCTCGACAGCGTAAGGCGGAGGAGGCGGCGCATATGTCTCGAATGCAGGTCGTTGACGAGAAAAAACAGAGCGGTCGGCGAAAGTTAGCCTTTGGGTGGCGAGGTGAACACGAAAAGGCGCACTGAAGTGGACTCACATTTCCTCGAGCTAGTGACGTTGCGGGGCCGGGTCGACGAGCTTACTCGCCAACTGGCTGAGTCCCATGCCTTGGTAGTGGACTATGAAGCCAATGTCGGAGAGCTCGAGCTCAGTGGGCGAGGCTTTCCTCCGTCTTGTGACGACGGCATCCGGGATCTTCTTACATTCGTGCCCTATGCTAATGTCCATAAGCCGTCTACCATCGCGATCCCTCCTCTGACCACTCTGTGCTTGTGGAGGATTTTAAGGCCTTCATCGCCGATTGTCCGCCTGAGGTCAACGTGGTTCTCCCCGTGGCGGACTTGGCCGATTTTGACATCGATCTGTCCTTTTTGGCCCCGGAGAGCCATTTTGGTGCGGCAGGCAGGGTTCCGACCATACGGGGGTCCCCTGAGGAGGCGCAAGTTGGCCCTGATGTGTCGCTCGTGCCCCAAGCGAGGGATTGGATGGTGAGGTGATGCAAAGGTGGCCGATCCCGACGGCGAGGCGGTTGTGGGCGAGAATCAAACGGATGTCCAGTCAGGGCGGATGGGACTTTGAGGGATGGTGTCTGGGACTGAGGTCATGGAGGATGTTGTTTTTTCTTTTTTCTTTTCATGTT
>JBBCBC010000006.1:40684936-40949764 GCA_037126765.1 Stenogyne calaminthoides
GATCTCAAAGCTATATAAACCCCAATCAGCCATTCAAGCCAAAATTTTATCAAACCCTTCGTTCCCAAATCCTCTGCAAATATATCCCCTTTTGCTCAGAAATCTCCAAACCCTAAAGCTCCATTTCTTCAACCAATCTCTAAAATGGCTCCAACTTTGTTCGAGAGATTAGCCAAAACCAACAAGCCATGGTACAAGTTCGTTGTTTCACTCGAAGCACAACCAACTCAAAGCCGTAAGAGGAGGCTCTGCGATATGATTCGATTTGCTAAACTCACCCAACTAGTTGCAAGTTCTACCGCACCAGGAGTTTGCGAAAGAGGTAATCGAATTCATCTATAACTTGAAGATAGATGAAGAGGGCTGTATGCATTCTAAGTTAACTGTAACACATTTAGAGCAGTCATCCAAATACATCAACTTTGAGAGGGATCTGTATATAGTTCTGAAAAATTTGAATGATGTTTTTGAGCTCTGTGATAGAGGAGAGGATCCTACGATGTATATGTGTTCTGCAGAGAGCAGAGTACTTAGATAGGATTGCCGAGAGTCCCGTTAAGTTTGAGGCGACATTGCATAAGAGAGGTGACACTGAAGCCACAATATCGTGTCTTGATGGATATTGTGAGCAAGAGCATCATGAGTCTTCTTGGCGGGAGTTTTGAGCGGTCAAGACCGAAGCTCAGATTGATGGCGTGATCGAGGCCTCACACCCACCCATCGACTTCAACAGTCTGAAATTTTTGATTCGGACGGTGAGTGAGCGGCACCAAAGTTTTGAAGAAGGTTGACGGGCGATCTAAATAAAAGGCAAGATCCACCATGCCACCAAAATTGCTTATATTTTGGAGATGTGCAGAGAGGATGAGGATATCTTCGCCAATTCGACCCCATTCCCTAAGTCCAAAATTCTCTTCAAGCCCTTTGCTGCAAAGAAGCAGGCCATCAAGGGAAAGAGAGAAAAGAAGGTCGAATCACCAGTTGCGGCTGAAAAAGAGACTCAACAAACCAGGGGGAAGGTTTTGTTGGAGGCAAAGATGGAGCAAGGTGCAAAGATGATGAAGCAGAAGAATCTTGCCCCAAAGCGCAGAAGATTGGTGGTACTCACTGATGAAGATGGCAGTGATTCTGAGGAGATTCAACCTGAGGGCCAAACCGCTCAGAGTTCACCATTGCAAGTGTTGGCTCAGGTTATCTCGAAGGCACAAGAACAAACGGTGAGGGGGTCTTCTCTCGAGGTGCTTGAGACATCTCTAAGCTTCGTATAAAATTTCTCAGAAATTTTCAAAGGAACTCAGCCCTCGAGAGATTCCTCGAAGATGTGGCACTCGGACAAATAAGAGCTAACTCAGAGTCAATCTGAGGATATGCCAGCACAGGTCCAAGAACCCACTCAGATGCAAACTGAGGACCTTAATGTACAACAATCGAAGTCAGCGAGACTCGGTGAGCGTAATATTCTTGATGAGCTCCCTAAGTGATCTACTTCTTGATCCTCGCCAAAGAGAGGCTTCAACCGAACCGAGAGAGTCGAAATGGAAGAAAGGCGAGGTCAAGAAGGCGAGTGGAGGAGCAAGGGGAACGGTTCATTCTTGATCACTACCCCCGAGCTCAAATTTCATATCCTGATCTGCAAGATGTTTTCTTCAGATTAAGAACAAATGTGTTCATCCTCAATCAGACTCTTCCCGAGATGCTTGACATTGCTGCATTCAGAGGGGAAGACTGGTGGAATGAGGAAACAACCTTTCTGACCGACTTCTCGGGGTTGGAAGACAAAGCTCGGATGAAAACTCCAATTTTGATGAGCCGGTTCGTATGGAAGTTAACAAAAAAAAAACTATCAAGTTGGTGCCCCGAGCGTGAGACAAATCTCAAGATGGAGATGGGGACCAACAGGGAGATGTTGAGGAACAGTCTCAGAAGGAAAATGAGACTTCTATTGCTGATCAACCTGAAATTAGTCAACATCAGACTGAACTAGCACTCTTCAGACCGAGGCTCAGTTGGAGACTGGAGCTCAGGTTGAAGCTAATGCTCAGGATGATCAAACAAAGATAGAAGGAGCGAATCGCCCTCGAGATCGACCTCACTCCCGTAATGGAGAAACTTGAGAAGGTTGAGCCAATGATGATCAAAATTGCTCAGATGGAAGAAACATTGGTCAATCAAGCTCAGAAGATGGAAAGTCTTAGTCACTCTTCAGAGCTGGTGTTAATCCAAAACACTCTGACCTCACAGATGACCTCCATGGAAGAGAAGCTGAATGAAAAGCTAGAGGGAATCAAGGCTGAGCTCAGTGCTGAAATGAAACAGAAGCACCAGGAGTCAACTGCATTTCTAGAGGTGAAATTGGCGGAGAGGAATGAAGTGATGATTGAATCTGCTGTTGAGGAAATGAATTCAGTGCTCATGACCAAGATGACAGAGATGTTCAAAGAAGCACTCTCTGGCCAGTTTGCCCACTTATCTGAAGAATTTTCTGTGGCCAAGAACCATCTAAGGAGGCCGGAAGATGAGCAAGATCGATAGCGGGGAGGTTCATTTGTGTGAGCAAAGAGCAATATCACATGGACACAAAGATTTCCAGACTTCTTCCAAATTACGGTGCCAAGAAGGGGGAAAAGGAAGGTGTAGACCTCAAGAAGTTCATGGCACGTACTTTGGGGAAGAAGGCTCAGAAAGATGCTGAAATGTATAATCTAGCCAAAACCTTAAGAGAAGTCGGGCTACGGAGAAGTTGAAGTTCGCCGTAGAAAAAAACTATCTACACTCGAAGTTTAAGCAAAACCATGCTTGATGTTGCAAGAGAGAAACCGAAAAGCTAGCAAAGGTTGGAACAAGCCAAAGCCGCCGAATTGCTATGAAAAGGAAAGCCTTGGGCGTTGTTCAACCCGAAAGCAAGCGTCAAAGGCTTCTAAGCCAATCCAGAGAAAGTTCGATTCTCGGATGATGAAGAAACTAAGAAACGGAGTCTCAACCTCGGAAGAAAGTCTTCAACACGAGATGCTCAAGACACTCCAAATAGAACAAGCTAAGAAAGAAAGCCGCCGCCGGTCTCGGGAGCGTCTGTGGATCGGAAAGAAGATAGACGAAGAGCGTGAAGCGAAGAGTGAATTCGGGAGGTTTTTTACAGCAAGAGGAAAGAGATATCAAAAGCACTCAAAAGTGGCCCCACGTTGATAAATGGATGCCTATCAAACTCAACGATATGTGGGAAGAAGTCAAGAGAACCTTCTGGTTCAATTATGATGTTCTCATGGAATGGAGAGGGGAAAGCTCAGATCAAAATGAAACATTCATTGAATATCTCCTAACCTTCTATCCAAAGTATCTACAGGGTTGGATTAACCTTGCGGATGAAGGAGAGGTACAGATAGTAGCCCCTGGTCCATATTCCTATCCTCCTCCAAGACTTGGTAATGGCTTGGTAAATGAAAGGCCATTACAAGAGATTGCTCAAGATATCTTTGGTTATTGGTCTAACAGAAAACAAATCCGGACATCATCAAGGAAAGAAATGAGCTAAAGAAGAGATTTTTCGAATGTTCGACACGATAGGTGCCCAATGATGAAGTTGAGAATGAAGCAAACCAAGAGCGTAAGACCAAGAGCCAAATCAAGATCAAGATCAAGACTCCTAAGATTCTCGTAATCTTTAAATTTTTGTCTTTTTATTTTTGTTGATAAAATCATTGTAATCAGAATGGGATACCAATCATCAATGAAGATTTATCATTATGCTCAAAAGATAATATCTCATTATCTTATTTACATGTCTTTTATTTTGATATCTTTGAATGAATGTCTCCTAAATGATTGTATGTTAATAAGGGAGAAATTGTGTGAATATGGGAGAAATTGTCTAAGTATTTAGTAATGAACTACTTAAAGAGATTCATTCTTGAAGAAATTGTTTGAATGATTTAAATTGTTAGGAATTTCTCTTTTTAAGAAATTGTTGGGAGGCAACCAATCTTGTAATAGGATAAACCGAAACCCGAGTATAGGTTATATGTTTTGTAACAAGATAGGTTTTGGCATCATCAAAAAGGGGGAAATTGTTGGGAGATGAATTTAATAAAAGATATATGATTTTGATTAAGATCCCAAAACCCCCGAGTATGACATGTTCGTAATGATCTTGATAGTTGAGTCGATTCAATTTTTAGGTATTCAGGATGTTATCTCGCAAAATGTATAGTCGTGAGATATAGTTCAGATAGATTCTCAAGACTCATTGGATCTTGAGGAACTCAAGACTTCGGCATGAAGATTGATACACAATATCAATATATCTCGAAAGACCACAAAGATTCGTAAGACTCAAGACATAAGACCGAAAAGATCGAAATCAAGATCAAGAATATCAAGGCACAAGAATTATCAAGACTCGAAGAATGTCTTCAATGCTTTCGAGATAAACTCAATGTTCCAAGGCACTAAATATATCTATCTGAAGGATGCAATACTGAGAAGATCGCGATTCCTTAGAAGAATAGATATCTGCCAAGACATTCAAATGCAGACAAAAGGAACTAAGTCAGAAGTGTTGTTAAGGTTATATCAACTCAGAGTTTATAACCAAAAGAGCCGTTGAAGGTGTCTACCTTTAACTGAAGACAAAAGTCAAAAAGAGGAAGACAACATTGTACCATACTGACACTGACAGTGACAGGTCGCAGAAAAGGATGTCAGATGTACAAAAGTTCCAGACTGCAAAAAGTGAAGACCGGCTACATGAAAGGCTATTGCCTAAAACGTGTTAGGGAGGTTCAAACCCTAAATATAGCCGTTTCTCACACACCATAAGAGGGAACTCACGAAGCTATCTCTCCAACGGATAGTTTTCAAAAGTGACCTTGGTGTATGCCTATAAATACTGGTGACCCTCTACATTGTAAGGTTACGGGAAATTTATACGCAACTCAAGAGCTCAAACTTATTCTTGCAAAAGTTAAAGCACTCGAAAAACTTAGAATTTCCCAAGTGCTTCTATATTGAAGAGAGCTCACTACACTAAGCCTAGCTTGATAAGATTTATCCAAAGCTTAGTCGAGATATCCTAACCCTTTGCATTGTGCTTCATTGTAAAGGATATCTCATCCTAGTTGGAAACCAACCGAGAAACCCCAAACCCTTGTGAAGGTAGTTGGAGTGTGTTTGTTGGTGAGAAGTGTTGTAAAGAGTTAGTAAACTACGCGGAGTAGTCAGAAAACTCTAGAGGAGAAGTTAGTAAGCTACAGGGGTAGTCTGAAAGCTTGTTTGTGTTGAGTAAGTAAACTACGGAGGTAGTCAGAAAGCTCAAGGTCGGGTTGAGTAAGTAAACTATGTGGAGTAGTCAGAAAACTCAGGGCCGAGTTGAGTAAGTAAACTACGCGAGGTAGTCAGAAAGCTCAGAAGTTGATAGTGAATTTCTCTGAGGATCAGAGAGAGTGGATGTAGGAGCTTGAGTCTCTGAACCACTATAATTGTTGTGTTGTTTACTGCTTTCCTTATCTGTGCTTAATTGTTGCATTGACTTGATTTTGAAAGCATACTTTTCACTGATATTCAGTTGGAATCAATCCATTGAAGTTTTATGTAAATTGAATCACAACCTAATCACTATTTCATAAAGGGAAGGTTTTCAGCAAAGCTAAAATGAGTATAAACTAAGGGCCAATCATTCCGCACATCTGAGTAGCTAGAACAGATAGTTACCAAACTGAACGTACTCTTACGAGGGTTCAAGAAGTTGAGTTATCTGATCCAAGCAACTCGGGATCTCTCTGCTACTCAGGACTCGATTGGGTTTATCTCGAGGTATCCGAAAGCGGCTTCGGGATCACCGCCTCTCGAGACTTTGACTCGAGCGATCTGTCTTCTCGAACCTAATCTTGAGGATTATCGACCCAAAGCCTCCTCGAAGAAAAAGTTTTAAAAACACTGAACACGTGTATTCCCCCCCCCATACACATGTAAGACTCGTTTGCACCGGGACCAACAAGATTAATGGCATCCCAGGGCTTATTCTTGAGGGATTTGTCATGGATGAGGGTGCAACGTTCTTTCCAAATCCCCCATGCCTTCACACAGAATTCTTCAAGATCTTCACAATTAGAGGACTTGTCAATGCATAACAGAATATCCGAGATGGGGATATGACATGCTTTCTTAAGTAATGGCCACCAACTTGTGTTCTTCCATGCTTGCTTAGACACCTGACAATAGAAAAGAGCATATTTAGAATCAGCCCAATTAAAACCACAGAGAACGCACCTGGGGTCACACGGAACGTGATGAGCATGGATATTAGCCTCGGTGGATATAATGTTGTGGGTGACTTTCCAAAAAAAGATTTTGACTTTCGTGGGGACGTAGAGCCTCCAGATTTTCCTCCACCAAGACGAGAAATGGGTGGTTGAAGGTTGTCTTCACCATTAGTCTCGGTTGAACCACTGGAGCTACCAAATCTATATCCAGATTTAACCGTATATAGCCCCTTTTATCCAAAATCTAGAGTCGACTTTTCATCGCGGAAATTGGGATCGCTTTAATGGCTTTAACCTCAAAGGGGAGAAAACTTCCTGAGTTTTTGGTAGTCCTATTGTTTAGAGGGCATGATGAGCTTGTCCACCCGTGTGTTGTTGCTATCATAGGAAACATTGATGAAAATGCGTGTGTGCCATCCGAATCTACGCATCTTTACGGGATCTGATGTTCTCTCCCATGCCCTTTCCAAAGGAGTCTAGGATTAAGAATATCTTTACTCCAACAGAGAGATCTCCAGGTGTACGAAGGGTTGAATCTAACCGAATCCTCCATGATATCGGTGTTTTTAAAATATCTAGCTTTTGAAGATTTTTTGCAACAAGAGAGTCCGGTTCAATATAATTATCCGGACTTGTTTATCCGTAAGAGATTTATTGAACTTGACAATCTCGAATCCCATGCCCTCTTCATCTTTGGACTTAGTGAAGTTTTCTAATCTCTCCAGTGCACTTTTCGTTTATTAGGATTCGCCCCCCACTAGAATCTAGCACACATGCTCTCGATGTCGCCAGATGGAGGTAGGAATTCTGAAGCAAGAAATTGCGTATGTTGGGACGGCTTGAATAATAGATCTAATAAGCACCTCTCTTCCACCATCCGAGAAGAATTTATTTTTTCAACTATCCAATTTCTTGGCCACCCGATCTCTAATTTACCCGAACTGGATTTTTTTTACTTTTGGTGGTAAAAGTCGGGAGTCCCAGGTAGATCTCATGCCCTTGGCAAACTCTTAGGTTAAGAATGTTTTTGGTGACTTGAATACTAGAGTGTGAGTCTTATCGGCTGAAGGTGATGGTAGACGCTATAGTTAATGAGTGGATTTGAGGCTTTTTTCATAAGATTGAGGCATCTCTTGACATTCTCACAAATCTCCTTGAATTTTTGAAGAAAAAAAAAGTCATCGTCGTGAAGAAAAGATGAGAAATAGAAGGGCTGCCTATAGCAACTTGAACCGACAATCTTTTTTTCATTCGTGTATGAATTCAGGATAGAGGAGAGGCATTGAGAGCAAATAAGGAAGAGATTGGGGGGGAGAGGATCCCCTTGTCGAAGGCCCCTTGTGGGAGAGATGTTTCCCACAATGCTATCATTGATTTTGAAAGAATATGAGACTGAAGTGACACATCTCATGATAATTCGGTTAACACATCTAGGGTCAAACCGGTTTTCTCATAATGGCTTTAAGATAACTCCACTCGACACAGTCGTAAGTTTTTGCTCATATCAAGCTTCAGGGCTGAATAACCAGTTTTGTTCTTAGAATGGCGGAACCAGTGCATGCACTCAAAACCAAGCAGGACATTATCCGTGATGAGACGACTCGGGATGAAAACGCTCTGGTTAGGGTCGATGATTTCTCCCTAGATATACCTGAATCTGTTTGTGATAGCCCTGGCTATAATTTTGTAGCAAACATTGTAGAGACTGGTCGGTCTAAAATCCTTAACCATAGTCGGATCTTTGATTTTCGGAATTAAGGAGATGGTGGTCGAGTTAACAAAGGCTGAGTCGCCCCATTGTTAAGGAAGCTCAAGACAGAAGTGGGAAACTACTCATATGTAATACTAAAATAAATTGGAGGCGGCTGATAATTATTATAGGCAACTAAAAAACAAACTCTCACATTCATTCATCCATATTTAAGCATTTCACTATCATCTCATTCTACTTTATTAATATTTCACGTTTTAAATTATTAAAATTATTTTTAAGAATGATATTATTAATTCACTGATATTAAGTTTATAATTGACAAATGAAAAATAAAAAAAGATAAAGTATACTTTAAACCAAACAATTTATTTTAAATCATCATGTCACTTTCAGATATTTTTATTGTTATAGCTGGAATTATCCGAGTGTATGAACAATCACTCACAAGACAATAATGGCGAAAGCACACAAAAATGAGAATGCGATTTGGTGACCCTGTTCGCCAAATGTGACTACGTCCGGGGGCAATACCAAGCCAGGAATTCTATTATACTCTCTGTTTTAGAATTAAGATTTCGATCCCTTTACAATGAGCATTACAACATCTATTTATAGACTATGAAGTAGGTTATCTCTCTTCATGGGCTGGGTGATCTCGGCCTCTTAGGGTTTTCCACTCACCGGATAACTGATCCCTCCTTTTCCGGTGCAAATCTCACCCGCAGCTGGACTTTCCCTCTTATGCCCGAAATATCCGTCTCCATAAATATGACGCGATCTCATTCCGTAATTCAGCCCATTCTATTCGAAAGTCGTCGGGCTGGGACGACCAGAAAGGGGTGGTCGCCCACGAGGTGCTCGCTATGACTTGGTCGCCCTGGGGTGATCTCCACGTCGTGGCGAGGCCACAACAATTGCCCCCCAGTCACTAGCGAGGTGGTCGCTGGTCGACCTGGTTCGTACTTCGTTGCACCTAGTGCGACGTATGTCTTGTGGGCCCGAGTAAGTTCAACCGTCGCCTCGAGAAGGCAGCTAATGACGTAACTCCTGCAGAATTATGGTGGTAGCGTGGGTCATTATGTCCCCGCTTATTCTCGGATTTAGCAGACATCGCCCCTTTTTTTTTTTTTTTTTTTTTTCGAGCCCCTGTCCCTTCTTATAAATAGGTCTCTTCCTCCTTGATTTTGGGGCTTTGCTTCTTCGAGTGTTTTCCTGCAAGCTTCATTCTCCTCGATTCTTATCTGACCCAACCGTAAGCAACCCCCCTTCCCTCTTTTTCCTTCTACTTTTAGTACAATGTCTATGCCCCCCTGTGGCCATCTGCGTCCAAGGAGGGGGGGCCTCCTTCACGTTTATCGCCGAGGCCGGACTCCCGGTGAGGGAGGTCTTGTTAGACGGAGCTTCGAGCGGTGGGATTCATTCCGGCGGCTTGGGCCTTTCTCATCCTGCCCTGGGAAATTCCCCGATTGATCCGGAGGTATTTGGTCCCCTTGAGGATTTGGGGGTTCTCACGCCAGAGCGGGGATTGGGAGACCCTCGTGGCGGCCCTCCTGAAGAGCCGGAGACCTTTGCTCGCCGCGACAAAGATCACCCCGATTTCTTCAACTACCGAGCCTATCGGGCCGGTCTCCACTACTGTCGACCACTTCGTCCCGTAGTTTGGGCTGCGACTAAATCCAGATTTTTTATAAATGACAAGAAGTACCGCTCCACTATGTCGGGGGCTGAACTGGATGCGGCTCATCGTCAGTTTGAGACCCCTGGTGACGTGTTTTTCTACCGTCCGGATGACTCTGAGAGGGCCGACCAGCCTCCAGAGGGTATGATCGCCATTCACGAGGCGACCATGGATGCCGGTCTCCGATTCCCACTCCACCCGGCGATCTCTCATTTATTGGCCGCTTGGAACATTGCGTCGCCAACTTATCTCGAATCGGGTGGAGTTACCTTCTGGCGACTCTAATTGCTCGGTCGGTAGCCTTTTATCGGCTACCCACACCGATGGAGGAACTTTTTGGACGATGGTCGCCAAAGACGCCGGAAGGTCGATGAGATTTTGAAAAATCGACCTGGTCGGCGGATTGTGTGGGGGATAGTCAACAAGGTAAAAAACTGGCACCCCCGGTGGTGGTTTGTGGGGGAAGCTTGGCAGAGTGCCCCTTCGGGTTCAGTTTCAGAGATCCCAATACCCACCGACTTCCAAGAGCGAGCTCCTCTTAAGGTCCATTCCTACGTTGGCGCCGAGCATCTCCGCATCGATCTAATTTCCCTTATCTCTCTTGTGTTTATTCGTTCTCGACGAGAGCGGTGAATCGACTTCGAGGTTACTCTCATAATCGCCTTGACCATCCCGAGGACCCGACACATCGAGCTTTATAATTCCTCCTTCGAGGTTGTGGGGAGGGACTCTGGACGCCCTCGTGAGGACCGGCCGCCTACGTGGAGTATGTTGTTACGTTCAAATAAAATCAATTTCAAACCCGCTACTAATCTGCTTGGCGGCACTGCGAGTCATGCATATACTGCCCAAGCGCTTTTGCCCCGACCGCCGCACAAATGTCTTCCGCCGAAATCCGCTCCAACTTTTCTTGAATCTTGGACGCTGCCCACGGGCCCCTCATCCGTGGTGGCGCGGTGGAGATAGGAGGGTCCTCCCCGCGGACGCTCAAGGACAAGAGGAAGGCCAAAGAGGGGCGAGAGGGTGCTTCCTGCCCCTGCTCCGGGGGTTCACACGCAAAGAGCTGGCCACACGGGCGACCATTCTCCTCACGCCTCGGGGTGGGGCCTTCAGCGGAAACCCATCCTCGCCGCCATTTCACCGTCGATTCACTCCACCGCCTGGCCGCCATTCTCACAGGGATCGCCGTTCGTGGATTCGACGTTGATCTTTCCGGAGAGTAAGTCTTCCTCGAATGTCTAACTCCTTTAACGTTTCCACAAATGTCTTGACTTGCTCTTATCTTCTGAGTTTGCCAACTTCCCCACACCGGCTTCGACTATCTTCGCCGAAGATGCCCCCCATCGTCGGGGGTATCACCGGACCGCCTCGGTACATCTCGGCACTCCGTGTTGAGACCCTCGTGTTGGTCTATGGACAACCATCATGCCGCTTCCTCCAACAAAGAAGGAGAACAACTCATAATGCTCCCCGGGTCTATTCCCTCGCGCCATATTCCTCGAAAGAGGTCATCGAGCAAAACAATCAGGACACAGAGACCTCCCCGGTAAATCGATGCGTAACAAAAAAAAAACTGGAGGCGGCATATGTCTCGAATGGAGGTTGACTAAGGCAAGAGCGGTCGGCCGAAAAGAATTTTGCAGTGGCCGAGGTGAACACGAAAAGGACTACGACTCACATTTCCGAGCTGACGCTGGCGGGCCGGTCGAATTACGTGCGACTTGTGCCGTTTGAGCCGTGAGGGACTCTGTCGGACCACTCATCGTACTTTGCTAATGTCCAAGGCCGGGGATCTTCTCCTAATACATGCCTATCTAATGTCCTCGATCCGCTCCCTCTCATCCGACCACTCGTGCTTGTGGAGGATTTTAAGGCCTTCATCGCCGATTATCCGCCTTTGGTCAACGTGGTTCTCCCCTAAAGCGGACTTAGCGATTTTGACATCGACCATCCTTTTGGCCCCGGAGAGCAGGCTGGTGCGGCCGGGCAGGGGTTCCGACCGCACGGGGTCCCCTGAGGAGGCGCAAGTTGGCCCTGATGTGTCGCTCATGCCCCGTGAGGTGCGATTGGAAAGTGACGATCGATGGTGGCGATCCACCCCGAAGGCGGTTGTGGGCGAAATCAAAATCGGATGTCGGTACTGCGGGCGGATGGACCTGGGATAGTGTCTAGGGACTGAGGTCATGGAGGATGTTGTTTTTTCTTTTCTTTTCATGTTTCATGTCTTTATGTTTGCACGGCCCTCCGGGGTACGAATATGTAAACGGCCTGACGGGCCTTTGTATTTCGGCCTCCGTGCCCTTTTCAATGAATGGAATCTTTGTGTTTTTTGCTTCACTGTATATCTATGCGTGAATTTATCATTTTTTGCTTTTGAATTGTTGGTTGTGCGATCCCGGACAAACACCGACGACTGTGAGTTTTTCCTATGTTCTGATCGCTCCCTCGTTGTGGTGCGATGTATCCAAACTATATTTTAGTCGTCTTATCTTATGCGGCGTATCCAAACTTTGGCTTAGTCGTGATATGGTGCGGTCGTTAAGGGGGCCGCCGGGCTTGGCGTGCGGCCAGAGCGCGAAACGGCCTTGTCGACGCGGATTCTGGAGATCACCTCCTGTCGTGGGTGGTCGCCTTATGCTTTTGGCGAGCATTCTTCCCCTACTTGACCCTTCATCGCTCAAATGGCGACTTCTGGATGACTTATTCTAAAGCATACACGATTTTTCAGAGACGTAACACATGATTTCTTGCAAACGTAATACATAATATTATCAAAAGCGCAATCGATTACAAAGGGAGTTGTTTATTGGGGTCAAGGAATCTATTACAAAGGAAATGACCTATGACAAATGGGATATTAGCTACACTCTACTGATAATATTTCTTTAGGTGGGTCGCGTTCCACGGATATTGTGACGGCGTTCCGTCTGGGTCCTCGATTTCATATGCCCCATTTGTCAGGCATTTGGATATTCTGAACGGGCCCTCCTAGGTGGGGCCAAACGCTCCTTTAGGTACCCCAAGCACCTTTTTTAAGACGAGGTCGCCCTTCTTGAACTGTCGGAGTTTGACCTTTGAGTTGTAATATTTCTCTGCTCGCCATTTGTAGCTGGCATTTTTTAGGCTAGCTTCTATTTTCTTTTCTTCCAGCAGGTCTAGGCTGGTCGTCATTGTCAGGTCGTTGCCGTTTGAGGTGCCACTGCTTTTTCGGTGGCTAGGTATGGCGACTTCCGCTGGGATTACTGCTTCTGCCCCGAATGCAAGGGAATAGGGCGTTTCCCCTGTGGAGGTCCTGCAGGTTATTTTGTATGACCATAATACTTCGGGCAATTCGCTTGCCCACTTGACCTTCCCTCCTTCAAGTCGTGCTTTCAGCGTATGTTTGATAATCTTGTTAATCGCCTCAACTTGCCCGTTGGATTGCGGGTGATACGAGGTGGAGAAGAGCTTTGTTATCTTCCATTTCCTGAAGAATGCGTCGATCTTGAGGCCGTCGAATTGCTTCCCGTTGTCCGTTAAGATTTCCTGTTGGAGGCCAAAGCGACAAATGATGTTTCTCCATATGAATTTTATCATCTTATCCTGGTCGATTGTCGCGAGAGCTTCTGCCTCGGCCCATTTTGTGAAGTAATCGACCGCGACGAGGGAGAAACGTACGGTGCCTGGGGCAGTGGGCAGGGGCCCGATGATGTCGATCTCCCATTTTGCGAAAGGCCATGGACTTAGGATGCTGGTTAACTCCTCTGGGGATATCTTGATTGAGGGGGCGAATATTTGGCATTGGTGGCATGTCTTCGCGTATTCGAGGGCGTCCCTTTTTAGAGTTGGCTAGAAGTATCCTTGTCAGATGGTTTTGTGGGCTAGGGATTGGCCTCCCGTGTGGTTCCCACAAATTCCCTCGTGGATTTCTCTCAGGATGGTTTGTCCCTCAGCCCTTGTCACACATTTGAGTAGCGGGATGCTGAAACCTCGCTTATACAAGCTGTCATCGACCATCACATAACTTGATGCTCTCATTTGCAATTGCCGGGCTTCGACCCTATTGTCGGGTAGGAGACCTATCTTTAGATATTTGAGTATTGGTGTCCTCCAATCCTCGTGGTCGACGTCCATTTGGTCGGTGAGGGCGACCAGGGTGTGTGTGGTGGATGGGGAAGTTAGTTTCGTGATGGTGACATCCCTCATATCCGCCGGCCCCTCTGATGTTGCTAGTCTGGCTAAGGTATCCACTTGGGAATTCACGTTCCTGGGTATTAGTTCCACATAAACTTGTTCAAATTTTTCGAGTAAGTCATGGACGACTTCTTGGTATCTGGACATTCGCCGCACCGACCTCATACTCCCCAAAACTTGACACGCCGACCGATTCGTAGTCGGTGTGTATTTTTAGCCTTCTTATCCCCATAGCTATTGCCATTTCCAAATTTCTACGAGGGCTTCATACTCGCTTTGTTGTTGGTGGCCCGAAAAGTCGAACATGATGGCGTTTTGAAGGAATGACCATCCGGGCCGGTCGATTTTTTCTCCCGGCTTGGGTTTGGGTGGCGGACCCATCTACGAGAGCTCCCATGGGGGCCTGTTGGTGTCTCTGCTTGCGCCCATCTAAAAGTAGCTCCACCATGAAATCGCCAAGGCACGCGCCTTGATGGCGGTTCGTTGGGCGTGGGTGACACCGGCCGGCCGACTTCAATTGCCCATTTCATGCGGCGTCCACCGTGTTTCGGGTGATGTAAGCGCGTTCATAGGGGTAATGATGTCAATACTTCCACCGGTGGTCGAAAAAAATGTGGTAGTAGCTTTTACGCTCATTACGAGGGCGTGGGGAGAGCTTCTCGAGGAGGGTATCTACGTTCCGCCTCGTTGAGTTCCTAGCTTACGTGGTAGACGGGCGGGGTAGTATTGCCCTTCGCTCATCTTAGGACCGAACTTAAGGCCGCTTTTGGAGCGCCGCAGAGGAAGAGTTTTTCTCCCGGATAGGTTTGCCAGATATTTTTGGGTCACCAGTATTTCTTGATGCCGTCCAAGGTTATCTGGGCCTCCTCTGTCCATTGGAAATCTTTTTGGCCTTCTTTAGTGTGTCGAAGAAGGTTTTACACCTGTCCCCCATTCGGGATATGAATCTACTGAGGGCTGCCAGACTTCCTGCGAGCTTTTGGACTTCCTTTGGGTTTCGTGGGCTGCCCATCTCTAGTATCGCCTTAATTTTTGTTGGATTGTCCTCTATTCCCCGCTTGCTGACTAGGTGACCAAGGAATTTGCCTGATTCCACGCCGAAGTTGCATTTCTTCGGGTTGAGCTTCATGTTGAACTTCCTCAAGATGTTGAATGCACGGGCGAGGTCGGCAAGATTATCCTCTTTTTTCAAGCTCTTGACCACTATGTCTTCTATGTATACCTCCATGGACTTCCCAATTTCTTCTGCAAACATTCGGTTTACTAATCGCTGGTACGTTGCCCCGACATTCTTGAGGCCGAAGGGCATTCTTTTCCAACAGTACATATTTTTCTCGGTGAGGAAAGAGGTATGTTGTTGGTCATCCGCATGCATGGATATTTGATGGTAGCCTGCGAATGCGTCCATGAAGGACATCATTTCGTGCCCGGCTGTGTTATCGATCAAGTGGTTGATGTGAGGCATGGGGAAGAAGTCTTTGGGACATGTTTCGTTCAAATCGGTGAAGTCGATGCATAGTCTCCATGTTTCGTTAGCTTTCTTAACTAGGACGGTGTTGGATACCCACTGGGGTTGGTCGGCTTCCATGATTAACTCGTTGTCGAGCAGTTTCTTCACTTCCTCGGCCAATACGACATATTTTTAGGGTCCGAATTTCCCCTCTTTTGTGCGACCGGTTTCTTTCTGGGGTTGATGTTGAGTTGATGGCAGGCGACCTCAGGGTCGATCCCTACCATGTCCTTGTGGGACCAGGCAAACACATCTAGATTTCCTTTGAGGAAGTCGATCAGTTGTTCTCTTAGCTCCGACGAGATTCTAGAGCCGATAATGACTTCCAAATCTCGTCGGGTTGGATCCATGTTGACCTTTTTGAGCTCCTCGTCCGGCGTTGCTCGATGTTGGTCTCTTCTCGGGTCATCGATTATTCCTTGGACGATGAACTCGAGCGGTTCGGGTCCAAGTCTTGGTTCCAGGTCCTAGTTTATGCGTTCATTTTGGTCTATTTCCATTGGGTTTGTTTGATTATTTGCGATTTCTTGTACGCTATAATTATAATTTAAATGAGACCAGATATAAATAGAACATCCTATTGCATCAAGCTGATCGCCCTTAACGGTGCCGACCACCCCATCTGAAGTGGAGAATTTTACACAGAAATAGTAAGTGGAGGACGCAACCTCGAATTCGTGCTCGAAAGGCCTGCCGAGGAAACCATTGAAGGTCAACGGCAGGTCGATTACAAGGAAATCAAAAGTTTTGTGGCCTTAATGTTCCTATCTATTGTGGAGACTAGCTCTACCTCTAGTCGAATGATCCCGTGGGGCTTCACGGTGGCGTCACCGAATCCCCTTACCAGATGTTCGCTTGGCTCGAGATAACTGTGATAGTCGCCGAGCTCGTCGAAAGTCTTCTTGAACAGTATGTTGCAAAAAGCCCCGCTGTCGACCAGAAGTCGTTTGACCGTCACCCCCATGATTTTGGCTGATATGACCAGTAGGTCAACATTTGGGTATACGATACCTGCCTTGTCCTTCTTTTTAGCTGGGCGATTGCTTTCTGTCTTGGTGGCGTTCTTGGTAAACACAATCGTCTTTGTGTTGGCCATCTCTCTTAGTTAAACTTTACGGCGTCTCTTTGATAACGAGGTGGATCTTGGAGATACCACCCCTCTTTGCAGTGGCGACAAGGTATGGATTACCATTTGTTGTGTTTTTGGTATGGGGGTATCATCGTACCATTCTTACATTCTCCTATTTCTTGGCGACCTCGGCAATTCCGAGACCTGATCGTCATTGCGGCATGGTTGTCTTTGTGCTATGGCCACTGAACGTGTTCATGTAGCATTCCGTCCTCATAGAGCTTCGAGAGTTGCTTCAAGTGGTGGCATTCACTGGTGTTGTGACCAACCATTTCGTGATAGTGGCAATACTTCCCCGGGCTCTGTTTGCCGTCGCTCTTCTTGATGGGTTGGGGGGCACCGAGTAGTCGCTTGTCCTTGATTTGAGTGAAAGATGTATCAAGAGATCTGTACAAGCATCTATCGGTTTAGCCCTTGGCTGGATCTTCAAATGGTTTGAAGTTCCCGGGCCTTGTATTACCAGTTTCTTGCTTTCGCCTTGGTGTAGACTTTTCCTTCTCCCATTCTGGCCGTCAAGAGTTCCATCGTGTTGATGATGTAAACGCGGGTTCTAAACTAAGCATAAGTCATTTGGGTAGTTAGCGATGACGTTTGTAAGCTTAGTTCCTTCTTCACCCGGCGATCCGCGTCAACGACTTAACTTCATCGCCTACCGATTCCCCATCCAAGATGAGCCGGTCAAACCTCTCGAGGTAGGCTCTGTCTGTCTCGTCGTCGCCTTGCTCGATGTTCTCCAGCCGTTGTTTCCCCGCGAGTTTGGGCGCCATGGCCGCGAAATGCCCCATGAAGAGCCAGCCCAGTTGGTCGAAGGAGTTGATAGACTGGGGGGCAATGGATGTGTACCACTTGTGCACTTGCTCGTTCAGCGTGAGGGGAAAGAATGCACATAATTCGTCGTCCTTGATAACTCTAGGACGTCATATATGAGTTATATTTGGCGAGGTGCATCCTTGGGTCGGAGTCTCCACCATACCTATCGATTGAGGTGGTGTTGATTTTAACTTTGGCGAAGGGGACGCAATGGTCGCTACCGAAAAGGACAAAGAAGTGCAGTTGGCAACCGGGTCCGACGGGCGATTGGATATCCATCCTTTCTGGCGGCCTCGATCGTTTGCTTTAGGGCGACGAGCTCGACCTCTTGTTGGTGTTCCCGGGCATCGCGATAGTCGCTGGTACTAAGCTGGCTCAACGCTGAGATACGTGGCTCATTTCTAAATTTCCTTTGCTGGTCGCCAGCTTCGATCATGATCATCTGATGAGAATCGGCCTCGTCTTCCACAGGGAAAGGTTTTTTCGTGCGAGTTTCCGCCAGTTAAAGACCGAAGTTGTCTCGGTTGTCTCTAACGGCCGAAGATCGAGATGTCTCGCCTCCGTCTGCTCTGAGCTCGTCGCCTCTTGGTGGAGCGTTGGCCTTTGCGGCCGAGATGGCTTGGTTGAGGCCGAGTTGTCCCCCCAGTTGGGCTTTCTCTTTAAATCGCCCCCCACAGGCGGCGGCCTTTTGATGGGTCACGATCTTAAATCCTCATCGGTTCGGGTTACCTTGTGCAAATCGCCCAAGCATTCTTCATCTCTGCGGGGGTTTTGAAAATTTTGGCCCAGTTTTGCTCATCAGCGGCCTGCTCCTGCAGGGGCCTCGACTCCGAGGATAGGGATGCCTCCCCCCCATCGCGTGGATCGGTTTTGAGACCGGTCATTGGGATATCGTTTTGTGTCATTGCTCCTAGTGAGTTCTTTATTTATCCACGGATTCTGTCTTGTTAATGTTTCCCCCAGACGGCGCCAAATTGTTATAGCTGGAATTATCCGAGCGTATGAACAATCACTCACAAGACAATAATGGCGAAAGCACACAAAAATGAGAATGCGATTTGGTGACCCGGTTCGCCAAATGTGGCTACGTCCGGGGGCAATACCAAGCCAGGAATTCTATTATACTCTCTATTTTAGAATTAAGATTTTGATCCCTTTACAATGAGCATTACAACATGTATTTATAGACTATGAAGTAGGTTATCTCTCTTCACGGGCGGGTGATCTCTTTGCCTCTTAGGTTTTCCCGCTCACCGGATAACCGATCCCTCCTTTTCCTACGTTAAATCTAGCCCGCACCGGACTTTTCCTCTTATGCCCTAATATCCGTCTCCATAAATATGACGCGATCTCATTCCGTAATTCAAATTTCATTCTATTCGGGAAAGTCGCTCGCCGGGGATGACCCGAACGAGTGGTGGTCGTCCACGAGGTGCTCGCTATGACTTGATCGCCCTGGGGTGATCGCCATGTCGTGGCGAGGCCACAACATTTATAAATTATATTTTTCATTTTGTTATATTTTGATAATTGATTTCCATATGATTTTATCTTTAAAGTTTGGAATTGACATCATCATGAAGATAAACTTGATGTGTTTTATGAGAAAAACAACATGGGAGGAGTAACCAGGTGGCTTAGCCCACACAGCCCTTCAAACTCCTCATTTGAGTGGGAGACCCAGGTTCGATTCCCTCTGAGAACGAATTTGGAGTTATGAGAGTTATAAGGTGGGTTGGCGATTTCGTAGAATATTTGGGTGCTTGGTGTACTAACTACTAACAACTAACATCTAACTTTGCTCGATCAAAAAAAAAACATGGGGGGAGTGCGATGAGAAAATAATTTGTGGATCTTACTCCTTACATGAATGGTGAATCTAAACATTGAAAGAACGAATAATATGATAATGATGATAGACTGGGTGAGCGTAATTAGTTTTTTTAAGGAGATATTGTGTGAAATATTTTAAAGAGTAGGTTTCCGGTGAAACTTGTACATAGTATGAAATTTATACCACTACATTAACAAACTAATAGTATAATACTTATTAATGGATACCACTAACTATATTTGTAAAATGGGATCATAACATTAAATGATATAGCTATCAATTTATAAGAGTAGTATTAATTTATAAGTTTAATGATATAAAAAAATATCAATTTCGCACCTCCAGGTTATACTATTTTTTTGGGTAAGGGACCATGGGAAAAAGAGATTCCTTATCAACTTAGAGATGGTATCGGGACTTAAGGTGGTGAATAAGGAAAAATGTAGCATTTTTGGAATAAATTTGGATGAAGATTTAATGGGCAGATTTGCTAATCATCTTGGTTGTCGAAGTGGTAAGTTGTTATTCTCTTATCTAGGAGTTAAGGTAAGAAGAATTCATAAAAGTGTCGGAATGGGAATGTGTGGTGCAAAAGGTGAAGAATAGACTGAAAAATTGGGAAGGTTTGAATCTATCTATTGGAGGAAGACTGGCTCTAATTAATGCAGTTCTTGTGTTTCTACCTGTGTGTTACTTGTCCATCTATTGAGTGTCGAAACAAGTTTTAAGTGAAATTGTAAAAATCCAGAGATGTTTCTTTGGGGGTTGTTAAAAATGAGAATAAAATTTCATGGATCAAATCGGAAACGATTTGCGAACCCAAATTCAAAGGGGGTCTGGGGGTAAAAAAAACCTAAAGTGTTTTAATAAAGTTTTATTGGGTAAATGGGCATGGAGGTTCTAAATGAGAGGGGAAATTTATGAGTTAGAGTGATTGAGTCGAGGTGGGTTCTTTCTTTGGGAGTGGGGGAGTGTAGTTAAACCATTAGGGTGGTGAGAAGAGGTGTTAAGGGTGGTAGGTGTGGGGCAAGAGAATTGGTTGTTTCAGGGATATTAGTGAAGGAGATAGGCAATTGGGGAGGGGGTTACTTGGTTTTGGGAGGATTGTTGGGCGGGGAACTCTTCTTTAAAAAAAATTATTTCCCAAGATTGTTTAATATATGTCTTGAAAAAAAGGCAAGAGTGAGTGAGATGTGAGCTTGGAATGAGGGAGAATGGAGTTGGGTATGGAATTGGAGACATGAGCTATTTGATAGAGAGAAAGTAATGTTAAATGTTTTTTTTTCTGATTTACTCAACAGGTACCCGTTAAAGGAAGGAAAGAGGGACCGATGGAAATGGAGATGGACAACAAATGAAGCCTATTTGACCAAGGCAATTTATGACCGATTGCTTAAAATCAACAAGCTTGAAGGGAATTCAAGCGCCAGGAACAAATTCATTCCGGCTCAAAAAATCCAAGTCTTGCGCATGGAGAGTCCTCTCGAACTAATCCCAACCTCGACAAAATTGCACAAGAGACCCAAATAATGCTTCTCAATTGTGTGCCTTTTGTAAAGATGAATCTGAAACGATAAGGCACATATTGTTCGAATGCTCATTTTCTTACAATTTCTGATGGCTTGTGTGAATTGGATTGGATCGAGACAAGAACCTTCTAATCTCATGAGTAGCTTACTCCTCTTTAGATTCGTGCAATTGGCCCAACCCTACCTATGTATCCACATAACATGTCTAATATATTTAATGGGTCAAGTATTTTTTTAAATTGGTCATTCTGTTGCATGAGTGCACGGTGCACTTGGTTGCACAAGAGACCCACTCAATTTTATTTTTCATAGCCATTAATTAATTTTAACGTCTTATACATATTTACAGGCTTAAGTTGAATACTATATAATAATATTATATTTAAAAATTAATGTATGATAAAATATTAGATATAAAATAAAAATCCACACAAATAATTGTTAAAAATAACATCTATTCAAAATATTCTAAAAGTTATATATTAGCTTAGTTGGTACCTATCATAAATATTATGTAAAATGCAGCGAACAAAAAAAATTGGGACCCCCTTCGACAAAAATAAAATAAACTATTTACACAATATGTACACAAATAAATAAAAGTAAAAATAAAATAAAATTAGTTCTTTTAAAATTTTGAGAAATAATTTTGTTTATCATATTTTACATGTGTATGAGAGATTCTTATACATGAGAAGAGTCATATTTACTCATGATGTATGATCCACGAGTTTTTAAGGCTCCAATCCAATAATCTTTTAAAGAGAAACATGACTCAAATGCTTAGGTGGAGTGTTGTATCTCATGTATGATACATTCTCACACAAGAGTGTCTCATAATATTTTTATAAGTATTTTATTTAACATGCCTTAATAATACATTTTTAACTATACAGTAACACAATTTTCAATATCTTATAGACAAATATGTGTACTGAAAAAGTAAGTATGTGTTATTTGTACTTAAAGTATCACATGTTTGCCCTTATAGTAACACTGACTTGAAAGCGAGTTTAGTAATTTTGCTTTTGCGCGAATTTTATAGAAAAATTCATTTGACATGATTCGACTCGCACATGATCCACAAATTGTCCCCTCTTTGCTTATGCGTTTTTTCTTCTGACCTGTGAATCATGTTTTACAAATTTCAGATCTATGAAATATTTTATATGAATGTTTTGCTAAAAAACCTAGAACTTGACTAAATTTTAAAAATTGAAACACAATTCAATTTTGATTCAACGTCTATTGAAACATGATTTTTAGAGTATCAGAACCAAGAACTTGCTATATATCTAAGATTGAAGTCAAACCTAGAAAAGAAATTGTCCAAAAACAGAATCCAACGACCTTATATGTAATTGCTGAAACTTCCAAAGATCGATGCCGTCTATCAATCTGAAAAGAAATTAAGGCAATTTGCATCACCATAAAAATACAGGTGCATAAGAAACTTTCATTTAATAAATTAAATCTCTTTACAACTCAAGAAAAAAACAGAAGAATAAATCAACTACCATTGCATATTTACAGACAAATGGTTAAACACGTGTAAGACAACTAGTCTATCTAAAAACACTTGCGTGAAGGAATAAGAAGTAATGAGAATGAAAAGAAAAGTGTTCAAAGATATATTTGATAAAAGAAAATTTTAATTTAAAAAGAAAAAACTGATGAATTCAAATTTCGAAAATCTCCAATAAAATAGACGTTAAAAAAAAGTTGATGAATTCTTGCTTTAAAAATCTAATTCATTTTGAGTTGGAGGGGGAGGGGGTGCGGCGGTATCATTGATTGGGGTGTTGGTGAGGTCGTGTAATGGTATTAGAGTAATTCCAAATCCAATAAATTATATCAACCATTAAATTTAACCTTAAAACTCTTTATTAAATGTTTGATCTCCTTAAGAAAATCCAAGATTTTTAATAGGGGGAATTTCAACCAAGTACAAAGTGCAGCATTTTATATCAACCAGGTACAATGTGCAAAAATTGGTTTGCAAACCAATTTTTGCACATTGTACCTGGTTGATATTATGTTGCGAATCTTGTACCTGATTGAAATTTTCCCTTTTTAATAATTTTCTATAATTCTTATTAATGATCACACCATAAGATATCATTAGTCAAAATTATCTTTCTAAGATATTAAAGAGAGTTTACTATCTGATGATGACAGTGTCATTCCCGAAATCAACACTCTTTGTCCTAATTTAGTCTCGATTAATATTTTCTTTTAAAAATATGGGTATCAAGCTTCATCACAACCAACCCAGTATCGTTTTACAATCCAATGGCTAAGGTCAATTGTACATGCAACTAATTCATAGTAATTGGACTCAATGATGGACCTACATGTCCTATGTTGGGATCACGTGCCCCATTTTTTTTAAGTATATGTTATACATATTTTAATTATTAGGAGTAATACTTATATTATATGTATATAATGACTTAAATGAGTTTTTAAAAGTGCTATAATTAGTTAATCATGCAAATATTTCATCTAAAAAAATTTGTAGATATGTTATGTATATGCACTATCACTATTTAAAAAATCAAATATTTTTTAAGATAGTAATAGTGTATAATTGTATATGCATAATCGTGACAGTAAAAAAGTAAAATTCAAGTGAACCCGGGTTCACCAGGAAAATCTATACTTGTTATATTATTTATTTTTGTGCCCCCGTCATGAAAGTTTTCTTGATCCGTCCATGATTGGACTAATCAATTTAAATATTATATCCTATAAAAGAATCATACAAATAAGTAAACAAATCGAGTTTTATCACAACCAATATAATGTCATTTTATAATTCAACTAATAACGTCAACTACTAATTTTACTTAAAAATTATTCAATTGTTTCAACTAACAATTTAAGTCTAATGTCAATAGCTCATGCAACTAATTTATGGTAATTGGACCAATCAATTTAAATCCAAAATCATGTAATATTATTATACAAATAAGTATATAAATTATACATTTTCATATATACAATACTTCTCGTCTTTTTTAGATTGTTCAAAATTCAAAAAGTCCATGGTTTATCATATACTCAAAATAACAATAAAGTAACTATGTACAGTTCATGCTACCCCTTACAAACATCACTAAATTACATCACATGTCTCTAATAATTACATACAAAATTAACTTATTTTTTATCTTATTCACTAAAATTGACAAAATACTCTTATCAAAAAACTATTTTATTACCTTCAAATATTAATAAAGAATTTCTTCATCAAAACCCGTGTCAAAATCAAGTGAGCAATCTAAAAAAAAGATGGAAGGAGTAACTGATTTTTTTTTAAATATATCCATATCAACTACAAAATATAACATTTTATATTATTAATCATTAATGTGCCACTTTTAAAATTTTATGATAAATTTGTAATAATTTTTTGTTGAATTTTTTTTTTGGTATAATATTTTGTTATTATATATGTATAAATAGACTTAGTTAAAAAATTTGTAATAATTTTTTTGTGATTTTTTTTTTTGGTATAATATTTTGTTATTATATATGTATAAATAGATCTAGTTCAAAAATTAAAAAATAATATTAATAATTTAGAAAATATTCAAAAAATAATTAATATAGTGTGGTAGATATGTGGAATTGAACATTGTACTCTTGCATACAAAGAGAATACAAAATATTTGTTATACCATTTGAGCTACATTAAATTTATTATGATGTTTAAAATTTTATTAGAAAATTATAACAATTTTTTAGTCCAACTTTTGGCCCAACATTTTGTTATTAGATATGTATAGATTTGTGTCATGATCTCTATTCAAACCCTATCTTATCTCATCGTTGTCATTTCTTCTTCTCTCTCTGTGTACCGATCTCTCGCCTCTCAAGCTTAGTCCATCATTGATATTCATTTCGAAAATGCTGGTAATTTTTCTTTTCATGTTTTCGTACATAAACTGGTAGTTAGAGGATTTTGTTATGCAATAATTTATGTTTCTCTCTCTTTTCTTATCCCATCGTTGTCGTTTCTTCTTCTCTTTCTTTTTGAATATCGATCTCTCGCCTCCCTAACTTAGCCCATCATTGTTGTTTCTTTCGGTAACACTGGTAATTCTCCTTTTCAAGAGTTTTTGTGTGTTTATAGTAAGTCGGAAATGGTTTTCCTGCAATAATTTATATGCTTTCATTCTTGATTAAATTTTTTTAATTGGATGATCTAATTGGATTCTTGTTATAATGTGTTCTCTCTATTTTAATCTACTGTCTCCCTAATTCACCTCATTACAGTTTCTTTCATTTATTTGTTAACCCGAATTCTAAATCGTAATTTCAATTGCTTAGATTCTTTGAGTTTATTTCCTCTTAATAAAACAATCATATTTAGTTAATATAAGCAATCATTTTTTTCCCTTTCATTGAGATTTAGTATTTGTCATTTATTATTTGTTAAGGCAGTATTTTCAAAAATCGATTGAACCGGTCGGTTCAACCGGGAACCGATCATGGAACCTGTAACGCCCCGCAATTAAGAAAGTCGACTTTTGAGATCTCGACGATCTAAACTCGAGTCATTACTTAGTGAACCGAAAAATTGAGCTAGAAAATTTCTTTTATAATTAAAACACATGGTCATAAGACACTTAATTTGCAGCGGAAAAACACATATATCCTTTTAACAAAAGTAGTCATATTCAAAAGATCATTCAAGGTTTAGTAAAAGCAACACTGATGAGTCTCAAGTACAACTCTCGGGATAAGTGATTGTGGAGTTCATGAAACAAAAGTTCAACAATTAACTTATCCTTTAATCATTATTTTAGATACATAAAAGAAAGGGGGGAAACTTATTTGCTCATCGCAGACTCCCGGCCTCCGTGACATTAACTTTGAAAATGTTAAAGTTGAGGTGTGAGATAAAAATCTCGATTAGACAACCTTTGTATCTTTATTATCTGATTAATGAAATTCTAAAATTAGAAGCTTTTACCCCTTCCCATCTTTCATTCTTCGATTATGCTTTAACTTACTCTTTGATCATTTCAGTATGACCATTCATCATGACTTTTTGTAGAGATTTAAGCTTGTTTAAACATTTATTAATACATCATATGTGGGCCCTATTTGCTCCACCGACTCATGTGTGGGCCCTATTTGCTCCACCTATAAATAAATATGTCGTATGTGGGCCCTATTTGCTCCACCGACTCATGTGTGGGCCCTATTTGCTCCTCATATAAATAAATATGTCATATGTGTGCCCTATTTGCTCCACCGACTCATACATATTCATATATTCATTCATGTTATAACTTCACGTTTATGCATTATCATACTTAAACATCAATACTTATTTATTTAGTTTGCTTTAGAAACCATCAACAATCCATATAACATTAACCACTGCAATACAGATAGTGTCACCCACTTGATAACTTTAAAAAGTAAAGTTATAAACTTCTTGATTGCTTAGGACTTGTAGGGACTTCCGAGCCTTGGAACCGAGTTGCACTCTACATAGCACAATCATACCATACTTAGTCTTATTCATTTATTGAGAATTGTTAGTGAGTTCGAAGGGCGTCATTCTTGTTTTCCTTAAACTATTTTTGTTCGATAAAACCTTTTAACTTGTTTAAGTTCGTAGTTTGGGACTTGAGTCTTTTGGATTCTCACTTCTTTCAAAATTCAAGTAAGACACATTGGCATGAAAGTTCCAAATGAAATATCAATCATTCAATTCACCAAAGTATGCAAACTTCACTAACTTAGCTAAACTTTCATGGTAAAACTCATTCACTCGATAAATGACTCATTGTAATATGCCCATGAATATTTTTACAATTTATTTTCATTGAAAAGTGGTCGAATTCATGATCTCAAAACTGTGTTGAAACTATCTTGAAAACAACATCAACAATTAAAAAGTACTTACACTCTCACTATCTTGCTATTTGTAAAATACCTTAAATATAATTAAACTTTAAATATGATTCTCAAACTTTACATGTAAATTCACATATACATATAGGACATTCTCATGCTCAACTTTAACCAAAACAATTACCAAAAATATTATCTATAATTTTTTCTTTCGGAAATAGGTTGTTTAACTTTAGCAAATCAAATAAAATACTTAGACTTCTCAATAAATTCTCACAATTTACCAGTAGGCAGTAGACTACATATATAATATGGAACTATAAAGTTTTAGTAAAAAATATTGATTAAAATATGATAATTATGGCCATATTTCCAGAGCAGTAACATAAATATGCTATTTCATCACTATCATTTTTAAAATCAAAATAAAATACTTATACTAATTGAACATTTATGAAATTAATATATGTTATACTACTATTAGCATAGAACAAAGTTCATTAAGGGACCTAGCTGATATTTCTTATCAATTGTTCCCATAAATTTCGAAAAGCTATCTAGTTAAACAAATTATCAAAACTATATTAGTTGTAAATAAAAAACCATTTATAATAGTAGGTTTATCCTAAAGGTTCAAAACTTTTATATGTTATACTAAAATCAATTAATATTGTTTAAATAATTTTTTCATGATTTTATCACGATTCTAAAATATTTAATAAAATTGTTTAAGATACCAGTTCTGAAATTCGAAAGTGATGAACACCCAAACTTTCCAAATTTATTACTACCAATTGTCAAAATGAAATACTACAAAATTTTAGTACATGATACAAAACTATATATTAGACACTTCATAAATTTTCAAGATTTTTCTCAACATTAAAAGTTGGGTAAAAGGACCGTTGAAGGGTCTGATCCCTTTTTAGTTCGATTTTTAACACATCAACTTCCAAGAATTGTTTCTCCCAAACGGCTAAACCGATCACTACGAAATTTTAATATGTTGTTGTAAACATCTTATAATATATTAGAAAACATTTTTATGATTTAGTGATGATATAAAAGTGTCGAAAATATTATTTCAAAAAGTATTCAGAATCTGCCAAAAATTATACCTTTCAAGTTCTAAAACTCTTAAAACACCACAATCATGCTTCTAAACACAAAATCAAGGAATCCATCAACATGTAAACATAAAAACTCATGGGAGTATGGGGAAAACTACCTAGTCTTGCCATTTTTATCATCATAACAAATAAGATGAAGAATGTTTGGTTAATTACCTTGAAGGAAGAGGGTTCTTCCCTTTCTCTCTTACTCCCTCTCTAACTTTCTCTTTTTAAAATGGATGAATGAGCTTGAGTGGAGTGTGGAGGTGTTTAAGGAAGGATGAAATGAGATGGATGATAGGATGGATTAAGAAAGGAGTAGGTAGTACTTTTTTTTTCCAAGTGTGTGGGAGATATGGGGCAAAATCCCATAAAATGGGGGTTGATCTTTTGGGGCTGAATTTGGGGGGGGGGGATTTTGAGTTGATTTTCGTGGCTCTTGAGGCTGCCAAGTGGTGGCCCCTCAGTGTAGGCGGTATGCGGATTTCGTTGTGAAAATTTCGGTATTTTTCGTTCGCATTTTAATTTTCGAAAATTAAATTAAGACGTGCGATAAAATAGGGCATACAAAGGACTTATTTTGAACTTCATATTTTCTTAATTAATAATTATTCATTCCATTTATTTATTAATCGAACCTTCAATTGATCATTAATGATAGTGCTAATAAGTGCTTCTGGCTCAAAGCGCTCGTCCGTCACCTGCAAAATTAAAATCTTCGCACAAATATATTCTTATTGACCCATTTAACTTAATCATTATTGGATTATGAATTAAATCTTATTTTTTGGTTTTGAGTTATTATAGAACCGGTTTTATTACCCTCAAAAATATTTTTACGGTTGAATCAGAAAAAATCGGTCAGAACTGGAAAAATCGGTCTGAATTGGGAACCGGTAAATCGATTGAACCATTTTTTTATTTAGTTTTTATTTTTTGCATCTTTATTTTAAATTGTGTTGTATTGTGTTGTTTTGATTCTATTGCGTTTATTTCAATATGAAACTTATAAATTATAGCTTTAATTTTTATAAGTACACAATTATTTTATTTATTAATGTGAAATAGGGAATATTTTTTTAAAAATTAATAGAGATTATTTTAACGGTTGAACCGCCGATCTGACTGGTCCAACCGGTTATGAAAACACTGTGTTAAGGAGAATTTTTTACTAAAGCTCAAATTGACCAACAAATAAAAAATAACCTCTTTATTATGAGTGAGTGAGTCTTATCACTCATGTGCACCCGCGTGCACCATGCACTCATAGTGCATTTTAGAAGCGTGTAACTATACAAAAAAGAAACGTGCGACTATTCTAAACAGAAGCATGCAACTATGTTCCTATATTAATAGTTGCACTTTTCTGTGTAAATAAGTTGCACTTTTTAGTCATAAGATAGGTTCATCCATAAAAATATTTATTCAAAAACGAAAAAATTGTCTTAGCCCGGGTTCGAACCGGGGACCTCTAGTGTGTGAGACTAGCGTGATAACCGACTACACCACCCAGACTTTTTATTTACAAAATCAAATATTAAATGAATATTCAAATATCATATAGCCATGCTCAGCTTTATAAACCGCTGGAGTGGAATTCAACCCGCAGCCCCGATAGCATCAATGGCGAAAACCAAATCGACCAAACGGAGGCTCGTGAAGAAATCCGACGTCGCCGAAACGCCACCCAAAATTGAGAAAAAGATTAAGAAGAAGAAGAAAACCAAGATCCCCAAATCCGCCGCACATGATTCGGATTCTGATTCAGACCCGAACACCAAAATCCAAACCCTACTTGAACCGTTCTCCAAGGACCAGCTCATCTCGCTCGCTGTCGACCTCTCTGTGTCGAACGATTTCCTTCTAAACCTAATTAGATCCGCCGCCGACCAGGACGTCGGCCACCGCAAGGTCTTCGTGCACGGTCTCGGTTGGGACGCCACGCGCCCGCTTATTGAGTCGATTTTCGGGGCGTATGGTGAACTTGAGGATCTGAACGTGGTGATGGATCGCGCGACTGGTAAATGCAAGGGTTATGCTTTCGTTACGTACAAGTCTAGAAAATCTGTAAAAAAATTGTTGAAAAACCCTAGGGTTCAGGTTGGGAATCGCGTGACGTCGTGCCAGCTGGCGTCGGAGGGTCCGCCCGGGCTCTCCGCCGCGGCGGCGGCGCCTGGGATAGTCTCGCAGAAGAGTTTCCCGTTGCCAGAGTTTAGGCAACGGAAGATTTACGTGAGTAATGTTCCGATTAACGCGAGTCCGGATAGATTGAGGGCTTTTTTCGAGAAATTTGGGGAAATTGAGAATGGTCCTAGGGGATTAGATCCGACGACGGGGAAATTCAAAGGGTATGCTCTGTTTGTGTTCAAAACTGTGGAAGGAGCTAAAAAGGCATTAGAGGAGCCGTACAAGATGTTCGACGGAATTCAATTGCATTGCAAGAGAGCGGCTGAGGGCAAGGGTAATACAGGCGGTGGGGAAGCCTCGATAACGACGGCGTTGCAGCCGGTGCAGCCGCAGATGCTGGCGGCGGTGGCGGCGGCTCAGCAGGTGCAAAATATGGCTCTGTTAGGGCAGCATTCTGGGCTTGTGAACCCTTTGTATGGTGGTGGGATGATTACGAATGCAAATCTTGGTGCTTTAATGGGAGGGTATTATGGGATGATGAGGGGACCGGTGCAGGGGTTAGGTTTAGGTTCGTATGGTGGCGAAAGTGGGTCGAGTGGGGCGATGCTTTCGGGATTGCAGTATATGTACCCAAATGTACAGAGTGAGCAAACTTCTTCTTCTTCGTTGGCTAAGGTTCCTGGTGGTACTAGTGGAAGTGGTTACTCACCAAGTGTATGGTATGTTAATGGTTTCTTATTTATATTACTATATGTATGTAACTGTTTTATGCATTTTGAGCATGTGATTTCTGTGTTAAATGTACATATTGCATACATTATGTATAATGTAGTCACTTGTTATTCTTTGTTTGGAAAATGAGTAATTTTATACGAGGTCGTTTGTTCTGATGAGCAATTTGTTGGTTCTTGTTATGAAAGATTAAGGTGTGTAGATATGAACAAACAATCAAAAGGATCTTTAAAACAGAATTGATGTCGATGATCTTTTCTTATGCTAATGAACCTGAATGTGTAGTGATAGTAGGTCAAGGTCGTTTGCTTTGTTGATAAAGAGATTGTTTAAGTACAGTTTTTGACATCCAATCTCTGAACAGAATTGATATCGTTGTTTTCCAATTAATGAACTATGTAATCTTTAATGAAAGAGACTGGAGATGTGTATCTGAAAAGATTTTATACCTGATTATTTTGAAACGAATCCAAGCTTGTGTTCTTATGATTGGATCAGTTTTAGCTAAAGCTATATTTTACTTAGTTACACATTTTAAAGATTTTATTGGTGTTATGAATATGTTATTACGTTCTTGCTTTTGACCTGCTATTTTTTGTTCTTGCAGAGGAATGACAACATTGGAAGGTGGTTAAATCCATATGGTATAAATGTTGGATTGTTGTTATCACCATGGACTATGCTACTGTCTTTTCTTGTTGTTTTCTTCAACTTTTCTCAGTCCTTTTTCTTTTCTCTCTCTCTATTTTCTTAATCATCTTTAAGCATTTGATGAACCTTTTGAAGGGTATGCAACATTTCAACATAACAACTTAAAGTTTTATATCTTCTGGATTTGGCCTTCGTGTCTTTTAATTTTGAAGTTTGTCAATATTGTTTTATAAGTTTCATTTTAGCATCTCTGATAATTTCTGCATGATGTTTTATGTTCTTTTTTCTCTCCTTTTATTTCCTTCCATTTTCTTTGTGGTTGCTCTGCACGGTAAGTCACATGATTATGCATTTGTGTGTATATTTGTTTTGGTTTTTGATTTTTGAATTATTTTGTATTTTTAAGCAACTATTGCCATTTGGATATTTTCTGGATTATATCTATTTGAAAGATTGATGGTCTCAATTTATTTTGTGTGAACTGGTTTCTTGTATTTTATAATGATTTTGTGAAATTTTTAGTGTATTCTTGGCGTTTTCTATGTATTCATTGTCTACTGAATACTGTTGAGTTATTGTGATAATCTATTATATAGATAAAACAGGCTTGACATGTTCAGCCTTTCACAAGCTCCTGGAAACTTTAACTGTTAAAAACTTGCTAGGTTCAATGTTCATGCATTTTTAAGTTTAGAAGTTGTGAAGTTTCTGATGTGGTTCATCATTTTAATTCCATTTATCATACTCTTAGTTTTCTGGGGATTATCTGCTTTCATTAAATAGGTTTTGGTGAAGGCAAAGTTATTTAACATAAAGTTTCAACTTAGTAATCTTTTGTTATTTCATTTACAATATCTTTGACATATTCCTAACTTTTAAGTCAAGTTCTTATGACATTCTTCGAAATTTACAATTTTCTTTATTTTGAATTATTCGTTTTATTTATTTTATTCTTTGGGTTAACGACAGTTTTTTGACACATTGAGGGCTAGCTTTTACAATCTAGGCTATTAAAACTAGTTGATTTATATGATAATTTGGGTTAACTGACACGTTTTTAAATTCACTTTTTAGTTTGTCAGTTTGTCATCTTCATTGCCTTGAAGCAGCTCGTTGAAGTTGATCTCAAGTGTTCTTACTGAACTTTTATTGCATTTATGTATGCTTTTTACGGTCCTTTCTGATCTTGGTTTGAATAATTCAAAGTTGTCACAGTTTTCTTTCTTTAATTTGTTTTTCGATGTTCTTCCTCTATTTATTATCCATCTCATTACTTCATTTGAGGTATTTGGGCGATTGATTTTCTGGACCCTTAACTGAATGAAATCACTGTAATGGAAGAAGTATCTATGATGTATCAATCTGCTAACTTGCTCGAGTAAGTGCGTCTTCAACAGCTACTCAAATGGAGACGCAAACTGCAAATTTGCTTCAATATGCATGTCAACAGCAACTCAATTTCAGTGGCAAATTGCCACAAGTGAACAGTGCATGGCAAATTTGCCACCGCATTGTTCACAATGCAAATTTGTTTATTTATTATCCTTTTGTTTTAAGTGACGAATTATGTGTAATATTTTTACTAATCTTTACATTAGTTCCAATATTATGTACTCCCAGTGTCCACAAATCTTTGCTCAATTCTTTGAGCACAAGTTTTAAGAAAAGATAAATAAAGTAGTTAAAGTAAAAAATATTATAGGGTATTGTGGGATCCATTAATGAATAAATAAAATTGTGGGTAAAGTATAATAATAATATGAGTAATTAAGTGATGACAGTTGGAGGTGGAAATAGAGTGAGCGTGTCCACTACGAAGTGATCACATTTTTTGTGGACGGACAAATAAGAAAAGTGAGCACACTCTTGGTGAATGGAGGGAGTACTATTCTTTTGTTTTAAATGTGATTATTATTATTTCTACTAATTTTTAAATTAGTTCAATATTATATTATGTGTATTATTATTTGCTTTTAAAAAATTTATAATTCCTATTATTAATATTAGCACAAATTGTTAAAAATAATAAGACAATTAATAATTTAAATTTCAAAATGCAGTGGTAAATAAAACAAATATGAAATTATAATTTAATTATAAATAAGAAATTATATTTTAATTATAAACAAATGTTAGATAAAATATCTTTAAAAAAAATGTTAGATAAAATAAAAACTTAAATTGATAAAGTTAAGAATATTCTTATAACATTCTTATTTGAGTTAAAATTTAAATTTAATAGTTGGAGATAATTTTATTATTGGTGGCGAATTTGGTGGTAAATGTGTGTTTTGAGTTGTATTTTGAGTTCAAACCCTTGTGCCACATTTGTTTTTAGCTTGAGGTGGATGTAGCAAAATCGGATGGGGAAAAAAATGGTGGATGTGGGAAACCCTATAAATAGTTTTTTTTTTTTTTTTTATTTTCGATTTGATGTGGTAGGGGTGGATAAAACTTTATGTCAAACCAATATTTTTTAATGACGATGATGTATTATTTTATTATTGTTAGTCAGTGAGTTAATGAATATATAAAAGAAAAGTGTAAGTAAAGTTTGAAAAATAATAAATTGTTGTAAGGAAAATATGAAAGAGAATGAATTGATGTAAGAAAAATAATGATATTATAATTTTATGGTATTGGTGTATAATAGGTGTAAATGTGTATTTGGATGAAAAATTGAATATACAAATTTGAAAAATGGTCGAGACGGAGAGAGAGACTCATCCCCAATCCGAATCTCCCAAGTTGAAAGCAAACACAGCCTTGGAGATGCCCTATTGAAGAAAGCTATTTCATAAATGAAATGTTTCTTCTTCTACATTTAAGCCTAATTAGAGACTTGTGGTTATTTGTTTAGATGAATTGTCTCGTGATTTATATTCTTACAAGACATGTCAGAGTTTGTTTGTTTGTTTTTTTTTTTGTGATAATATTTGAGAGCTTAAATAATAGGGAAGTAAAGTTTGTTTAAAGCTATGTTTTAAAAAGCGGATCTAATCGTCTGACCGCTAGCGAACCGCTTTCACACATTGGACCGCCTGCCGTTCGACTCGGTCTCCGGCCGCTCAAAACGCTGAAAAACGGTATGAACCGGTGACCGGTTGAACCGGCCACCCGCCGGTTCGAATCTGCTTGGAAAAAAAATCTGTATTTTTTGCAATTGACGGCGGCGAACCATTCTTCATCCTGCGAACTCTTTCCGTCTGGAAGCAGACTCTACCCCCGTGAACACCACCGTCGTATTTAGTTTATTTATTTGGTTGCAAACAGTGTGTGTCTTTCTCTATACTGGTTACTGCGAGATAGAGACATCAAGATGGTGGGAGAGGCGGAAAGAAACATTTAGGGTTCAGCTTTCCAACTTATACTTCATAAAAAGTGGGCTTCTCAAAATATGTTAAATTGGGCTAAAATTAATTAATGAATACGAGCTTCTAAAATATTAAACTAGTGGGCCTTTTCAAACATTATTTAGGATGTAACCATTTTAAATTTAATTATTAATAAATATTATATATATAAATATATATTACGTAATTATGACGTCATACCGGCTCAACCGCTTTAAAAACGGTCAGACCCGGTCCGACCGGTCCGATCAAAAGCGCTAAGGTTGTCCGAATCGATCGCCGTTTCCGCTTTTAAGACATAGGTTTAAAGTAGTGCCCAACTAGTTCAAACTATCGATTTTGATTTGGAATCGGTGGTTGTGGTTCCGAAATAGGAAAAATCGAAGTCGAAGCAAATATGCATATATTTGGTTTCCAATTTCACCCGTCACTTCTAGTTCCTATGGTTCTGATTTCTCATGGTTAGGATGGTTTTGGTTAGAAATTTTGACATTTTTCTTTTTTGTTTTTTGATTTTCATATATATTTTTTATTAAATCACAAAATATAAATTGAACTCGAAGGTCAAATAAAATTCAAATTATACTTGCAACTTACATATATAAGTTTATAACTTTTTAAATACAAAATATAGAGTTTACCGCTTTTAAAATATATATGAATTTCATTTCATGATTTCAACAATAAAATATTTAAAAGAATACAAATTCAAAGTTAAACCAATACTCATATAATTATAAATCTTAAATTTACTATTTTCAATAATAAAAAATATTAATTACAAGGAGATACAAAGTAGGACAAAATATTAGCTTATAATATAAGCAACAATCTTTATTACAACTAGATACAAAATGGTACATGAAAAACCTAAAATGCCCTCATTATTAATTAAAATAAATAAGCGTCTATATCTTTCCATGTGTGAACAGGGCCACACAATTTAAAAAACTCTCAATCTGCCCTCCATCTGCTCATTAACAGGAAAGAGGATATTAATGCCCCGGCGGTGGCGGCGAGCGGTGGGTTCTGCAGGGTGGGTTTGTGGTGCGGCAACGGTTTTTGTAGGGTGGGGGAGGTTGTTAGTGGTGCGGCGGCGATGATTTTTGTCGACTGGCCCGCGCGGTGTTCGGTTGTCGGGTCTACAGGTTTTTTCGACATCGGATCTACAGCGGATAACGTCGAATCTGCAGTACTGTGGTGTTCTGTGGTGGCGGGGTCTACAGGTGTCGCGATATTTTGTTGTTTGATGGCGTTTTGGGGGTCGTCAGCGGCAGTGTTCGATGGTAGTGGCGGTGGAGTTTGCGACGGTGGTGGTGGTTGCCTAAATTATGGCGGCTGATCTACACAGATCTGCCGCCGAGATACGCAAAGATGACATTTTGGGGAGTTTGAATCACAAATGATCCCATAACTTTAGCCTCAATTAGATTTAGTCCCATAAGTTTTTTTGTTGTCGATTTAGTCACAATAACTTTGACAATGTCCAATTTTAGTCCCAAATTGGTCGAAACAATGTCGTTTTGCCATTTCAATTTGAGGCTTTCCGACGGATGTTGTGACTGGACTACCACGTGTACTGCCACATGTATTTTTAAGTGTGTTTGACTAATTCTTGTCGTCAATTTTTTTTTAAGTTTTCTTTTTTTAAAATTTTAATTATATGCCTGAAATTCCAGCTATTGAAAAAAAAATACACGTTGCAGCCCAGTGATGCGAACGAGGGTTTTTGGACCCAATAATACGTGCAAGATTATATGCCAAAGAATTGTCCTACTTTTGCAACTAAAGTTAGTGGGCAAGTTTTTCCAAGATATATTCCAAGATTTTGCAAGATTCACAAGGAAGATTAAAATTATCATATCTTTACTATTTTTATTTATTTTATAGGCTAGATTTTGTTTTTGTCCTTTAATTTTCGTTCAAGTATATAGTGTATAGATTTAGGGTGAGATTTAGTCCTTTTTGGAGCAGATTTAATCCTGTTTTTGTCCTATAAATATGTGGGACGTTTTTTCTTTGTTTTTAATGAGAAAAATAATAAAAAACCTCTTGTCAACTTTGTCAAATCTAATTGTTTCTTGCCAACTTGAGTTGGGGCAACAATTATTATCGTTCTTTGCGTATTATTTGTATTTTGCGATCGCGGTTCTCATCAAATTGGTGCTTTCATTGAGAGTAGACGAGAATTGCGAAAGGAATACGAGCAATGGCGGGAACTCACAAGGAGAAGAAGAAGCTCAGTGCGGACTCTTCATCTAGAAGGAAGAGTGATGAGGATTCTTCGTCTGAAGAATCCGATTCCCCAGAAAAGAAGGAAATCAACCCTACCCGACGTCGGGATAGGGAAGATGTGAGCGGGAGAGACCGGAGAAGGGGGAGACCCAAATTAACTTGCCCTACGTTAAACGGTAGCAACCCAAATTCATGGTTAAGACGAGCGAACCAGTATTTTGCCTTGCGTGAAATACCACGGGAAGATAGGATACGTTACGCTACTCGTTATATGGAAGGAGATGTGACTATTTGGTGGCAATGGATTAACAGGTTATATCGGAAGCCAGGACGGATCGTTCGGTGGAAGGATTTCAAAAAGGAACTTATGACGATATTTGGACCATCCGATTACGCTGATTACGACGATGACCATTTTCGTACTGTTCTGCATACCACTGCTGTACTGCCGCCGTGCTTCTCTACGTCAAAGATTTGCGCTCAACATCCCGCTGCTGCACTTGGAGAAGAAGATACTGATCGTGTTTCTTCTAATGATCTAACCCATCATGGGCCTGTTGCTGTTGAGGCTGTGACGAATTGGGCCAATATCCATGACAATAAGCAACATACTAAGCCTTCTGAAGTTAATTGTGCTTGCGATGGGCTTACTACATATTGGGAAAAGTCAGAACTTATTCATGTTGGGCCTACTTATAATATTAATAATGGTATTAGACATTCTCCTGCAGATATTAAAACAAATGGGCCGAAAGGTAGTGCTGAATTTGGTAGTGAATTTGGGCAAATTTATTTTAATTATAATGGGTATGTTAATGGGAATAATGGGATGCAACAATATGGGCTTTTATTGGCACAAAAAAAATGATGATGGACCTTTTGTTTTTGTTGGTGTGGATAAATTTAGTGGGTCCCTCTTTTATGATGGGCCACCTATTTATGATGAAGAGACGCCCGAAAGTGATTTCGTGTTTCCCGTTTATGGCACCAGCGCCGAAGACGAGCCGTACAAAAAATTTGTTAAGGAAGATGAAGACGGGGCAATTTTTCTGGGAATTGATATGACATCCGCCAAGTCCTACTTCGATGAAGATAAAGGTTTTGACTCCAATAATAATTATTATTTTTTTATAATTAATGATAGTTATTTGGTTGGCAGTACTATGAAAAATTCGCTATTTGTCAAGCAAGATTTTTAGCCACACCAACAACCCGATAATTTTGAGCTCAATTATTTGGTGGCAAGCAAATGGCGATTAGATGAAGGGGGCATTTAGGCTCGATAAGAGAGTGTTCCCATAATTGGTCCTTGAGGACAAGGACGATCTTGAAGGGGACGAGAATGATCACGAATGAGGGTTTTTCGGACCCAATAATACGTCTGAATTATATGCCAAGGAATTGTCCTACTTTTGCAACTAAAGTTAGTGGGCAAGATTTTCCAAGATATATTCCAAGATTTGACAAGATTCACAACGAAGATCAAGATTATCATATCTTTACTATTTTTATTTATTTTATAGGCTAGATTTTGTTTTTGTCCTTTAATTTTCGTTCAAGTATATTGCGTGTAGATGTAGGGTGAGATTTAGTCATTTTTTGAGCAAATTTGGTCCTGTTTTTGTCCTATAAATATGTGGGACGTTTTTCTTTTTTTAATGAAAAAAGTAATATAAAACCTCTTGGCAACTTTGTCAAAACCTAATTGTTTCTTGCCAACCTGAGTTGGGGCAACAATTATTATCGCTCTTTACGTATTATTTGTGTTTTGCGATCGCGGTTCTCATCACCCAATCATAACATCAGCCGAAAAATCCCAAATTGAAACGGCAAAACGACGTTGTTTCGATCCATTTGAGACTAAAATTGGACACTGTCAAAGTGATTGAGACTAAATCAACAACAAAAAAACTTATGAAACACTACAAAAAAATGCGCATTTTACCGACGGAAATTAGCGACGGTTACAAGAACCGTCGCAAATAGCGACGGTTTTTACGACCGTTATGGTCAAATGGTCAAAGTCAACAGTTTAGCGACAGTTTAGAGAACTGTCGTAAATAGCGACGATTTTAGCGACGTTTTTGACTAACCCCTTTAGCGGCAGGTATAGCAAATTTATTTTTATGACGGATTAACGACGGTTTTTATTTTTTAATTTAAAAAAAAAAATTAAATTAAAAAAAATAATAATATTAATTATGTATTTTTTTTGTTTCAGGATTATACTAGGTTTTTTAATTGTTGTTAATGCACATTACCGTATATTTAATTTATAGTCACTTGGAGAAGAGTTCCACCTGACCATAGTCAGATCTATTTCGAGGATTTTACAGTATAAAATTTAATTCATAGTATATTTAAATATATATATTGACTAAAAGTAGTACTTGTTTAAATAGAAAAGTAGTACTTGTTTAAATGAAAGTATTACTTGTTAAATGAAAAATATTACTTAAGTTTAAATAGAAAAGTAGTACTTGTTTAAATAGAAAAGTAGTACTTGTTTAAATGAAAAGTAGTACTTGTTTAAATAGAAAAATAGTACTTGTTTAAATGAAAAGTATTACTTGTTTAAATAGAAAATTATTACTTGTTTAAATGAAAAGTAGTACTTGTTTAAATAGAAATGTAGTACTTGTTTAAATGAAAAGTATTACTTGTTTAAATAGAAAATTATTACTTGTTTAATAGAAAAGTAGTACTTGTTTAAATGAAAAGTAGTACTTATTTAAATGAAAGGTATTACTTGTTTAAATAAGAAGTAGTACTTGTTTAAGTGAAAAGTAATACTTGTTTAAATGCAAAGCATTACTTGTTTAAATAGAAAGTATTACTTGTTTAAATAGAAAAGTAGTACTTGTTTAAATAGAAAAGTGGTACTTGTTTAAATGAAAAAGAGTACTTGTTTAAATGAAAAGTATTACTTGTTTAAATAGAAAAGTATTACTTGTTTAAATAGAAAAGTAGTACTTGTTTAAATAGAAAGTATTACTTGTTTAAATAGAAAAGTAGTACTTGTTTAAAGAGAAAAGTCGTACTTGGTTAAATAAAAAGTATTACTTGTTTAAATTAAAAGTATTTCTTGTTTAAATAATAGAAAATATTACTTGTTTAAATGAAAGGTATTAGTACTTGTTTAAATGAAAAGTAGTACTTGTTTAAATGAAAAGTATTACTTGTTTAAATAGAAAAATAGTAATTGTTTAAATAGAAAAGTAGTACTTGTTTAAATGAAAAGTAGTACTTGTTTAAATGAAAGATATTATTTATTTAAATGAAAGGTATTACTTGTTTAAATGAGAAGTAGTACTTGTTAAAATGAAAAGTAATACTTGTTTAAATGAAAAGTAGTACTTGTTCAAATAGAAAGTATCAATTGCTTAAATGAAAAGTAGTACTTGTTTAAATAGAAAAGTCGTACTTGTTTAAATGAAAGGTATTATTTATTTAAATGAAAGGTATTACTTGTTAAATGAAAAGTATTACTTGTTTAAATAGAAAAAGTAGTAGTTGTTTAAATAGAATAGTAGTACTTGTTTAAATGAAAAGTAGTACTTGTTTAAATAGAAAAGTATTACTTGTTTAAATAGAAAAATAGTACTTGTTTAAATAGAAAAGTAGTACTTGGTTAAATAAAAAACATTATTTGTTTAAATTAAAAGTATTACTTGTTTAAATAGAAAGTATTGCTTGTTTAAATGAAAAGTAGTACTTGTTTAAATAGAAAGTATTACTTGTTTAAATAGAAAATAGTACTTTTTAAAATAAAAATTAGTATTTGCTTTAAAAAAATGAATTTGTAGGACATATACAATTTGAAAAGAATATAATCATTTATTTATAATTTATAAAGTAAAAAATATATATAATTAGTATTTTAAAGATTATTAGATAGTTAAATTAAATAAATAAAATTAAAAAATTAAAAAAAAGTGAAAAAAAAAACGAATTAAAAAAAAAAAAATAAATATAATTTTAATATAATACAATTAATTTAAATTTATAAATAAATAAAAATTTTAATTATTATATTAAAATGTGGTTAAATCATTAAATTAGATAATTGAAATAAAGGATATAAAAAAATATTGAAAAAAAAAACGATTTTTAGGATATATAGAATTAATTTCATTAAGTAAACGCAAGAAAGCAAGTGCCCGAGCGGTTTGATCACTGCACAGGCGCCCATAGGTCCCGTGTTCGATCCCCCTTGGGAGCGAAAATTTGCCTCATTTAATTGGGAGGCTTGGGGGCTTAGATATGATATGCTTGGTGGTTGGGTTCGAGATGGTCCGTGATTTGGGTGGTTCGGTTCCCACCCGGGCGCCCCCTGGGCTCAGGTTCGAACCACCGTGAGCCATTTTTTTTTCTTCGTAAATTCACGCTTTAGCGACGGTTTTAGCGACGAATTTATTAATTTTTTTAATTAAAAAAAAATTATTTAAAAAAAAACCGTCTCTAATCCATCGCTAAATCCGTCGCTAATACCGTCGCTAATCAGCGAGGTCACAAAAAACCGTCGCTACGGTTAGCGACCCTCGATTCAATGATGAATTTTTTTCCGTCGCTAATGTCGTTAGCGACGGTTTTTTCCGTCGCTAAAACCATCGTTAAACCCCATTTTTTTTGTAGTGAAACTACATCTATTTGAGGTCAACGTTATGGGACCATTTGTGATTCAAACTCCATTTTGGGTGATGGTGGTGATGACCTAAATTGTGGCGGCGGATCTGCCGCCGGGATGCAAAAAGGTTGCATTTCGGGTGATGGTGGTGGTGGTTTTTCCGGCGTCAATTTTTGGGTGATGGTGGTGGGGTTTTCCGGCGGATCTTTTATGGGTGATGATGTTTTTTACAATTTTTGTTTTCTGAGCAGAAGTTGGAAGTCGCTAGGCGGGCGGATTCTGGCCGCCTAGCGCCTAGACCGCCCAGACAATTTTTTTATTATTGAGTGTTGGTCTTTAAATTTTTTTTTTAAAAAAAATAAAAAATCCGCATAGGTCCCGCCTAGGCGGTGCCTGACAGCGGAAATAACTTTTTTCACCGATTTTGCCAAAATCGGGTCAGCCAGCGGCCGATTTTTACATAAGCTGCAATGGAAGAGGAGGAAGAAGAGCTTGATGCAGTTGCAATGGAAGAGAAGACATTGATGAATTCTTTAGTATGTGAATGAGGTTTCCTGGATGGGTATTGCACTGTGTAAAAATGCACCTTTGTGTGCAAATATTTTTTGTACTTGTGCAAAATATATTATTTATCCTGCTGTGCATTTTTTTTATTTAATATTGAATTCTCTTCCATTCGTGCAAATATATTGTTTATGTTGTGCAAAATTCCTTGGTTTGTGAATGAGGTTTTCTTTTTATTCATGCTGAATTCTCTTCCATTTTGTACTACCTTAGTGCAAATTATTTTGCACGTGTGCATAAAGAAGATAAGTAAATAAGATGATGGAAGACTATATTTGGACTAGTGAATAAAAAAAGATCTGAAATGCTTTGTTTCTTGAATTTTGGTTGAAAAAATATATATTTTTGGCATTGTAATTTTTTGAAATGAATGAGATAATAATTTGAAATTTGAAATTGGAGATGAGGGAGGGTTGATGGAAATGACACGTTTTTTCAGTAAAAAAAAAGTACGAAAAAAGGGCTCGTGGACTTAAGGGGTATTCGAGTCACTTTGCACCCCACTTTATATCAATTAGTAATAAAAGATTTTGGTTGTATTAGAAAGTAATATGTTGGGGAATTAATTGCCTGGATCTATTCGGGATGAATATTTAAATACAAATTTAATTCTAACAATTATTACTAGCATGAATTAATCCTATATTAATTCAAATAATAATTCAACAACAAATCATGCATATAAACAGTTCACATAAATCCTACGCATGCGGAATTGCTACGGGTTTACGTGAACTAACCTCTTGGAGTGGCAATGGTCTCGTCGATAAGAACACACCAAAAAGTCTTCCCAAGTATTCCCTAGTCCTTGCTCGTCAATCCGGTGGAAGGAAGCTCGCGAACAATTAACAAAAGGGAAAATAAAAATTTGTTGCACCACCTTTGTGGATTTACTAATTTTTCTAGCACATGGAATTGTACTTGGGAATGAAACATTCATCCCCTATTTATAGAGGGTGTTGGCCGATTTTCCATATGGAATAGGGAGGAAAAAATCTTTTCTTGACCTCCAAAAAATCTAGAATATATCTCATATATTATTTTCTCCATAATTAAAATATTCCATAAAAATCTCAACTTCTCTTGTTATGGGAATTTTCGAAAAATTAAGGATCAAGATTCCAAGATTTGGATCTTCTTGAATTTATGAGATATTCTTGTATTCCAAGAAATACATATCTTCCATAATATCTTTTCAAGAAAATATTTCTTTCCCTTATTCTTTCAAAACTTTCAAAAATCTCACCATAAATAACCAAGTGGGAGATTTCTTGAATTTAATGAGATAATCTTGTATTCCAAGAATACATATCTTCATTCCATAACAAAATTCAAAGAAAATCTTTCTCCCTCTTTTATTTATGATTTTCGAAAAAATGAGGAAAAAATAGCAACAAATATTTATTTTATTTTTAAACACCTTTTTCAGTTATTGGACTTTATGTTGGGCTACTTGAGGGGACTTTAGGAGAATTAAGATTGGACCTTCCGATGGATCTTGAATTATCAATATTGAGCCACAATATTATTCAAGCCCATAAATATTAATTAATCCCACTACATATCCATCTTAACCCATATTACAGTTAACATGGCTCCCGGTTATTATTTCCCGTGTTTAAGATTATCTAGCCCATTAATTAATTCAAGCCACTGAAATAGCTTTCCATTAATTAATATCTTTTATCCTTGGTAAAGGAACGGTTCAACATTATTATTCATACCGGAAACTAGTTCCACTTGCAAGATTTGGTATGATAAAACTTATGAACCTCCCAAGGGGGCAAATCGAACAAGCGTACTTGCACATGATTCTCCGTATTAAATCTTAGCAATCACATGTGACCAATAATATTGCCCAATATATAAAGTATTGAATCTCGTTGATTCTCTACTCGTAATAAGTCAAAGCAATAATTACTAACCACACGCGATCCTATTTAAGGGACGAAGATTAAGAAATAACGAACCATTGAGGTCTAATTCTTCCTAGTTCAGTTATGAAGAATTTGTCCTCCCAGAGGTCCTCTTCATTACTAGACATGCACTAGTGTAATCTCTTGGTCAAGACAAGTCAATCTGAGCGTTACACTTCAACCTTTCACGATGGATTGTTCATTTCCATCTAGGTCGTGAATGATGTACTTTTGGTTACAAGAGACTGTTAATTTAATCTTCTGTGATCTGGTATCACTAAATTAACTACAATGTAACACGTCTTATTTATTGAACAGTTATGCAAGAAATATATGTAACATTTGATGATATTTAACGCATCGATGATAAACAATTTATTTCAAAGAATAAGTCCGAAATTCAGGTTTGATTATACAAAGTAAAAGCATACTTTCCAAAGATAATCCCAACAATCTCCCACTTATACTCAAAGTCTGCTTTAAAGTATACTACAACATGTCTCGTGTAGATACGTGACATATAATGTCACCTACACGAACCTAATAATGTCTCCCACTTATACTCAAAGCAGATTAGCAACTGGTCTTGACACCCATTCCTTCTACATGTCTCTCGAATGTATTCTCGAGGCGCACCCTTTGTGAATGGATCAACTAGGTTGTCTTTCTCGACGCGATCTTTGCCACCTCTATATCTCCCCCTCTTAACGATTTCTCGATATAAGATGGTATTTCCTTTCAATGTGTTTGCTTTGGCCTTGTGGGCTCTTGGTTCCCTTGAATTTGCAATCGCTCGGCATTGTCACAATAAATGATGATTGTCTTTGGGTAAATTTAACTACATTCAAGTCCACTAGGAAGTTCTTGAGCCAAACCGCTTTTTTTCGCCCCATGCAATGCGACTACATATTCGGCTTCCATGGTAGAATCTGCGATGCATTTCTTCTTAACGCTTCTCCATGTCATGGCTCCTCCCCCCATGCAAAACACACTACCGGAGGTAAATTTTCTGGAGTCTATGTCTGATTGGAAATCCGAGTCCGTGTAGCCGATGTGGATTAGACTATCTGACTGATAAACCAACATTATATCTCGAGTTCTTTTCAGATACTTCAGAATATTTTTAACTGCCGTCCAATGTTCTTTCCCCGGGTTACTTTGATATCTTGCCACCATGCCAACGACAAAGCAGATATCCGGTCTCGTTCACAACATTGCATACATAAGGCTTCCGACAGCCGAAGCATAAGGAATGTCTTTCATGTCATCTATCTCCCTTTGTGTCTTAGGGCACATTTCCTTGGATAGATGGATTCCATGTCCGAAAGGTCTAAAGCCTTTCTTGGAATCTGCATCTTCAATCGTTTCAAGACAAAGGTCTATGTATGAAGCTTGCGATAAGCCTATCATCCTTTTCTTGCGATCTCGAAAGTGATCTTGATCCCAAGGATGTGCCCGGCTTCCCTAAGTCCTTCATATCAAACCGCTTTGAAAGCCATGCCCTTACGCCCGATAACACCTTTACATCATTCCCGGCGAGCGTAATGTCGCTCTACGATAGTACTAAGAATACCAATGCGCCCCGACATGCTTTTTGTACACACAACTTTCGAACTCGTTTTGATCAAACCCATAAGACTTTATTACATGATCAAAACATTGGTTCCAAGCTCTGGATGCTTGTTTGAGTCCGTAAATGGACTTCATGAGCTTACAAACTAGGTGTTCTTGGCCCTTTTCAATGAAGCCTTGGGGTTGTTGCATATAGATTTCTTCATCAAGACTCCCGTTAAGGAAAGATGTCTTGACATCCATTTGCCAGATTTCAAAATCGAGATGCGCAACAATTGACAAGAGAATCCGGATGGACTTGAGCATTGCTTCAGGTGAAAAGGTTTCCTCATAGTCGATCCCTTCTTTCTGAGTATAACCTTTCGCCACAAGCCTTGCCTTGAAGGTTTCCACCTTCCCGTCCGATCCCCTTTTTCTCTTGTATACCCACTTGCAACCAATAGGTTTGACCCCACTAAGTGGTTCGACTAGCTCCCACACTCTGTTATGATCTATAGAACCCATTTTAGCTTTCATTGCCTTTCACCAAGAAACCGCATCCTTGTCTTGGATTGCCTCATCATATGTCCATGGGTCTGATTCGTCTTGACCGGGAATCAAGTCCGAGGACTCTCCTATCCCCATGAATCTCTCGGGCTGTTTCACAACCCTCCCACTACGATGAGGTTCCGGTTGTGTAAGTGTGTCGTTTGGTATGTCATCATGTATAGTTGGCAACGAGGTTAGCCCCTTAGCTCATTTAAGGTAATCTCACTTCTGGGTCTTCTTTCGTTCATATAGCCTTCTTCCAAAAATCTAAAGTGGGTGCTTATTACCACCTTTTGATCTTCGGGACCATAGAACATACACCCTTTTGTTCCCTCGAGGTATCCTATAAACATCCTTAATTCTGATCGAGGATCCAATTTCCCGGCTTCATTGTCCAACACGTAGGCCGGACACCTCCAAATTCTCATGTGTCTCAAACTAGGCTTGCTTTAGGGTCCACAATTCTTTGGGCGTTTTTTGGGAACCGATTTGGATGGCACCAAGTTCGTAATGTAAGTCATTTGTTTCCAGGCATGACCCCCGAGCGACTTGGGAAGATCCGCATAACTCATCATTGATCTAACCATTTCTAAAAGAGTTATGTTTCTTAGCTCTGCAACCCCGTTTTGTTGAGGGTTCCGGGTCGCAAATTTTGATACAATCCTTCATCGACAAGTAGTTCAAAAACTCATCGCTGAGGTACTTCCTCCACGATCGATCGTAGAGACTTGATACGTTTTTTCCCTATGATTCTCTGCTTGAGCCTTAAATTCTTTGAATTTCTCAAAGATCTCAGATTTATGCTTCATAAGGAAAATATAACCGTACCTTGAGTAGTCATCAATAAAAGTGACGAAATACTCATAACCTCCTCTTGCCATGGTTGACATTGGACCACATACGTCTGTGTGAACGATTTCTAACACTTCTTTGGCTCTATTCCCTTGGCTCGAATGCGCTCTTGGTCATTTTACCCTCCAAACATGATTCGCGGGTTGAATTGGTTCAACTTGGAGAGACTCCGATGAACCGCCTCTTCTACCAACCTTTGGATCCTCTTTGGATTAATATGTCACAATCTTAGATGCCATAGAAATATTTCGTTCACGTCTGATGAACGTTTTCTTTTATCGGAAACAATTGATGTGTTATAGGATGCATTTTGTGAGTGGTGTGCACAGTTAATTGTATAGAGATTATTCGACAACGTTCCATGACAGATAAATTTATCATAAAGAGAAATGGTAACAACTTTATCAAAAGTAACCGAATATCCATCAAGGTAAAGTTTAGAAACCGAAATTAAATTATTTCTAAAATTCGGAACGTAAAGAACATATCTTAAAATTAAAACTCTATCTTCAAAGGAAAGGTGCACTTCTCCCATTTGCTTCACCGCCACTCTCAGAAGATCGCCCCGGTGTGATGAGGATCTCACTCCCACTAAGTTGCTTGGTCCGCTTGAACCCCAGTAAAGTGAAACAAACATGATCGGTGGATCCTCATCCACCACCCATAAATGGGAGGCATACGCCGCTAAGCAAGTTTCAACAACTAGTGCGTGAGAATTACCTTTCTTTCCATTCCTTTTGGGTTTGGAACAGGCTGACCTCCAATGTCCCTTTTCACCGCATTTGAAGCACCTCCCCTTAACTGGCTTGCTCACTCCTCCACCTCCCTTCACCTTTTCTTTGCCATTGGCAACACTTGAGTTCACTTGCTTGTGGTTTTGTCATTTTTCTTGTTCTTACCACCCCTTGGCCCAGAAGAAGAAGAAGGTCCATTTGCCACCAAGGCTTGGCTCTTTTGCCCCAATATCGCCTCTGCCGAGACCAAAGCTTGCAATAGATCAGACATCAAGAACTTCTGATTATTCATCTGGTAGTTCACCTGAATAGCAGTTCAAAACTTTTCGGCAGAGAGAGTGGAGCACGAAAATCGATTTGGGTCTCGATGTCGTATTCGGTATGCAAGTACCTCAAGTTTGTTAAGGTGAGTCATCATTTGGAGAACGCGTGCTCCCTTACGAGGCGTTCCTCCACCATTTTCATAGAGAGCAAGTCCCTCATGGTGATCTGACGAGCCACACGGTTCTGATGTTGAAACATCGCTTTAAGACTAGTCATGATATCTGCAGCGGTCTTGACGTTCTGGTGTTGGTGTTGCAACACATCCCGACATAAAGCCAAGATGGTACACTTTGCCATTTCGTTTGGAACACTCCCGATCGAGATACTCTTTCTTAACCGTTTTAGTTGACTCATCTTTTGTCTTTTCTGGGTTTAGGTGTAGTGAGAACCCAGTTATGGCTTTGTGCAGTGAGGACAATAGTAAGTTTACGACTCCAATCAACGAAGTTTTCACCAGTAAGCAAATTGTCTTTTAGTATATTGAATAGTGGATTAAAAGGTTGCGACATGATGAACTGAAATAAATAATAATATGCATAAGCACAAATATATCACAAGGTTCGATCACATGTTTCATATTAAAATCTAAAAAAATATGAACATGCATCACCAACATCTCAAAAACAGTTTTTAAATAAGCCACGCAAGTGGGTCATTATTTAAACACATTCAAGCAGGTTACAAACAAGAACAATTACAAACCTTTAATAACTAGATTAATAGTTGGCTCCCACTTGACCAATATAAAATTGACAGAGACTTCGGGGAAGTATATGCATATCAATTTTATACCTAAGTAATAACCATGATTAAATACAGAATTATTATTTAAGCTTTGACGAGCCTCGTGGGGAGGGTCATCGTCAAATACTAAGAATAATCCACAATCATCCATTTGGAATTTATTCATGTGAAAGCTATCTTTTGATCGTCCCGTGGGGGGAATTTCTCCAAAAGAATTCACAAATAAATAAATCATGGAGGTCAAAATTAATTCAATTTTATTATTCATAAAATTGTCAATTAATTGTTTAAGAATACTTAGTAATTTTCGAAAGTGAGATTTTTCAAAATATTTTCTCATGCATCGCAAATTTAAACACAATTTAAATAAGTATAAAATAATGCATAACATCAAAACAAAAAATTAAACATATTGGGCACATATATCCAATTGTCATGGTTAATTTTTGTCATGTCTTGATCTTGAGAAATTGTCTTCATAGCCTTCATCTTTCGTCTCGAAAAGCTCCCACTTGACCGTCTTAAAAAAAAGCCTTGTCAAGACACGTCATCGACCAGCTCGCGGGTCGGAATGCCCGCCTAGCACTCCCCCGCCGTGTCGAGTGGCGCCCGGCAGATCACGCCCCGCTTGGCAGCAAGCTTCACCATTGTTGGCGGTGTCGCGATCCCAAATAAGACGCCACCTGGCGGCCATCCAAGACCCCTTGCCGACCTTGCCATGCCGCTCCGCCCATGTCCATGTCCGCCCCATCAGCGCCCACAGCGATCAGCAGGATCGATCGCTGCCCGACCCGATCCGCCTTGCTGCCAGCGGCCTCGCCCTACGATCGAAGCGCGCCCGCCAAACGTCCGTCGTCGTCGCATCCTCCTTTAACACGTTTAAGCGACGCCGCCGCTTACGCTTCGATTCGATCCCGTCTTTTAATTTTTTTTCGTCTCATTCCGTTTTTCGATCCGGTTAAATTTATTTTACAAAAAATAAATAAACCTAGATCTAGACTAGTCTATTACATTGATCAAATCAAACAAATTCTAATCTACTCGTGGATTTTCTCACGAGACAAAACGAATTCGAACGAATCGAATTAAAACAAACAATTTATATGCATGCATAAATAAACACATTAAATTCCATGACAATTGGATACCTGCAAAAAAGATCTAACAATTCTACTATCCAATTTTAAATTTAATGAAAACGAATTAAATTACAATTTAAAAGATCAGAGCCCGAAACCGAGGCTCTGATACCAATTGTTGGGGAATTAATTGCCAGGATCTATTCGGGATGAATATTTAAATACAAATTTAATTCTAACAATTATTACTAGCATGAATTAATCATATATTAATTCAAATAATAATTCAACAACAAATCATGCATATAAACAGTTCACATAAATCCTACGATGCGGAATCATCTACGGGTTTCGTGAACTAACCTCTTGGAGTGGCAATGGTCTCTCGTCGATAAGAACACACCAAAAAGTCTTCCCAAGTATTCCCTAGTCCTTGCTCGTTAATCCGGTGGAAGGAAGCTCGCGAACAATTAACAAAAGGGAAAATAAAAATTTGTTGCACCACCTTTGTGGATTTACTAATTTTTCCAGCACATGGAATTGTACTTGGGAATGAAACATTCATCCCCTATTTATAGAGGGTGTTGGCCGATTTTCCATATGGAATAGGGAGGAAAAAATCTTTTCTTGACCTCCAAAAAATCTAGAATATATCTCATATATTATTTTCTCCATAATTAAAATATTCCATAAAAATCCCAACTTCTCTTGTTATGGGAATTTTCGAAAAATTAAGGATCAAGATTCCAAGATTTGGATCTTCTTGAATTTATGAGATATTCTTGTTTTCCAAGAAATACATATCTTCCATAATATCTTTTCAAGAAAATATTTCTTTCCCTTATTCTTTCAAAACTTTAAAAAATCTCACCATAAATAACCAAGTGGGAGATTTCTTGAATTTAATGAGATAATCTTGTATTCCAAGAATACATATCTTCATTCCATAACAAAATTCAAAGAAAATCTTTCTCCCTCTTTTATTTATGATTTTCGAAAAATGAGGAAAAAATAGCAACAAATATTTATTTTATTTTTAAACACCTTTTTCAGTTATTGGACTTTATGTTGGGCTACTTGAGGGGACTTTAGGAGAATTAAGATTGGACCTTCCGATGGATCTTGAATTATCAATATTGAGCCACAATATTATTCAAGCCCATAAATATTAATTAATCCCACTACATATCCATCTTAACCCATATTACAGTTAACATGTCTCCCGGTTATTATTTCCCGTGTTTAAGATTATCTAGCCCATTAATTAATTCAAGCCACTGAAATAGCTTTCCATTAATTAATATCTTTTATCCTTGGTAAAGGAACGGTTCAACATTATTATTCATACCGGAAACTAGTTCCACTTGCAAGATTTGGTATGATAAAACTTATGAACCTCCCAAGGGGGCAAATCGAACAAGCGTACTTGCACATGATTCTCCGTATTAAATCTTAGCAATCACATGTGACCAATAATATTGCCCAAGATATAAAGTATTGAATCTCGTTGATTCTCTACTCGTAATAAGTCAAAGCAATAATTACTAACCACACGCGATCCTATTTAAGGGACGAAGATTAAGAAATAACGAACCATTGAGGTCTAATTCTTCCTAGTTCAGTTCTGAAGAATTTGTCCTCCTGTAGGTCCTCTTCAGTGCACTAGACATGCACTAGTGTAATCTCTTGGTCAAGACAAGCCAATCTGAGCGTTACACTTCAACCTTTCACGATGGATTGTTCATTTCCATCTAGGTCGTGAATGATGTACTTTTGGTTACAAGAGACTGTTAATTTAATCTTCTGTGATCTGGTATCACTAAATTAACTACAATGTAACACGTACTATTTATTGAACAGTTATGCAGTAAATATATGTAACATTCGATGATATTTAACGCATCAGTGATAAACAATTTATTTCAGTAAATAAGTCCGAAATTCAGTTTGATTATACAAAGTAAAAGCATACTTTCCAGTATAATCCCAACAATCTCCCACTTATACTCAAAGTCTGCTTTAAAGTATACTACAACATGTCTCGTGTAGATACGTGACATATAATGTCACCTACACGAACCTAATAATGTCTCCCACTTATACTCAAAGCAGATTGGCAACGGTCTTGACACCCATTCCTTCTACATGTCTCTCGAATGTATTCTGAGGCAGACCCTTTGTGAATGGATCAACTAGGTTGTCTTCTGACGCGATCTTTGCCACCTCTATATCTCCTCTCTTAACGATTTCTCGTATAAGATGGTATTTCCTTTCAATGTGTGTTTCTTGGCCTTGTGGGCTCTTGGTTCCCTTGAATTTGCAAATCGCTCCGGCATTGTCACAATAAAACAAAGATGATTGTCTTTGGGTAAATTCGAACTACATTCAAGTCCACTAGGAAGTTCTTGAGCCAAACCGGCTTTTTTCGCCGCCAGTTAGCCTACATATTCGCTTCCATGGTAGAATCTGCGATGCATTTCTTCTTAACGCTTCTCCATGTCATGGCTCCTCCCCCCATGCAAAACACACTACCGGAGGTAAATTTTCTGGAGTCTATGTCTGATTGGAAATCCGAGTCCGTGTAGCCGATGTGGATTAGACTATCTGACTGATAAACCAACATTATATCTCGAGTTCTTTTCGGATACTTCGTAATGTTTTTAATCGCCATTCAATGTTCTTTTTCCCCGTTTACTTTGATATCTTGCCACCATGCCAACGACAAAGCAGATATCCGGGTCTCGCGTGCACAACATTGCATACATAAGGCTTCCTACAAACCAAGCATAAGGAATGCCTTTCATGTCATCTATCTCCTTTTGGTCTTAGGGCACATTTCCTTGATAGATGGATTCCATGTCCGAAAGGTACGGCCTTTCTTGGAATCTGCATGTTTGAATCGTTTCAAGACAATGTCTATGTATGAAGCTTGCGATAAGCCTATCATCCTTTTCTTGCGATCTCGAAAGATCTTGATCCCAAGGATGACGTGCCCGCTTCCCCTAAGTCCTTCATATCAAACCTGTTTTGAAAGCCATGCCCTTACATCCGATAACACCTTTACATCATTCTCGATGAGCGTAATGTCGCCTCACGATAGTACTAAGAATACCAATGCGGTTCCGACATGCTTTTTGTACACACAACTTTTCGAACTCGTTTTGATCAAACCCATAAGACTTTATTACATGATCAAAACATTGGTTCCAAGCTCGATGCTTGTTTGAGTCCCAGTAAATGGACTTCATGAGCTTACAAACTAGGTGTTCTTGGCCCTTTTCAATGAAGCCTTGGGGTTGTTGCATATAGATTTCTTCATCAAGACTCCCGTTAAGGAAAGCTGTCTTGACATCCATTTGCCAGATTTCAAAATCGAGATGCGCAACAATTGACAAGAGAATCCGGATGGACTTGAGCATTGCTTCAGGTGAAAAGGTTTTCTCATAGTCGATCCCTTCTTTCTGAGTATAACCTTTTGCCACAAGCCTTGCCTTGAAGGTTTCCACCTTCCCGTCCGATCCCCTTTTTCTCTTGTATACCCACTTGCAACCAATAGGTTTGACCCCACTAAGTGGTTCGACTAGTTGCCACACTCTGTTATGATCCATAGAACCCATTTTAGCTTTCATTGCCTTTCGCCAAGAAACCGCATCCTTGTCTTGGATTGCCTCATCATATGTCCATGGGTCTGATTCGTCTTGACCGGGAATCAAGTCCGAGGACTCTCCTATCCCCATGAATCTCTCGGGCTGTTTCACAACCCTCCCACTACGATGAGGTTCCGGTTGTGTAAGTGTGTCGTTTGGTATGTCATCATGTATAGTTGGCAACGAGGTTAGCCCCCTTAGCTCATTTAAGGTAATCTCACTTCTGGGTCTTCTTTCGTTCATATAGTCTTCTTCCAAAAATCTAAAGTGGGTGCTTATTACCACCTTTTGATCTTCGGGACCATAGAACATACACCCTTTTGTTCCCTCGAGGTATCCTATAAACATCCTTAATTCTGATCGAGGATCCATTTCGGCTTCCTTTGTCCAAAGACGTGGGGCGGACACCTCCAAATTCTCATGTGTCTCAAACTAGGCTTGCGCCCGGTCCACAATTCTTTGGGCGTTTTGGGAACCGATTTGGATGGCACCAAGTTCAGAATGTAAGCCGCTGTTTCCAAGGCATGACCCCAGAACGACTTGGGAAGATCCGCATAACTCATCATTGATCTAACCATTTCTAAAAGAGTTATGTTTCTTCGCTCTGCAACCCCGTTTTGTTGAGGGGTTCCGTGCGATTAATTTGGATACAATCCTTCATCGACAAGTAGTTCAAAAACTCATCGCTTGAGGTACTCGCCTCCACGATCGGATCGTAGAGACTTGATACGTTTTTTTCCCTATGATTCTCTGCTTGAGCCTTAAATTCTTTGAATTTCTTAAAGGTCTCAGATTTATGCTTCATAAGGAAAATATAACCGCACCTTGAGTAGTCATCAATAAAAGTGACGAAATACTCATAACCTCCTCTTGCCATGGTTGACATTGGACCACATACGTCTGTGTGAACGATTTCTAACACTTCTTTGGCTCTATTCCCCTTGGCTCCGAATGCCCTCTTGGTCATTTTACCCTCCAAACATGATTCGCAGGTTGGAATTGGTTCAACTTGGAGAGACTCCAGTGAACCGTCTTCTACCAACCTTTGGATCCTCTTTGGATTAATATGTCACAATCTTAGATGCCATAGAAATATTTCATTCACGTCGATGAACGAACGCTTTTATCTAAAACAATTGATGTGTTATAGGATGCATTTTGTGAGTGGTGTGCCGCAGTTAATTGTATAGAGATTATTCGACAACGTTCCATGACAGATAAATTTATCATAAAGAGAAATGGTAACAACTTTATCAAAAGTAACCGAATATCCATCAAGGTAAAGTTTAGAAACCGAAATTAAATTATTTCTAAAATTCGGAACGTAAAGAACATATCTTAAAATTAAAACTCTATCTTCAAAGGAAAGGTGTACTTCTCCCATTTGCTTCACCGCCACTCTCGTGAAGACGCCCGGTGTGATGAGGATCTCACTCCCACTAAGTTCTTGGTCCGCTTGAACCCCCAGAAAGTGAAACAAACATGATCGATGGATCCCAGATCCACCACCCATAAATGGGAGGCATACGCCGCTAAGCAAGTTTCAACAACTAGTGCGTGAGAATTACCTTTCTTTCCATTCCTTTTGGGTTTGGAACAGGCTGACCTCCAATGTCCCTTTTCACCGCATTTGAAGCACCTCCCCTTAACTGGCTTGCTCACTCCTCCACCTCCCTTCACCTTTTCTTTGCCATTGGCAACACTTGAGTTCACTTGCTTGTGGTTTTTGTCCTTTTTCTTGTTCTTACCACCCCTTGGCCCAGAAGAAGAAGAAGGTCCATTTGCCACCAAGGCTTGGCTCTTTTGCCCCAATATCGCCTCTGCCGAGACCAAAGCTTGCAATAGATCAGACATCAAGAACTTCTGATTATTCATCTGGTAGTTCAGCCTGAACAGTTCAAAACTTTTCGGCAGAGAGTGGAGCACGAAATCGATTTGGGTCTCGATGTCGTATTCAGCGCCAAGTACCTCAAGTTTGTTAAGGTGAGTCATCATTTGGAGAACGTGCTCCCTTACGGGCGTTCCCTCCACCATTTTCATAGAGAGCAAGTCCCTCATGGTGATCTGACGAGCCACACGGTTCTGATGTTGAAACATCGCTTTAAGACTAGTCATGATATCTGCAGCGGTCTTGACGTTCTGGTGTTGGTGTTGCAACACATCTGACATAGAAGCCAAGATGGTACACTTTGCCATTTCGTTGGAACACTCCCAGTCAGCATACTCTTTCTTAACCGTTTTAGTTGACTCATCTTTTGTCTTTTCTGGTTTAGGTGTAGTGAGAACCCAGTTATGGCTTTGTGAAGTGAGGACAATAGTAAGTTTACGACTCCAATCAACGAAGTTTTCACCAGTAAGCAAATTGTCTTTTAGTATATTGAACAGTGGATTAAAAGGTTGCGACATGATGAACTGAAATAAATAATAATATGCATAAGCACAAATATATCACAAGGTTCGATCACATGTTTCATATTAAAATCTAAAAAAATATGAACATGCATCAGCCAACATCTCAAAACAGTTTAAATAAGCCACGTGGGGTGGGTCATTATTTAAACACATTCAAGCAGGTTACAAACAAGAACAATTACAAACCTTTAATAACTAGATTAATAGTTGGCTCCCACTTGACCAATATAAAATTGACAGAGACTTCGGGGAAGTATATGCATATCAATTTTATACCTAAGTAATAACCATGATTAAATACAGAATTATTATTTCGCTTTGAACGAGCCTCGTGGGGAGGGTCATCGTCGTCACTAGTAATAATCCACAATCATCCATTTGGAATTTATTCATGTGAAAGCTATCTTTTGATCGTCCCGTGGGGGGAATTTCTCCAAAAGAATTCACAAATAAATAAATCATGGAGGTCAAAATTAATTCAATTTTATTATTCATAAAATTGTCAATTAATTGTTTAAGAATACTTAGTAATTTTCGAAAGTGAGATTTTTCAAAATATTTTCTCATGCATCGCAAATTTAAACACAATTTAAATAAGTATAAAATAATGCATAACATCAAAACAAAAAATTAAACATATTGGGCACATATATCCAATTGTCATGGTTAATTTTTGTCATGTCTTGATCTTGAGAAATTGTCTTCATGTATTCATCTTTAGATCTCAAAAGCTCCCACTTGGCAAGTCTTAAAAAGCATGTATGTCAAGACCGTCATCGACCAGCTCGGTCCCGGAATGCCCTTCTAACTCCCCGCGTGTCGAAGTGGTACGGCGAGATCCGCCTTCCCGCTTGGCGGCCAAGCTTAATTTGTTGTTGGTAGGTGCCGCGCATCCCAGCGCCTTGTGTGACGACTCGCCCTCCCACCATATGCGAAACCCGTGCGTCTTTGCCTGCGTATATCCGCCCATCAGCGCCCTTGTCAATGTGGATCGCTGCTGCGCCCGACCCCGATCCAGCGCTCGGCGAGGCGGCCTCGCCCTACGGCCAAGCGCGCCGCCCCGGCGTCAGCGTCGCGCGTGCCTCCCCTTAACGCGTTTAAGCGCGGCGCCGCAGCTTACGCTTCGATTCGATCCCGTCTTTTAATTCTTCGTCTCCACCTCCGTTTTCGATCCGGTTACAATTTATTTTACAAAAAATAAATAAACCTAGATCTAGACTAGTCTATTACATTGATCAAATCAAACAAATTCTAATCTACTCGTGGATTTTCTCACGAGACAAAACGAATTCGAACGAATCGAATTAAAACAAACAGTTTATATGCATGCATAAATAAACACATTAAATTCCATGACAATTGGATACCTACAAAAAAGATCTAGCAATTCTACTATCCAATTTTAAATTTAATGAAAACGAATTAAATTACAATTTAAAAGATCAGAGCCCGAAATCGAGGCTCTGATACCAATTGTTGGGGAATTAATTGCCAGGATCTATTCGGGATGAATATTTAAATACAAATTTAATTCTAACAATTATTACTAGCATGAATTAATCATATATTAATTCAAATAATAATTCAACAACAAATCATGCATATAAAATATCACATAAATCCTACGATGCGAATTGCTCTGGGTTTTACGTGAACTAACCTCTTGGAGTGGGAATGGTCTCATCGATAAGAACACACCAAAAAGGCTTCTCAAGTATTCCCTAGTCCTTGCTCGTCAATCCGGTGGAAGGAAGCTCGCGAACAATTAACAAAAGGGAAAATAAAAATTTGTTGCACCACCTTTGTGGATTTACTAAATTTTCCAGCACATGGAAACATTCATACCCTATTTATAGAGGGTGTTGGCCGATTTTCCATATGGAATAGGGAGGAAAAAATCTTTTCTTGATCTCCAAGAAATCTTGAATATATCTCATATATTCTTTTCTCCATAATTAAAATATTCCATAAAAATCCCAACTCCTCTTGTTATGGGAATTTTCGAAAAATTAAGGATCAAGATTCCAAGATTTGGATCTTCTTGAATTTATGAGATATTATTGTATTCCAAGAAATACATATCTTCCATAATATCTTTTCAAGAAAATCAAGAAAATCTTTCTTTCCCTTATTCTTTCAAAACTTTCGAAAATCTCACCATAAATAACCAAGTGGGAGATTTCTTGAATTTAATGAGATAATCTTGTATTCCAAGAATACATATCTTCATTCCATAACAAAATTCAAAGAAAATCTTTCTCCCTCTTTTATTTATGATTTTTGAAAAAATGAGGAAAAAATAGCAACAAATATTTATTTTATTTTTAAACACCTTTTTTCAGTTATTGGACTTTATGTTGGGCAACTTGAGGAGCCTTTAGGAGAATTAAGATTGGACCTTCCAATGGATCTTGAATTATCAATATTGAGCCACAAAATTATTCAAGCCCATAAATATTAATTAATCCCACTACATAATTAATATTGCACTATCCATCTTAACCCATATTACAGTTAATATGGCTCCCGGTTATTATTTCCCGTGTTTAAGATTATATAGCCCATTAATTAATTCAAGCCACTGAAATAACTTTCCATTAATTAATATCTTTTATCCTTGGTAAAGGAACGGTTCAATATTATTATTCATACCGGAAACTAGTTCCAGTTGCAAGATTTGGTATGATAAAACTTATGAACCTCCCAAGGGGGCAAATCGAACAAGCTTACTTGCACACGATTCTCCGTATTAAAACTTAGCAATCACATGTGACCAATAATATTGCCCAAGATATAAAGTATTGAATCTCGTTGATTCTCTACCCGTAATAAGTCAAAGCAATAATTACTAACCACACGCGATCCTATTTAAGGGACGAAGATTAAGAAATAACGAACCATTGAGGTCTAATTCTTCCTAGTTCAGTTCTGAAGAATTTGTCCTCCTGTAGGTCCTCTTCAATGCACTAGACATGCACTAGTGTAATCTCTTGGTCAAGACAAGCCAATCTGAGCGTTACACTTCAATCATTCACGATGGATTGTTCATTTCCATCTAGGTCGTGAATGATGTACTTTTGGTTACAAGGGACTGTTAATTTAATCTTCTGTGATCTGGTATCACTAAATTAACTACAATGTAACACGTACTATTTATTGAACAGTTATACAGTAAATATATGTAACATTCGATGATATTTAACGCATCAGTGATAAACAATTTATTTCAGTAAATAAGTCCAAAATTCAGTTTGATTATACAAAGTAAAAGCATACTTTCAAGTATAATCCCAACATATTTTGTGTACATCATATTTATTACCACTCGGTATTTACCCACCTTATATTTGTATTATAAAATCGTGGTTTCACTAATTAAAAATTACGAGTTTGTTAGAATTTATTGTTTAGAATTTTTTGTGGCTGACTTGTCACGTTTTGAGACAAAAACTATTTAATTAAATAAAAAAAAATCAATTTTTTTAACTTTATATTAAAAATTCTAATTTAGTTGAACGAAGTAGATTTCTTGTTGTTGTTTTTATTATTCGCTAGATTTTTTCGATTTTTATATCAAAAATCCAAATTCATTGAATGATTGAATATTATTTTTTTGAATATTTTTATTTATTATCTTATGACTTAAACCTTAATTTAAATATTTTATTTAAGGCATGCTAGGAGTTCTCCGGCTCAAAGTACTCGTTCGTTTCCTTGAAATAAAAATCTTTTCAAATATACACTCTAAAAATAATTTGGAATGAAAAACACACATAATTATTTATTTAAAGAGTTTCTGTTATTCTTATTAAAAGTTTTTGGGACGGAGTATTACATTCTTACCTCCTTCAAAAGAAATTTCACTTACTAAGTTCTCTTGGGCATTGTGGGTATTTCGCCAAAATCTCATCTTCCCTTTCCCAAGTAGCCTCTTCTTTTCCATGTCGACTTCAATGGACTAAGAACAAAGATATTTCTCGATTTCTCAAAATGTGTAACTTCCTCCCTAGGTCATTGGAACTTCCTCGTAAGTTAAGTCACGACTTATTTCTAAGTCTCTATAACTGACGACATGATCGGAGTCACTCATGTACTTTCTAATGGTAGACACATGAAAAACGTTATGTACTTGAGATAATTCGGGCGGTAGGTAAACCACATCTTCAACTTTATCCAAAATTTCAAATGGTCCAATGTAGCAAGGTTTCAATTTACCCCTCTTTCCAAAGCGAATTAGTGCTTTCGTTGGTGCAACTCTGAGGAGCAGTGAGTAAGATCGGTATGAGTGACGCCATGCCTATAGCTCTAAAAATGAAGAGAGACTTTCAATTGCCCGCTTTCTGCAATTGCAGAAAGTATCCCACCCTAGTCTGTACCCTTTAGCGGCTCGGCTGAGCCTAGCATCTTCACATCTCTCTCTGAGCGTGGAGGCAGCGAGCGAGACTTCTGATCATACGATTTAAAGAATTCACTTGAAGAAAGCCGGCCAGTACTTTCTCACCAATGTCGAAATGCAAGTCCTTCCTCCAAGTGTCGGTATAAGATTTTTGACGATCTTGTGCCGCCTTGATTCTTTCCTTGATCCTCGAGACGATCTCCACTACCACGAGTTCTAATCCAAGAATTTTACGAACTCCAACATCGTCCCAACAAATAGGTGATTTGCACATCTTCCCATAGAGTGCTTCAAACAGTGTCATTAGCTTGCTAGCTATTGTTGTAAGTGAATTCGACCAAAGGAAGATGAGTCTCCCAACTTCCTTTGAGATCCAAGGTGCATGCTCTCAACTTGTTTTCGAGAGCCTGAATAGTCCGTACTGACTGTCCGTCTATATGAGGGTGATATGCGGTGCTGAAATTTACATTAATTCTCAAGGCTTGTTGTAGGCTTTTCCAAAATCTGTAATTGAAACGTATTAAAATAATTGAAACTCTTTCTCAGAAAAAGTTTTTCATAAAAGAGTTTACTTTAGTGTAGAAGTAATTGGAAGGTCAAAAAAATAAAATAAATGATGAGTATAAAATGCTTATTAAAATCTTACACCTATAAACTACTTAAACTAAATTACATATGGAAAAATATTGTGTCTACTGCTGCTGCCGAAACACCTCAAGGTATGTTCCGATACTGCATTAATGATAAACGTTTACAAGGACTTAACCGCATAACTTACGAAAGATACAAACGCAAGATTAATGAGTCATACCTCAAGACGAGAGAGTTCATAAAATAGGAAAATGCATACAGATTGATAATAATTGTCTTAATTGAATTACGTGAATTGCATGTAGAAAGGCTATTTGCTTATATGCATATTAATTGAACTATGTGTGGAAAAAACTAATTACTTACGTGCATAAAAATGATGAGCAAAAATTATTTTTTTATAGGACTGTGTTACATCCCTAGATAGTCCAGCCAACCTAAGTAAAGCCATGACTATTGCTGGCCTATATCATGATATTGTATTGTATATATATTTATATATATATATATATATATATCTACTGCTCTCACGTAATGTAATTTATGCTTTATTATATCTGTTATTTTTATTCGTTTATCGCTTAAATAACATATGATCAATGGTTCCTAAAATTACAGTTTGTTGATCCGTCATTGTGCCACTGAGTGTGTTCCAATGTTCAGTATATTCCAATGTATAATTTGTGCTAATACCATGTTATTTACAATAATCTGGTTTCGTTTCTAAATGTTTTCTTATATCGAAAACTGTTTGAATGCTTTAATTCCGCGTTAAGCTTCATAAAAATAGATAGGATCATTGAGGAAATTAAGGGTAGATTTTGGAGTTGGTTTTCTGCGAAATTCGGTGTTCCAGATGATCCTCTTTAAAAAATTGGTTCGTTTTTCCTAGATTATATCTAGACCTGTAATGTTGTTTTAAATATGTACTGCTGTATATCTGTGTTTGGAAGTTAATCTTCCAGTTTTTAATAAAACTTTACTGATCAAAAAAAAAAAAATGGGTGAAACTTTAGGGATATCAAACTTCATCATATCAGGTTTCTTGGAATGAGAATTTCTATGAAAAACACATCTCTAAGTTGGGTAAAATGATTTTGAAAGAGTGTACCAGAAAAGAGGAAAACTCTATTTGACAACTTTTTGAAAATTCCAAACCAACTTCAACAAAACATATCTTTTAATTTAACCACTCAAATTCTGCCAAGTTTTATACATATATAGTTCAACAAATGAAGATCGTTATCATATTAGTTTTACATCCAAAATATATTTCCTTTAAAAGTTATCAGCTCTAAACTTTCAGTTTTAACTAGATTTTCAGTTTTCCAAAATTCGAGTTAGAATGTTTGAGCATAGGCAGCATAACATTACTATAATCGAAAACTAAAACCACGAGCACGAAATATATACACCAAACAACACGTAGGTCTTTCAAATTAGCAATTTCCATCAAGTTAAAACATTCAACCACTTCGCCGAAAATCATACGGACACAGTTTTAATATCGAGTTTGGTGATTACCTTTGTTGTTATTTCTTCTTGATTTTAGCTAGGACCTTCTAACGTTTGGGATCTTGGAAACGGTTTGGTCAATCAGGGAGTAGGATAACTTAATTCATCCAAAAATTTAGTAGAAGAAACAAATTGAAGTTAGTGATGAGCCAAAAGAATCGATCAAAACAACGATGAACCAAGTGATTATTTTTCTTTAAATTTCCGTGGATCAAAGTGGATTTAGTGTATGTAAGATACCTTGAAGGTGTTCTAGATAGTCTCTTGTTGATAGGAGATGATGATTTTCTCATTGGGTGATCAAGAAAAACAACAGAGATAGATAGATGGTAGGAAGAAGACGTGAGTTTCATCAAGCATGAGGGGATGATTTCCCTAGGAAACTTACATTTTCATAAGCAATTATATTTTTTGTTTAGAAATTACCTACAAACAAATTTACCTATGAATTATATTTACGTAGGCAAATTTATCTATAAAATAAAACCTATATCATTAGAAAATTCTGTAGGCAAGTCGTAGACAATCCATACTATTTAAGAACGAAACTTTTTTTTGAAAATTCCATAGACATATTGGAATATTCCTTAGGCAATTCTCTATTTTCTTGTAGTGGACAAAGTAGATTTCTCGTCGTTAATAGATGTACGTACACGACATGACAAATAAAACTTGTAAATATAAATGCTATATCTGATGAACTGGCGAATTGTAACATGTTATCTTTATGAGTCACAACTAGTAGGATATATTGAGATATTTTATTAAATAATCATTATATGTATATTTTAATATTGAATGTTTATGGACGTTAAAACATTATAAAATACAATGTGGAAAAATGAATATTTCCTCTAAGTTGTTTGGATGAAAAGACGCAATTAAAAAAGAAAAGAAAAAGGGAGGCAACAACCTTTCAAAGCCACTTTAGGACAATACCAAGAGAATTATAAGTTCAACCAATAAAGGCAAAACTATGATGAATATTTGAATATGAAGAGGGTGCAAAAGGTATGTAACTTTAGGGCAAATGTACCCTCTTCACCTTGCATAGTTGCATCCAAAATCATGGGAATAGAATCCAAAATTTAAAGAAAGAAAAGAAATCTGTATAAAGAAATTTACACGAAAATGAATCTTGTCATTTTGGGATGACACATTAGCCACCCTTAGTGGGAAAACCCACTTTCCAATTAAGTCCACTTAAATAAACACACACACATGCACTCTATGAGGTCAACATGATATTACACTTGATGTGTTTGCACTACATGCATGTTTATCACTAATTTACAAAGTCGTACATTATACATTCCACGCGTAAAGCGTTTGTTAAATTTTACAAAGTATTTTTGTGTACCGCCCTTAATTTGCACACATAAAATTAAAGTTTTTCATGTATGAAAATTTTCATATTAGACTTTGTCATTATTTTTAATCCCGTAACTTTTATCTTTTCTATCCCAAAAAAAATACTCCTAAAATTTTCAATTTTAAGTACCAATCGCCAAAAAATGGCACGTGGTCAAGTGACCTCTCAATTTGTTAGAATTTGGAGGAATGAATGACGTGAATCCCAAATAAGTGGCAATTTATTTCCAAAATATAATTTAATAACATGACAACTCAAGTTGCTGATGTGGATCACGTATTTTTAAACAAAAGACATGCTAACTAGCAAAATTTCCACTCAAATAAAATACACCACCCAATTAATTTAACCAAAATAAATAAATAGTTTAAGCAACAATTAATTGAAGACTTTCTTGAGTTCAGGGGTTGCGGGTTCCAGCGGCTTCAGGAGGTGGTCTTTGAAAGGAGGCATAGGGCGGCACGTACCAATTTTCAGTGCGAAATATCGTACATAACCCTCTAATTTTTTTAAATATTATAAATATTTTTAATACTACAAAAAAATAGAGAATTGTCTACAATTTTTTTTAACGTGCTTGCTTACAAAATTTCGATGAAAATAATTTCGTCCTTAAATAGTTATGATTGCCTATCACATATTTTTCTAATTATATAGACAATTTCAATCCCCTAATTACAAATGTAATTCCCTACAAAAATTATAAATGCGTAGGCAATTTGCTCATAGATAATTATTTATCTTTAAGAATCCGTATGCAATATGTTTGCCTATAATGTTATCGTAGGCAATTTGCTCATAGATAATTATTTATCTTTAAGAATCCGTATGCAATATGTTTGCCTAGAATGTTATCGTAGGCAATTTGTAGAGTAGTTAAGGATGTAACTATTTTGTAGGAAAATTTAATAGACATGTTAGAAAAGTCAATTTTTTTTTTGTAGTGTAAAAATTAGACCCGGTACTGAATGGAGGAATGCTAATTTAGCAAATTGTCATGTTCAATTGTAATTTAAATTATTAATTAATTATAAATTATTTTTTATTTTATATATTTTTATCGATTCTTTTTTTGCTCTGGCTGGACTACATTCCTGCGTCCGCCCCTGAAAGGAGGCACACTTGTGTGAAACGGTCTCACAATGAGATGGAACATAAATTGACTTGATACTTTAACACTTTGAAAATGATAGATGTTGATTTGTATTAGTTTGTACCCTGTTTAATGTATGAGACGAGAAAAAAAGTTTTTTGGTCCCATAATTTTTTTGTAATCCATTTTTTCGTCCCAAAAAAATTAACTATCCAATTTTGCTCTAATTTTCGACAAAAAAAATAACTTTTGTAATTTTCGATCATGCGCAAGTTACGTCTAGTTAAAATTTGGGGTTTCCGAGCTCGTAGTTGACTTGGACGCTAACTGTTAAAACAAAAATTCATTCCTTCCTTAATTTAGGAGGAATTTACTTGCTCTTTCAAATTAAAAAAAAAAAATTGTGCAACAACCAGCGTCCACGTCAACTATGAACTTGAAAACCCTCAATTTTAACTGGCACTTTATGTGTGCGTGACTGAGAACGATAAAATTTTATATTTTTTGACAAAAATAAGATAGAAATTGGACAATCAAGATAGTTATGAGACCAAATTTGAATAGTTAAATTTTTTGGGACAAAAAATAAATTACAGAAAAATTATGGAACTAAGAAAATTTATTTCTCATATATTAGACTGTCTCATATGAAATTTTATCCTTTTGGGTAGGGGGAAAGGTGGTTACAAAGGTAGTAGTAATTGTGGAAAGAACAAGTACAGGAAACGATTCTGTCAGAGTTTGAATCACAAATGATCCCATAACTTTGGCCTTAAATAGATTTAGTCCTATAAGTTTTTTTATCGTCGATTTAGTCCCAATAACTTTGACAAGGTCCAATTTTAGTTCCAAATCGGCCGAAACAACATCGTTTTGCCATTTTTATTTGGGGCTTTCTAGCGGATGTTGTGACTTGACTGTCACGTGAATTTTTAAGTATATTTGACTAATTTTTGCCGTCAATTCTATTTTAGTTTTAAGTTTAAAACTTTAATTTTATATGCCTGAAATTCTAGCTGTTAAAAAAAAATACACGTGACAGTCCAGTCAGAGCATCTACTGAAAAGCCCCAAATAAAAACGGCAAAACGACGTTGTTCCGGCCGATTTGGGACTAAAATTGGACATTATCAAAGTTATTGGAACTAAATCGGTGACAAAAAAACTTATGGGACTAAATCTATTTGAGACCAAAATTATAAAACCATTTGTGATTCATACTCGATTATGTCATTATGCTCATAGTATTTGACGAGAGGTTCTAAAGAAACAACCTCATTTTAATGAGCGTGGACTCATGTCATTACATATAAACTTTGTAAATCAACTATAACGATAGAATTTATGTCATTATAGCGTTATCGCCATCAGTGGGGGTTGAAGAGGACATATGTTAGGAAAATTATAAAATAAATGAATTAATTTTACACGTCTCTATAAGTTCAGACATTAGATGTGATGAAATTCTTTCATAGTATTAGAGCTTTCAGGTACACGCTCAGATCCTGAGTTCGATTCTGAAAGTAATTTCATTCATATTAAATTATCTACTCGATGAGTCTCCTCTCAATGATAGAGTAAGAGAATTCAACTCACGAATTGGAGGAGGGTTCAGGAATATTAAATTAATGATATAATTTTACTCCTCTCTACAAGTTTGGATTTTTAGATGATACGAAATCCCTTCTAAGCCTTCCAATTTTGGACACATCAACTACATACTAATAATAAAAGATATGTATATATGGAGTGTGGCATCATAGGGACCCACAACGAGAATATGAAAAGGAAAATCACTTGGGAATGAACCAAACCATTGGATTATGCCATCTCTTTTTTACTTGGCAAATAGGCCATTAGCACCATGGGCATTAATTATATTAACTATTCTTGTGAATCTTATCAAACTTATCTTGTTCGTGCAAGGTGGATAAACTGTTGTATTAATTATACTACTGGGATTTGATTAATTTGTCATTTTATTGAATATGTGTATTTTATATATAGGTATGTTTGTATGCATGCATACGTGTGTTCTTACGTAAGAAATTAGAAACTTTTCATGTTATATATTTAATTTGAATAAAGGGAAGATCATCTGGCGTCTCCAGTGATTATATATGATGTACTACCTCCGTCCACCATTCTTTATGCTACTTTGACTTTTCACGTGTTTTTGCGAGCGAGTTTTGTATTAGCAATTCAAATGATAAAGTGACTTTTAAGGTTGGGTACACCTCCTTAAAAGTCACTTTATCATTTCAATTACTAATACAAAATTCGCTCGCAAAAACGCGTGAAAAGTCAAAGTAACATAAAATTAATGGACGAAGAGAGTATATTTTGGACAATAAGCTTTCGAGAATATTATTTCGTGTATATATAATAGTAGACAAGAAATTAATTAAGAGAAAAAAAATCATTTCTCTTGGGGAAGGGAAGGGTACGTTTTTTTAATAATGAAACAAAGATATTTTTTTAGTATATTAATTGGCTGGCACCTATGATTGATCAGACTTGATTAGCTTAGTTTTAATTGTGAGAAGAATAAACCCGACTTGCGAAGCCGACCAGTCGCCGCGTAGCGGCCAGACAGAGCGACCTAGGGCAAGACCCTAGAAGCCGGAAGTCAGGAGATCAGGGGGCCTGAAGACCAAATGATCAAAAGACCAATTTAGAGATTAGATGGTCTGACGACCAGATCAGAAGATCACTACCCTAACACGTATGTAGGCGACATATTTGGAGGTCGAAGATTACAAGTCGCTACAGGCGACCAGGAAGAGCGACTCAGAACAAGGACTCCGCAAGCCGGAGATCGTGAGGTCGCAGATTCCATCAGTTATAATAAACACCCAACAAGCCGCAAGATCCGCCCATGAAGCCCGGTCCGCAAATGACGCTTATTAACTACAGCGACCATTGACCCAGCAAAGAAGAATTCTCGGCCAGCGGGATTGAAGCTTCATTTATTGCTTTTCCTTATGTAAATTCCCGCCCAAGAGGCGGAAATCCTTGTATAAATAGGCCTCAATGGCCACATAGAAAAGGGTTCGAGTCTTTAGTGTTAAAACGGAGAAGATAGTAAAAACACTCCTGGCTTGGTTCGCTCCCAGACGTAGTCTCTTTAAAGACGAACTGGGTCAATAAATTTTATGATTTCTTTATCATTTTCTATTCTCAATTAATTGTTTAATTTACTTATTGGCCAAAATATTAAACCGGGCACAACAATTGGCGCCGTCTATTTCTTTTGATTTTTTCAGAATTCGGTAGAAAACCCACCATCCGATCGTTCGAAATGGCAAACAACTGGAATGAAACTGCTAGGCATGAAACTGATGCTCGTGATGGGGCAGAATCCTCCCTGAGCTCCCATCACAATCACCAAGTTGCCGCCACAGCCGCTCCGAACTGGGGGAATCTCATCCGAACCCCAGAAGACGAAAGGGTCGTTCTGGCTGTCCTCCGAAAGAGGTAGCTAACCTTCGACGACCCAGGGGAACCACTCCCAAACAAGAGGGCCACTCAAGATGCAGACCCCTCTAAGGGCAAGGGTCACCTGACCCGGAAAGGGCGGTCTGCAGGACAACTGACCATCCCGAGAAACATCAACACCAGGGATTATCGGCTCCCTCATATTGAAAGACCAGCGGGTTCGGACAATGTGTTCGACCGCCTCGAAAACCCTGGAGCACTGAAAGCTCAGCACAACGCAGAGGATGAGGCCAACTCTCATCCCAGATACGATGACGAACTTGATCGCGACATCGCACTCGCATTGGATGTACATCACAATGAGGTGCCAAGGGGCTCTGTTGCCGATGATAGCGACAGGTAGGGCACCCTCCTGACCTTGGATCCTCGCGATGCGCAAGTCACCGCACTAGCCCGCACTGTTCAGGCATTGCTTGAGCGGATGCACGATCAGAATGGACAGACGGGGGCGGACACCAACCTTGTCGACCCGAGATCACCATTGGGTATGCTAGTCATCTTAGCACCCACCCAGAGGAACGTCGACATAGCGACAATAGATCGCTATAATGGGAGTCGGACCCAAGGATCCATGTGGCGAAGTATAACTCCTACATGGCATCCACGGGTGCAACCGACGCGACCAAGTGTAGACTTTTCTCACTAACACTAAGCGACCAAGCCCACATGTGGTTCACCTCTTTGCCCCCATACTCAGTGGACACTTTCGAACAACTCGCTAGACTGTTCTTAAGCCACTTCTCGGCGATGGCTCCCCGGCCAGCAACCAAGCAGCGCCTAATGAATACTCAGCAAGGCGAAAATGAGTCTGATTGATCTTACGTTGAAAGGATCGACAAACTCATCCTTGAAGGAGATCCCTTAGGGGATGAGGCAAAACTACTCGGTGCTGTTAGAGGCCTCAGGAAAGGAACCAAGATATAGCGGCGCATGACCGCTGACTACCGAACAAGCTATGCCGATTTCAGGAGGCAGGCTAGCGACTTGATCCATACTGCAAAACTTTTAGAATCCTGACTTGCCGAAACAAAGGAAGTCGCAGAACCGAAAAGAAGTTCCAAGAAAACCGGGGGCCACTACAAGGCACCCGACAACTTCAAACCGTTCGTCAAGCCAAAATTTTATCAAACCCTTCGTTCCCAAATCCTCTGCAATTAAAAATCCCTTTGCCCAGAAATCTCCAAACCCTAAAACTTCAAATTCTTAAATCAATCTCTAAAATGGCCCCAACCTTGTTCGAGAAATTAGCCATAACCAATAAGCCGTGGTACGAGTTTGTTATCTCACTTGAAAGCACAACCAACTCAAAGCCAGAAGAGGAGGCTCTGCATATGATTCGACTGGCTAAAATCACCCATCTAGTCGCAAGCCGACCAGACCAGGAGTTCGCAAAAGAGGTAATCGAATTCATCTGTAATTTGAGAATAGATGAAGAAGATGGTATGCATTCTTAGATTACCACATCACATTTAGAGCATTCGTCAAAATACGTCGATTTTGAGAGGGATTTGTGCATAATTCCGAAAAATCTAAATGATGTCTTTGAGCTCTGTGATAGAGGAGAGGTTCCTGCGATGTATATGTCGGGTAGAGAGCAGGAGTACCTAGATAGGATTGCTGAGAATCCTATTAAATTTGAGGCGACATTGCATAAGAGGCATCTGAAGCCACAATATCGTGTGCTGATGGATATTGTGAGCAAGTGCATCATGAGTCTTGCGGGGAGTTTTGAGCAGATTAGTACCCCGAAGCTCAGATTGATGGCGGCGATCGAGGCATCTCCTACCACTGACTTCAACTGGCTGAAATTCTTAATTCAGATGGTGACGGAGCAAGCCAAGGTCACGATGAAAGGCAAGATCCACCATGCCACCAAAATTGCTTATATTTTGGAGATGTGCAGAGAGGAGGAGGATATCTTCGCCAATTCAACCCCATTCCCTAAAACCAAAATTCTCTTCAAGCCCATCATTGGAAGAAGCGAGCCATTCGAGGAAAAGAGAAAAGAAGGTAGAATCACCTTCGGGCCGCCGAGAAAGAGACCCAACAAACCCGGGGAAGGTTCTGTTGGAGGCAAAAAATGGAGCAAGGAGCAAAACCGATGAAGCGGAAGGATCTTGCTCCAAAAGAGCAAAAAGATTGGTGGTTCTCACCGACGCAAAGGTAGCAAAGGATTCCGGGAGATACAAACCGAGGGCAAAAGCATTTCGAGTTCGCCATTACAAGTGTTGGCTCGAGTTATCTCCAGACACAGATCGACTGGAGGAGCGGTGTCTTCTCCGAGGTGCTCGAGACATCACTTTCGATTCGATAAAAATTTCTCAAGAAATTTTTAAAGGAGCTCGACCTCGAGATGCCTACCTCGGATGTGTAGGCTCGAGATAGAAGAGCCGGCTCGAGTCGATCCGAAGATGTGCAGCTCGCTCGGTGACGAGCCAACTCGGACTCAAACCGAGGATATGCCACCAGGCCTCGAACCCACTCGGATGCAAACCGAGGACTGAATGCACAAACTTCAGACACTACCGAGGCTCGGGAGCAAAATATTCTTGATGAGCTCCAGAGTGATTTATCGCTTGATCCCTTAGCGTAAGCTTCTCTTGAACTAGAGAGCCCGAGATGGAAGAAGGGCGAGGCCGGGGCGAATGGAGGAGCAGCAAGGGGAACGGTTCATCCTTGATCACGCTCGAGCTCAAATCATACCCCGATCCGCAAGATGTTTTCTTGATTAAGGACGATTAGTGTATATCCTCAATCGACTCTTCCCCGAGATGCTTGATATTGTCATTCGTTGGGGGAAGACGGTGGAATGAGGAGACACGGCTTCCCGACCGACTTCTCGGGGTTCGGAAGACAAAGCTCAGGATGAAAAATTCGATTTTGATGAGTCGTTCGAGAGGAAGCTAGGCGAGAAGAAAACAATCAAGTTGGTGCCCCCGAGCAAATGGAGACAAATCCAAAGATGGAGATGGGGACCAACAGGGGAGATCTTGAGGATCGGTCTCAAATGGAAAAAGAGACTTCTGTTGCTGATCAACCTCAGACTGAAGCTAGCACTCTTCGGGTACCTTTTGGCACTATTAACAATTATGCCAAAGTTACTGAAAGTACTATCTTTAATTCTGAATTGTCTGATAAACAGACTGAGGCTCAAATGGAGACTAGAGCTCAGGATGAAGCCGAAGCTCAGGATGATCATACAAACCTGAAGGTCGCGAAGGTTCTCGAGATTGATCTCACTCCCGTAATGGAGAAACTTGAGAAGATTGAGCCAATGGCGATCAAAATTGCTCAGATAGAAGAAACGTTGGCCAATCAAGCTCAGACAATGGAAGGACTTAGCCATTCTTCAGAACTGGTGCAGATACAAAACACTCTGACCACTCAGATGACCTCCTTGGAAGAAAAGCTGAATGAAAAGCTGGAGGGAGTCAACGCAGAGTTAAGTCTTTCAAATGAAACGAAGCACCGTGAATCGATCAATTTCTAGAGGTGAAACTAGCAGAGAAAAATGAGGTGCTGATCAGATCTGCTGTTGAGGAAATGAGCTCAGTGCTCATGACCAAGATGACATAGATGCTTAAAGATGCACTCTTCCGCCAGTTTTGCCCACTTATCTCGAAGAACCGCTCGTGGCTAAGAACCACATCGGAGAATGGAAGATGAGCAAGATCGATTAGCGGGAGAGATCCGTTGTGTGAGCAAAGAGCGATATCACATGGACACGACTCTCTCGGACTTCTTCCAAATTACGGTGCGGTGAAGGGGGAAAAGGAAGGTGAAGACCTCAGGAAGTTCATGACACGTACTTTGGAGAAGAAGGCTCAGAAAGAGGCTGAAATGTACAATCTAGCCAAAGCCTTAAAAGAAGTTGAAGCTACTAATAAATTGAAATTCGCTCAAGTGGAGAAGCCAATCTACACTCGAGTTTAAAGCAAACCATGCTTGAGGTTGCAAGAGAGAAACCGAAAAGGCTAGAACTAAGGTTGGAACAAGCCAGTGGTCTTTGAATCGCTTATGAAGAGGAAAAGCCTTGGGCGTTGTTCAACCCAGAAGCAAAGCGTGCTAAGGCTTCTAAGCCAATCCAGAGAAAAGTCGATTACGGATGATGAAGATGCGTAAGAATCTGAGTCTCAACATCGGAAAAAGTCTTCAACACCGAGATGCTCAAGACACTCCAAAAAGAACAAGCCAAGAAAGCCGCCGCCGGTCTCGTGAGAGCGTCTGTGATCGAAAAGAAGATAGACGAAGAGCGAAGCGAAGGAGTGACTTCGTGAAGTTTATTGAGCAAGAGGAAGGAACATCGAAAAGCGCTGAAGTGGCCCCACGTTGATAAATGGATGCCCATTAAACTCAACGACATGTGGGAAGAAGTGAAGAGAACCTTCTGGTTCAATTACGATGTTCTCAGGGAATGGAGAGGGGAAGGCTCAGATCAAGACGAAGCTTTCATTGAATATCTTCTAACCTTCTATCCAAAGTATCTCCAAGGCTGGATTAACCTTATGGATGAAGGTGGAGTACGATAGTAGCCCCGTCCATATTCCTATTCTCCTCCAAGACTTGGTAATGGCTTGGTAAATGAGAAGGCCATTACGCAAGAAATTGCTCGATATCTTTGGGGTCATTAGGATTAACAGGAATAGTCCCGACATCATCAAGGAGAGGAATGAGTTTGAAGAAAAGATTTTTTCGAATGTTCAACTTTGAAGGTGCCAAATGATGAAGTCGAAAAATGAAAACAAATCAAAGAGCGAATCAAGATCAAGATCAAGAACTCGTAAGATTCAAGTAATCTTTAAATTTTGTCTTTTTGATTTTGTTGATAAAAATCTCATTGTAATCTGTAATGGTATACTTATCATCAATGAAGATTTATCATTATGCTCAAAAGATAATACCTTATTATCTTATTTACATGTCTTTTATTTTGATATGTTGATTGTATGTCTCTGAACTAACTGAATGATGATATGGGAAAATTGTTTAAGTATTTAGTAATGAACTACTTAAAGAGATTCATTACTGAATGTCTTAAGTGTTGGAAAAACTCTCTGAAAGTATTGAGAGATTCTCTGTTTCAGAAATTGTTGAGAGACAACCAATCTTGTGATAGGATAAACTGAAACTTGAGTATAGGTTATGTATTTGTAACAAGATAGGTTTTGGCATCATCAAAAAGGGGGAAATTGTTGGGAGATGAATTTAATAAAAGATTATATGATTTTGATTAAGATCCCAAAACCCCTGAGTATGACATGTTCAGAATGATCTTGATAATTGAGTCGATTCAGGTTTTTAGAGTATTCGGATGTTATCTCGCAAAATATATAGTCGATATATAGTTCGGATAGGTTCAAGACTCAAGAACTCAAGATGTTTACAAGAAACCGGTTTCAATATGAAATCAAGTCTCTGAAGACTTCGATAAAAAGCGAGAATCTAAAGACTCAAAGAGAAATCGAGACTCAAGACTCAAGATGAAAAATCGAGATATCAAGACTCAAAGATGAAATCGAGAACCAAGACTCAAGATGAAGACTCGATATATCGGTCCAAGATAAATCAAGACTCGAAGACCTCAAGACTCGAAGACCCTCAAGACGCAGAAGACTCAAGAAGCAAGATCAAGATCGAGAAATCAAGATCAAGAATATCGAAAAGCACAAGAATTCTTTAAGACTCGAATGTACTAAATGCTCAATATGAACTGAATGTTCCGAGGCAATCAATATATCTATCCGGCGAAGGATGCAATATCGAGAGAAACGCGATGCCTTAGAAAGTTAGATATTGCCAAGACATTCAAATGCAGCATAAAAGGAACTAAGTCAAAAGTGTTGTTAAGGTTATATCAAACTCGAGTTTGTAACCAAAAAGAGCCGCTTGAAGGTGTCTACCTTTAATCAAGACAAAAGTCAAAAAGAGGAAGACGACATCAGACCATACCGACATCGATGGCGGATAAAGTCAAAAAAAGATGTCGGATGTAAAAAGTTCCAGATCAAAAAAAGTGAAGACCGGCTACATGAAAGGCTATTGCCTAAAACATGTTAGGGAGTTTCAAACCCTAAATATAGCCAAGCTCACACACCATAAGAGGGAACTCACGGGCTATCTCTCCAACGGATAGTTTTCAAAGAGTGACCTTGGTGTATGCCTATAAATACTAGTGACCCTCTACTTTGTAAGGTTACGGGAAATTTATACGCAACTCAAGAGCTCAAACTTATTCTTGCAAAAGTTAAAGCACTCAAAATACCTTGAATTTCACAAGTGCTTCTATATTGAAGAGAGCTCACTTTACTAAGTCTAGCTTGATAAGATTTATCCAAAGCTTAGTCGAGATATCCTAACCCTTTGCATTGTGCTTCATTGTAAAGGATATCTCATCCTAGTTGGAAACCAACCGAGAAACCCCAAACCCTTGAGAAGGTAGTTGGAGTGTGTTTGTTGGTGAGTAGAGTTGTAAAGAGTTAGTAAACTACGCGGAGTAGTCAGAAAACTCTAGAGGAGAAGTTAGTAAGCTACAGGGGTAGTCTGAAAACTTGTGTGTGATTGAGTAAGTAAACTACGGAGGTAGTCAGAAAACTCAAGGTCGGGTTGAGTAAGTAAACTACGTGGAGTAGTTAGAAAACCTCGAGGCCGAAGTTGAGTAAGTAAACTACGAGGTAGTCAGAAAGCTCAGAAGTTGATAGTGAATTTCTCTGAAGAGTCAGAGAGAGTGGATGTAGGAGCTTGAGTCTCTGAACCACTATAACTGTTGTGTTCTTTATTGCTTTCCTTATCTGTGCTTAACTGTTGCATTGACTTGATTTTGAAAGCATACTTTTCATTGATATTCAGTTGGAATCAATCCAATGAAGTTGCATAAGTGAATCACAGCCTAATCACTATTTCATAAAGGGAAGGTCTTTCAGCAAACCTTAAAACGAGTATAATCTAAGGGCCAACCATTCCAAGATGATCGAGTAAATAGAAACAGATAGTTATCAAACCAACTCTCTTCCGAGGATTCAAGAAGCTAGTTATCCGATCCAAGCAACTCGGGATCTCGACACTCGAGATTCGGTTGGGATTATCCGAGGTATCCGAAAAGCGGCTTCGGGATCACCGTCTCGATGAGACTTTGACTCAGAGCGATCTCTGCTTCTCAGAACCTAATCTTCAGGATTATCTGACCCAAGCTGACCTTCAGTAAGAAAAAGTTTTAAAAACACTGAACACGTGTATTCCCCCCCATACACGTGTAAAGACTCGTTTACACCGGGACCAACAAGTATCTTCATAAATGGATCAACTTGGCAGATGAAGCCAACACTCAGATAATGGCTCCAGGACCCTACATGTACCCAGCACCCAGATTTGAGAATGGCTATGTGAATGAAGCAGCCATTTCTCAGGAGATTGCTCAGTATGCTATTCAGCTTGGCTTAACTGGAAACAACCCTGAAAGCATCAAGGCTAGAGATGAACTGAAGAAGAGATACTACGGCATGTTCAACCTGGAAGTGCCAGAGGATGAAGTGGAAGAAGACTGAAGACTGTGTACTTCTGTTTTTTTTTTTTTTTCATTGTAATCTGTAACTCTTATCCTACATCAATGAAAGTTTACCTTTTATGCTCAAAAGATAATATCTCATTATCTTCTTACATGTCTATTATTTACTTTGATATGCCATACTGAAATTGTTGGGAGAATTTTTTTTTGGAGATAACTGAAACCTGAGTATAGGATAGGTTTTCTCAAATGTAACAAGATGGTTTTTTTTTTTGGATATTTTAGTTTTGATGAATTATGCCAAAACATTATCAACTTGTGTTATTCAAGCTAATTTACAGATAACAAGTTGAGTGGGAACGAGAGAACAAGTTGAGGGGAACTCACAAAATCAAACGAAGATGATCAAGATCAGACGAGGCTGCAGACGAGACTGATCAAGATCAGATGAGTAAGATGAGTTCTGGAGCTAACTGATGAGCTATGCAAAATCAGAAGAGAAGAAAAGTTAAGCCCGGTGATCGAAAGATCGGATGATCGGAAAAAATTTAGCCGATCCGGTGATCGGAAGAGCGCATAAAAATTTATCGAAAAAGAAACCCGACCGTAAGATCGAAGAGAAGGTTGCAGATCAGAAGAGGAGCAAATGAGACTGATCAAGATCAGACGTGATCGAGATCAGATAAGATAACCTGATATGCTAACCTGATGTACTAACATGATGCTATCCTTATATGTTGACCTGAAGATGTTCTGATCTGATCAGTCGAGTTGATAAGATCAGGCAAGAAGAAATCAGATAGCCTGAGTCAAGTGACCTGAGGGTCAGGGAGTAAAAGTGACCTGAGGGTCAGTGAGTAAAAGTGACATGAGGGTCGCCGTCATGCGAAGAGTCGGAACTCAAGAAGCTTCGAAAGTGTCGAGATGTCGATATGCGATAAGGACAAGGACAAGAGAAGTCTGCTGAATCAAGAATCCTGAAGACTCAGGAGATCCTGAAGACTCAGAAGATCATGAAGAATATAACCGTTAGATTCAGCTGACGTGGACCAATGAGAGGAAGACATCCAGCCTGAAAAAGCTGCAGAACTTACATAATAGTATGGATTTGAATATGATTCTCTCCAACGGTAACATTCAAATCCACACTATAAATACAAGATCTTCCATCAAATTAAGTGTGGAGAATGTGGAAAAATGTTATAGAGCTAAGAGTCATATACTCAAGCATTCCAACCATAGAACACAAATTTGTAGACATACAATTACATCCATGAGTGTTCTAAAACCAAATCTAAGCAACCCACAATATATCGTAAGCTTAGAGAGATTTTCCCAACCTTAGCATTGAGGCTAAACAAATGTAAGGAAAAATCTCAACCTAGTTGGAGACACCAACCAAACCCAAACCCTATTGTTAGGTAGTTTGTGTGATTGTTGGAGTTGTAAAGAGTGAGTAAGCTGCAGAGTAGTCAGCCAGAAAACTCTAGAGAAGAAGTGAGTAAACTATCTTGGATAGTCAGAAAGCTTGTGTGTGTTTGAGTAAGTAAGCTGCAGAGTAGTCAGCCAAAAAACTCAGATGTAGAAGAAGTGAGTGAACTATCTTGGATAGTCAGAAAGCTTATAGGCGATCCCGTGGAGGGTGATAAGTCCCGATTGAAGGAATTTCCCCAAGAACGGGGAGAGTGGATGTAGGAGCTTGAGTCTCCGAACCACTATACTTTGTTGTGTTCTTTATTGCTTTATGTTCTTACTTGTCAAATGCATTCGATTATAAGCAAAACCCAACACATGGGCTTAAAACGCAAAAAATTTGGAATCACCATTTCTTCACCCCTGTTTTATATGCATTACATGATTTTTTCCGCATTTCATTGGTTTTTCACCGGGACCAACAAGTGGTATCAAAACAGGAGTTCAAAAGATCACTTTTAATGTGATCACCTGAACTGGTCTTTTTAAACAAAAACCTGTTTCTTTAAAATTCATATATTTTAATGTTTTGGCGTCATTATCAAAAAGGGGGAAATTGTTGGTATATTTTAGTTTTGATGAATTATGCCAAAACATTATCAACTTGTGTTATTCAAGCTAATTTACAGATAACAAGTTGAGGGGGGAACGAGAGAACAAGTTGAGGGAGAACTCACAAAATCAGACGAAGATGATCAAGATCAGACGAGGCTACAGACGAGACTGATCAAGATCAGATGAGTTCCGGAGTTAACTGATGAGCTGTGCAAAATCATAAGAGAAGAAAAGTTAAACCACCGATCGTAAGATCGGATGATCGGAAGAAACCGATGAGCCGATCTCGGTGATCGGAAGAGCGCATAAGCCGATCGTAAAAAAACCGACCGTAAGATCGTAAGAGAAGGTTGCAGATCAGAAGAGGAACAAATGAGACTGATCAAGATCAGACGTGATCGAGATCAGATAAGATAACCTGATATGCTAACCTAATGTACTAACCTGATGTTATCCTGATATGTTGACCTGAAGATGTGTTGATCCGATCGAGTCGAAATATCGGACCGTGCAAGAAGAAATCGAGATAGCTTTGAGTCAAGTGACCGAGGGTCAATGAGTAAAAAAAGTGACTGAGGGTCGGGATGTCCGAAGTCGGAAGAGTTTGAACTCGATGGCCCGAAAGTCGGTATGCCCGATCGACATGGTCCGCTGAAGATAAGTCTGTTGAATCAAGAATCCTGAAGACTTTGAAGATCCTGAAGACTCAGAAGATCCTGAAGAATATAGCCGTTAGATTCAGCTGACGTGGACCAATGAGAGGAAGACATCCAGCCTGAAAAAGCTGCAGAACTTACAGAATAGTATGGATTTGAATGTGATTCTCTCCAACGGTAACATTCAAATCCACACTATAAATACAACATCTTCCATCAAATTATGTGTGGAGAATGTGGAAAAATGTTATAGAGCTAAGAGCCATATACTCAAGCATTCCCACCATAGAACACAAATCTGTAGACATACAAATACATCCATGAGTGTTCTAAAACCCAATCTAAACAACCCACGATATATCCTAAGCTTAGAGAGATTTTCCCAACCTTAGCATTGAGGCTAAACAAATGTAAGGGAAAATCTCAACCTAGTTGGAGACACCAACCAAACCCAAACCCTATTGTTAGGTAGTTTGTGTGATTGTTGGAGTTGTAAAGAGTGAGTAAGCTGCAGAGTAGTCAGCCAGAAAACTCTAGAGAAGAAGTGAGTAAACTATCTTGGATAGTCATAAAGCTTGTGTGTGTTTAAGTAAGTAAGCTGTAGAGTAGTCAGCCAGAAAACTCAAATGTTGAAGAAGTGAGTAAACTATCTTGGATAGTCAGAAAGCTTATAGGCTATCCCGTGGAGGGTGATAAGTCCCGATTGAAGGAATTTCCCTAGGAACAGGGAGAGTGGATGTAGGAGTTTGAGTCTTCGAACCACTATACTTTGTTGTGTTCTTTATTGCTTTATGTTCTTACTTATCATATGCATTCGATTATAAGCAAAACACAACACATGGGCTTAAAACGCAAAAAATTTGGAATCACCATTCCTTCACCCCTGTTTTATATGCATTACATGATTTTTTCCGCATTTCATTGGTTTTTCACCGGGACCAACAAGTGGTATCAAAACAGGAGTTCAAAAGATCACTTTTAATGTGATCACCTGAACTGGTCTTTTTAAACAAAAACCTGTTTCTTTAAAATTCATATATTTTAATGTTTTGGCGTCATTATCAAAAAGGGGGAAATTGTTGGTATATTTTAGTTTTGATGAATTATGCCAAAACATTATCAACTTGTGTTATTCAAGCTAATTTACAGATAACAAGTTGAGGGGGGAACGAGAGAACAAGTTGAGGGAGAACTCACAAAATCAGACGAAGATGATCAAGATCAGACGAGGCTACAGACGAGACTGATCAAGATCAGATGAGTTCCGGAGTTAACTGATGAGCTGTGCAAAATCATAAGAGAAGAAAAGTTAAGCCAGCTGATCAGAAGATCAGATGATCAGAAGAACAGATGAGCTGATCTGGTGATCAGAAGAGCAGACAAGCTGATCAGAAAGAAACTGACCAGAAGATCAGAAGAGAAGGTTGCAGATCAGAAGAGGAACAAATGAGACTGATCAAGATCAGACGTGATCGAGATCAGATAAGATAACCTGATATGCTAACCTAATGTACTAACCTGATGTTATCCTGATATGTTGACCTGAAGATGTGTTGATCTGATCAGTCGAGCTGATCAGACCAGGCAAGAAGAAATCAGATAGCCTGAGTCAAGTGACCTGAGGGTCAGTGAGTAAAAGTGACCTGAGGGTCAGGATGTCTGAAGTCAGAAGAGCTGAACTCAGTAAGCCTGAGTGTCAGTATGCCTGATCAGACATGGTCCGCTGAAGATAAGTCTGTTGAATCAAGAATCCTGAAGACTTTGAAGATCCTGAAGACTCAGAAGATCCTGAAGAATATAGCCGTTAGATTCAGCTGACGTGGACCAATGAGAGGAAGACATCCAGCCTGAAAAAGCTGCAGAACTTACAGAATAGTATGGATTTGAATGTGATTCTCTCCAACGGTAACATTCAAATCCACACTATAAATACAACATCTTCCATCAAATTATGTGTGGAGAATGTGGATAAATGCTATAGAGCTAAGAGTCATATACTCAAGCATTCCCACCATAGAACACAAATCTGTAGACATACAAATACATCCATGAGTGTTCTAAAACCCAATCTAAACAACCCACGATATATCCTAAGCTTAGAGAGATTTTCCCAACCTTAGCATTGAGGCTAAACAAATGTAAGGAAAAATCTCAACCTAGTTGGAGACACCAACCAAACCCAAACCCTATTGTTAGGTAGTTTGTGTGATTGTTGGAGTTGTAAAGAGTGAGTAAGCTGCAGAGTAGTCAGCCAGAAAACTCTAGAGAAGAAGTGAGTAAACTATCTTGGATAGTCATAAAGCTTGTGTGTGTTTAAGTAAGTAAGCTGTAGAGTAGTCAGCCAGAAAACTCAAATGTTGAAGAAGTGAGTAAACTATCTTGGATAGTCAGAAAGCTTATAGGCTATCCCGTGGAGGGTGATAAGTCCCGATTGAAGGAATTTCCCTAGGAACAGGGAGAGTGGATGTAGGAGCTTGAGTCTTCGAACCACTATACTTTGTTGTGTTCTTTATTGCTTTATGTTCTTACTTGTCAAAGGCATTCGATTATAAGCAAAACCCAACACATGGGCTTAAAACGCAAAAAAATTGGAATCACCATTCCTTCACCCCTGTTTTATATGCATTACATGATTTTTTCCGCATTTCATGGGTTTTGCACCGGGACCAACAGTTTTGGAATCATCAAAAAGGGGGAAATTGTTGGGAGATGAATTTAATAAGTAAGTTTTGATTAGATTCCAAAACCCCTGAGTATGACATGTTCATGATAATCTTGATAGTCTGAGTCAGGTTTCAGTATAAGATTGTTCAGGAAGCTATCTGCACCATGTATAGTCAGCAGATATAGATCAGGTTAGATTTTGAAGTTACTGAAGAACTCAGAAGATACTAAAGAACTGAAAACTCAGGAGATACTAAGTAGCTGAAGAATCAGTAGAACTGAAGACTCGGAAGAGACAGAAGATTTGAAAGACTCAGTAAGTTACTGAAGACACTGAAGACTCGGAATATACTGAAGACTCAGTAAGGTACTGAATACTCAGTATAACCTGAATGTTCAGAGGCACTGAAAAATATCTAAACTGAATACTAAACTGAGAAAAACACACATGTTCAGTAAAATAGATATTGCCCAAAACATTCAAGTGTAGACAAAAGAAACTAAGTCCAAGTGTTGTTTAAGGTTGTCTCATTCAGAGAGATTGACCTAAAAAGAGTCGTTTTGTTTGTCTACAATCACTGAAGACAAGAACCAATCAGAGGAAGACAACACTATACTTCACTGACACTGAAAGCGACAGGACCCTGAATTTTGTCTGTAGTACTATGTTCCAGAATGCAAATATTGATGATTGGCTACATGGATGCATATTTCCTAAAACATGCAAGGGAGTGTTCAAACCCTAAAAATAGTCGTTCATCAAATACCAGAAGAGGAAACTCATGAAGCTATCTCCTCCAACGGATAGTTTTTTAAGAGTAACCTTTGGAGAAGTTGTCTATAAATACCAGTGACCTTCTACATTGAAAGGTTCCGGGAAATTTACAGCAACTCAAGAGCTCATTTGTATTCTTGCAAATTGAAGCACTCGGAAAAACTAGAATTTCCCAAGTGTTTCACACTGGAGAGAGCTCATTCACTAAGCCTAGATTGATAGATTTATCCAAAGCTTAGTAGAGATATCCTAGTCTTTGCATTTGTTCTTATTGTAAAGGATATCTCACCTTAGTTGGAAACCAACCCAAACCCAAACCCTTTTGAGAAGGTAGTTTGTGTGTGTGTATTGTTGTCGAGTTAGAGTTGTAAAGAGTGAGTAAGCTACACTGAGTTAGCCAGAAAACTCTAGAGAAGAAGTTAGTAAGCTACTTGTGGTAGTCTGAACACTTGTGTGAGTTTGAGTTAGTAAGCTGCAGTGAGTCAGCCAGAAAACTCAAGGTAGAAAAGTGAGTAAGCTACAGTGAGTTAGCCTGAAAGCTTTAGGAAGTGGTTAATGAATTTCTCTGAAGATCAGAGAGAGTGGACATAGGAGCTTGAGTCTCTGAACCACTATAATTGATGTGTTGTTTGCTTTATGTACTGCATTATTATCTGTTGCATGATTTTCAATAAAAGATGACTTTACTGATATTCAGTTGGAACCAATCCACTGAACTTGCATTAAATTGATCACAGCTTTAATCACTGTTTTGTTAAAGGAATAAGATTTTCAGCAAAGCTAAAACGAGTATAAACTTAGGACCAACCATTCCGCACACTTGAGTAGCTAGAACAGATAGTTACCAAACTGAACTACTCTACTGAGTGTTCAGTAAGTTAATTATCTGATTCAAGCTCCTTAGGATCTCTGATAAATTCAGGACTAGTTGGGCAAATCTGAAGCTTCTGAAAGCTGCTCAGGATCATTATCTCAGTAGACTTTGACTCAGGGCAATCTGTGCTTCTCAGGGCAAAAATATCAAGACAACCTGACCCATTTGACCTCAGTGAAGAAAAAGCTTGAAAATTCACTGAACACGTGTATTCCCCCCCATACACATGTGAGACTCGTTTGCACCGGGACCAACATCAACTTTCTCATCCTTGCAAATTTACAAGTCCTTCCATTCTTTTTCCTCTAGATTTTCTAATGCAATTTTTCATATCCTTTTGCACTCTTCTTACATTGTTCTTTAAATTTGAAATTTTTTACTGATGAATTTTTTTTTCGCTCTTGTACTTACTTTTGTTAATGTGGCACACGTTTTTCTTCATAAGGTAGCACTTTTTTGTTCATATAGCAACACATGGTTTTTTTTAATAATATGTAACACTGTATATATGTCTTTTGTAATACTATGTGAATACTCATGTGTTACCATATGAGTAACAATGTGTTACCTTATGAACATTCATGTGTTACGATATGTTTTAATACGTGTTACGTAAGATATTAAGTTTTTTCAGTATAACACAGTAGTAACATTTACTTATCCATTTAGTAAACGTGGAGAATGATAATGTATTTTTTTTCTTCAAAAAATGATAACGTAGTAATACATTTTGTTTTTATAATTATCACATTTTTTTATGTAGTTACCACATAGATGTAGTAACACACCAAAACTTGACCTAAAAAAATGTTGGTCCCGATTAGGAAAATCCATGTGCGTAAAATACCATGTAATGCATATAAAACAGGGGTGAGGGCAGAGTGATTCCCATTACTCTTTTTTGCTTTTAAGAACATGTGTGTTTTGCTTAATTGAATGAATATGGCAAGTAAGAACATAAAGCAGTAAAGAACACACGATTTTATAGTGGTTCGGACAACTTGTCCTACATCCACTCTTCCCTTCATGGGGTACCAACTTAACCGACTGGACTTAGTCTAACGTGTTAGTCCAACACCCAACAGATATTTACCGAGTTCACACTCAAACGAGACTTATCACCCTCATGGGATCGCCTACCCTCCCTTTCGGGATTGCTTAGATGTTTACCGATTTCACACTCACCTACAAACTTAACCTATCAAACTGATTTGGGTAAGGTTTGTTTGGTTTCCAACTAGGGTGAGATTTTCTCTTACATCTGTTTAGCCTCAATGCTAATGATGGAAAAATCTCTCTAAACTTAGGATATTACATTTGGGCTTAGATCTAGGATAGAACACTCTTGAATATATGCGTGTATTTCTTGCTCAGTGTTCTATGGTGGAAATGCTAGATGATTTGGCTTTTTGGATGTTTCACGCATTTCCCACACTTCCACACAGAATAATGAAGGAAGAACTTGTATTTATAGTGTGGATTTGAATGTTACCGTTGGATGGAGTCTCATTCAAATCCATACTATTCTCAAACTTTTTGCAAAACTTTTCAGCTTGTTGTCTTCCTCTCATTGGTCCACGCCAAATTTAATCGAACGGCTATATTCTTGAGGATCTTCTGAGTCTTTCAGGATTCCATGAGTCTTCAGGATTCTTGATTCGGCAGACTTCTCTTCACGACTGTCGATCGAATATCTTGACACTTCGAACTTCTTCGAGTTCGGCTCTTCGACTTCAAACATCCCCATCCATTCCACTAGAACTCGGGCTAGCGATCATCGATGGCGTTACGATTCTCGATGAACATGACTTCAGATGACTTGTCTTCTAATTTCTTCTCTTTGATCGATCGGCTCACGTCGATCGAGATAAAGATCGGTCGAATATCGGTTTATCTGCGTCAGATTAGTATATCAGTTTATCTGCATCAGATTAGTATATCAGGTTAGCTTATCTGATCTTGATCACGTCTGATCTCGATTAGTCTCATCTGTTCCTCTTCTGATCTGCAACCTCCTCTTTTGATCTGGTCATCTGGTCATCTGATCTAGTCTTCTAATCAGGTCTGTTCTGGTCATCTGATCATTTGACCTTCTGATTCTTCTGATCAGCTGGCTTAGCTTTTCTTTTCTTCTGATTTTGCTCACCATCGATTAACTCCCGAACTCATCTTACTCATCGATCTCGATCGGTCTAAATCAGAAACCTCGTCGATCTCGATCATCTACGTCTGATTTCGTGAGTTCCCCCTCAATTTGTTATCTCGTCCCCCCTCAACTTGTTATCTGTAGATTAGCTTCAAAAACACAAGTTGATAATGTTTTGGCATAATTCATCAAAACTAAAATATCCCAACAAAAAATACACATAGATATAGTAACACTCAAAAACTTAACAAAAAAAAAATATATATATTGTTGATGTTGCACGGATGTTGTTCCAGATGTTGGACAACATTTTACACAACATCATAAATTTGCCCTTTCTCCTAACACTGACTCCGGTTTAATAGATGTGTTTCTCTATGTTTCCTACATTGCAGGTTGAAGATAATCTCGGAAATTATCAAGCGGTTGCACTGATGGAATGAGAATAGAAAGATCATGGGTGGTTACACCGAGATCATGGAGATAGTGGAGGAGAAGTTAAAGGATGTTCACACCAAGTGGATAGGACAATGCAGTTGGTCCAAAAGTCTATAAATAGACTGCATTGATCGACATTCAAATTTGAGTTAAAGTGAAATCCCATTTGCTCTACTCCAAACTTAAGAGAGTAACATCCAAGACACAGCCAAGAGTGAAAAACCGAGTGTTTGTAATTCTAGGAGTGTGAGGGTCGTTGTTATTTTATGTGTACTGGTCAAGGGAATACAATCTCTCCTATCAGTATTGATTTTATCTTATTAGATCAAGTTTTAGGTTGAATAAGATCACTAGTTACTTGATTGAATATATTGATTTTGGTATGTGGTTTTTCACTACACGTTTTAGGATCTTGTAAGAGATTCGTGTGTATCTCACTACTTGTTATAGTGATGTTTTTAACCATGAGTTTCGTATAGTCTGGATTACAGACTATACAAACTTTTGAAATCCTTTGCACTGCATTTTTATGCTTCTGCTGTCATATGTTGTTTCACATGTTGCATAACATTTTCAACAACACTTTGAAAATACACGCACACACATTGTCAGTTGGCACCAGAGCCATAAACTTGATACACTAAGTTAAAGGTCCTGTGTTTAAAGTGTGTTTTTGCAATGGAGTATCCACTGACTCCGTCTTTAAAACCTCCAATTTTGGATGGATCAAATTACCCATATTGGAAACCTAAAATGCGCATGTACATTAACTCTATAGATGAGAGAGCATGGCGTAGTGTGTTATCTGGGTGGAATCCACCAAGAACAATTGATGATAGAGATGGAGAATCGCAAGTTAAAAATGAGATTGATTGGTCCAATGATGAATGCACATCGGCCAATTTCAATTATAAAGCTCTTAATGCTATATTTACTGCTAATGATGTTTCAATGTTTAAACTGATATCTAACTGTGTTTCTTTTAAGGATGCTTGGGAAATATTGCAGGAACATTGTGAAGGATCATAAAGTGTTCGAAGGACTAGACTCAAAATGTTGGGAACCAAGTTTGAAAACTTGAAGATGAAGGATGATGAAAGCATTTCATCATATAATGAAAGGATAAGTGAGATTGCTAATGAGTCACACTCACTTGGTGATCCAATTTCCAACACTCGTTTAGTCAATAAAATACTTAGAATTGTTCCTAAACGATTTGATGCTAAAATATGTGCAATAGAAGAGGCTAAGAACACTGATTTATTGAGTCAAAATGAGTTGATCAGTATTTTGAAAACCTATGTGATAAACTCAAATATGTTAGATGATGATAAACATGAGAAAGATAAAGACAAGAAAGTACTTGTTTTTAGAGGTGAAACCTCTGATAATGTTGGTAAACATCCTTATGTGACTGAAGTTGATTCTGATGATGATATTTCTGATTTATGTGATGAAAATGTTTCTGAACAACTTGCTCTTATCACTAAGCAATCCAAATCTTATCTAAAAGGAAAGTTCAGAAGACCAAATGGTCAGTTTAAATCAAAGGATAAGTTTAATCAAAACTCTTCTCCCTCTGATAAAAAGCTTGTTCCAAGCCAGTCTTCCAGTTTCAATCAACCTAGACAATTTACAAAGGATAACAAGTTCAAATATGATCCTGAGTACAGAAAAAAGGTTAAATGTGATGCATGTTCTGGATATGGTCATTATGCTAATGAATGTGCTAATACTTTGCTTAGGAAGAAGATGAACTTTAATGCCACTTTAAGTGATGATTCTGATGATGAAACTGGTGCTGATAAATGTGAAATAAATGTTATGTCTGCTAAAATAGTTTATGATGATACATTTGATGATGATCTCGATGATTATTGGTCTGAAGCAGATTCAGATGTTAACACAACATCTGAAACAACATTCAGTAAAAATGATTATGAAATTAACTGTTTTGCTGGAACTATTCTGAATGATGAAACATCAAGTTCTGCTGATTGTAACTCTGAATATCTAAAGTTTAAATCTGATTTAGAAACTCAAAAACAGGTGTTGAGTTCTTTATCTTTAGAAAATTCAGATTTGAAAGAAAATCTTGTTAAGCTTGAAATCTTTTAACTAGAAAAGATGTGGAAATTTCTGCTTTGAAAGATGAACTTAAAAGCACTACTCTTAGCTTTAAAAAGTTTTCTACTAGCACTACTGATTTGAATGATGCATTGATGATTGGTAGACATGGTAATATTAGACTTGGCTTTGAAAAATCTTTTGAGAATACTCCTATATCCTGTGAACCTATTTCTTTTGTAAAAGCTGGAACTTCTGTACCAAAATTTTTGAAAGGTAAACAAAAGAAATCTGATGGTTTGTTTAAAGAGTATGTCTATTTTTATTGTGCTGGAGTAGGTCACATTCGTCCATATTGTTCTAAGTTAAGAAGAGATATAAAAACTGGAATATTTTTACCTGATAAAATTAAACATCCCATAAAACAGGTTAACAACACTAAAAAGTTGATTCATAAGAACATGTCTTGTAATGTTGTGTATACATCTTTAAAAGCATGTGTTCCCGGATCTTGGTATTTTGATAGTGGCTGTTCTAGACACATGACTGGTCAAGTCAAACATTTGACTAATTATACATCCTGTAATGGTGGTCTTGTTACTTATGGTGGTGGTTCAAAAGGTAAAGTTGTTGGTAAAGGAACATTGAATGTTTCTGCTTTTCCAAAGTTGACAAATGTGTTACATGTAAAAGGTTTACTTGCTAATCTGATTAGTATTAGTCAGTTATGTGATGATGATTTACATGTGAAATTTGACAAGAATTCATGCTATGTGTTTGATAAGAATGATGAATGCTTAATGACTGGCAATAGATCTGCTGATAATTGCTATTTGATTGGTTCAAATCATACTTGTAAAAGTGCTAAAGCAGATGATATTATTTTGTGGCATCAAAAACTTGGTCATGCTAATTACAAAAGTATTCATAAATTACATAGACTAGGTGTTGCTGTTGGTTTACCTGATCTTAACTTTGAAAAAGGAAAAGTCCGTGGACCATGCCAGAAAGGTAAGCAAGTAAGGACAACACATCAATCGTTGTCAACATGTACAACAAACAGGTGTTGTGAGTTGATTCATATGGATCTAATGGGTCCTATGGAAACTGAAAGTTTAGGTGGAAAGAGGTATTCTTATGTTCTTGTAGACGATTTTTCTAGATATACTTGGTTTATATTTCTGAAAGAAAAATCTGATACTTTTTCTGAGTTTAAAATTCTTTACAAAAGGTTTAAAACTGTTTTATGTTTAAAGATCAGCAGGATAGGTCTAATCATGGAAGTGAATTTGAAAACAGTTTGTTTACTAATTTCTGTGAAAAGAAAGGTATTTTACAAGAGTTTTCCTCACCTAAAACTCCACAACAAAATGGAATTGCTGAAAGAAAGAATAGGACTTTGCAAGAAATGGCAAGAGTTATGCTAACCTCAAAAAGTCTTTCTAAGAAATTCTGGGCTGGAGCTTTAAATACTGCTTGTCACATTGTGAATAGAGTCTATATTTGTTCTGGTAGTAATTGTACTCCCTATGAGATTCTGAATAACAAGAAACCAAATTTGAAATACTTTCATGTTTTTGGTTGTGTTTGTTATATAAGAAAGCTTTATATGGTCTAAAACAAGCACCTAAAGCTTGGTATGGTAGACTTACTGATTTCTTACTTGAGTTTGAATTTTTGAGAGGTGAAGCTGATAGAACCTTGTTCATTAAAAATTCTAAGAATGATATCATGGTTGCTCAAATATATGATGATGATATTGTATTTGGTTCAACTAGTAATGATATGCTTGAAAGTTTTGTTAAAGAAATGACCTGTACTTTTGAAATGTCCATGGTTGGAGAACTAAATTTCTTTTTAGGTCTTCAAATCAAACAAATGAAAGATGGTATTTTCTTTTGTCAAAACAAATATGATAAGAATCTGGTGAAAAGGTTTGGTTTGGAAAGTGCTAAAACTATGAAAACTCCTATGGGTTCAACTCAAAAGTTGAGTAAAGACTTGATTGGAAAAGATGTTGATCCTACTTTGTATGAATCAATGATTGGAAGTCTTTTGTACTTAACTTCTAGTAGGCCTGATATTATGTATAGTGTCTGTCTTTGTGCTAGATATCAAGCTAATCCTAAAGAATCACATCTCAATTCTGTAAAAAGAATTATAAAATATGTGGCTGGAACATGTGATCTAGGTATTTGGTACTCAAAGGATACTAATTGCTCTTTAGTTGGCTATAGTGATGCAGATTGGGCAGGTGATTGTGATGACATAAAAAGTACTAGTGGATGATGTTTCTACATGGGAAACAACATTATCTCCTGGCATAGTAAGAAACAGAATTGTGTTTCACAATTGACAGCTGAGTCTGAATATGTTGCTGCTGGAAGTTGCTGCACTCAACTGCTATGGCTTAAAAAGATGTTTGATGATTATGGATTGGAAAGTGGTATTTTGACTGTTTATTGTGATAATACTAGTGCTATTAATATTTCCAAGAATCTTGTGCAACATTCTTTGACTAAGCATATAAGTATAAGACACCACTTTATAAGAGATCTTGTAGAGAAAGAATTTGTGAAGTTAGAATACATTTCTACTGAAAAACAACTTGCTGACATTTTCACAAAAGCCCTTGATTATGAGAGGTTTTCTTCATAGAAAATCTCTTGGTCTTTGCTATATCTGAAAATAAACACTAGACGTTGTGACAAATGTTTCCAACATTTGAAGCAACATTGTGATTCTGATAATGAGTTTGTCTTCTATTTTTGCTTATTTTTTGAGCTTTAAATGATAGTGTTTTGATCTTATTATTTGAATCATGGTTTAGATACAGAGTCCTGGGCATATATCTCTTAAATGCATTAAAAAAAAAACACAATTTAGATGTGTAATCACTGAGTAACTATGGGACATGGGGCTCGCTACTACGATGTTCTCTTTTCAAAAGGTGATTAAATATACATCCATGTTTATTCACAATCCATTGAGTAACTATGGGGCACGGAGCTCGCTACTACGATGCACTCTTTTGAAAAGATGGATCAATGTGAACATGTGTTTAAAGAAAAATTCAAAATATGCAACACTTTGATGATGAATTTCATGCAAAATTGAGTGTTGAGATATATGTGTGCCGATATTTTGTGAAACCTTAAGTTATTCGCACTTTATCTATCATACATGATTCGTTTAATGTTCTGGATAAGTTAAATTCACGGTTTGAACAAGTTATTTGAACTGATTTGTGTCTATTTAATTTTAGATATTGTTTTCTATTTTTCGAAAATGTTTTGGCTGTCACTTACACATCACACGATCGCATGACTTCAAAATAGTGGGTGGTTACCTTTGTTCCCACTCATGTTCGGTTTTCTTGTGGATGTGTGTAATAACCTCCATTTTTCTTCTCTACTTAAGTTCGATTTTTCTGTGATGTTTAATATTGAAAGTTGAAATCATTGTTGCTGCATATTGGATTCGAGGTTTGTTGTTGTTCTTGTATTATTTCATATTTCTCAGTCATATGCTTCTTTTCCCTCCTATTTTCTGATTTCATTATTTCAATTGCCTATGTTTTAATTTGATTAGACAGAAAGGAGGTGAAATGGCTGAAAAACAAAACCCATCGGTCACTCCTAAGCAATCACAAACTCACGCAAACCCTTCTTTCTCGAAACCTTATTCTCCAGAAAACTCAAACCCTCTGAACCTTCTCGCTGTAATGGCTTCACAAAATCCAGATTATGATTCCACTAATGTTGGTGGATCATCTTCTTCAGCCGTACCAAAATCCACTCCGTACGAATTTCCTGAAGATACTCCTCAATCTCTGGTTCGACTGATCATTGAACAAATGCTCGAGAAAATCTTCCTGTTCTTCCTGATGTTTTTGTTGGCAAAAGACAAATCAACATTAATGACTTTGTTGATCTTTCTGCTAAACCCTTAGTCACAGAAATTCCTGAAGAACCTTCTCTGGAAATACCCTCAGAAACTCCTATTGCTGACCCTGTTTCTGAAAACCCTTCTGAAAACCCAAATCAAACAGCAGATGTTGAAATGAAAACTGCTGACTCCTCTAATTTAGAAGGAATGGGGGAGAAATTGAAGAACATTAGGCTAAGAAAGAAGCAATTGGCTCCCAGAAGAGGTGTTGGTAGATGGGGAAAGAGAAGAATGTCACAAAGAAACTTAGGGAAAAAGGTGATTACACTGGAAAACGTCCTAAGAGAACTGATGGTGGTGTTAATGATCCTATCTCTGTAGAGGATTCTGATGAAGAAATGGTTGTTCCAAATGTTCCTGTTGCTGAACCAAAGGATTCAGATGATAACTTAACCATGAAAGAATTGTTGGCTAAGAAGGAAAGGAGAACCAAACAGAAAAATGATCCTCCTGTGAATGTTGCTGCAAATGTTGCTGAATCATCTAATTCTGAACCAGACATTGATCCTCAAGCTGAGGAACCTGAAGAAGAGGAACCTGAAGAGGAAGAGGAACCCGAAGAAAATGAACCTGAACAAAATGAGTCTGATGATGAACTTGATCAAATCTTTGATGAGGTAATGGAATCTGACTCTGACTCAGATGATAAGGTTGAGCATGATAGAAAATCTGCTGTTGTTAAATCCATGCTTAAGAGATTCATTGTGGATGAAAGGATAATCAAAATGCCTGATTTTGAAGCTCAAAATCATATAGGTCTTCTTGAGAGTAGATCTTTATTGCATGCTCTACAATATGTCAAACCTTATTATGTTAGTTGGGTTGCTGAATTTTGCTAATCTGAAAAAGAGTTGTACATAGGGGAAGTGATGTCTGTCATCACTGGTGGTAGACATTCTGTGTGGACTTTACAATTTTCTGCTGCAAAACTGACCTCTTTATACTATGTGATGCATAAGCTGCTAGTCTCTAATTGGTTGCCTTCCAAGAATTCTACTGTGTTAACCAAGGAACAGGCATTCTTGTTGTACAAGATTGTACACCTGAACAAATTCAACATGGGTCAAATCATATTTGACAACATTATATCCTATGCTGGTAAACACTCTGAAGGAACCATTTTGCCATATCCAAGTTTGATCTGTCAACTCTTGGATAGACTGGAGTTTGAGAGACCTAGAGGAGAGAGGATCAGTGGGTATATGTCAAGTTTTGGTATCTCACATGTACTGAGGTTTGGAAACCGTACTGTTGATCTACCCTTGGAAGATCCTGCACCGCAAGCCGAAAATGTTGTCCATCCTGTTGGCAACATTCATTATACAGTAACCAGAAAGAATGGTACACCCTCTGTTCATTTTACAAACTCTTTCATTACTGATCAGATTACTTCCATCCAGCAGAACATAGATGCTTTGATTAAACAACAAACCTTCTGGAGAAACCTGCTTTCTACTCCAACAGGGAGAGGATCACCTGATGATGGTTCTGATGATGGTGGTGATGATGGAGCTGGTTCATCTGGCCATGCAGGTGAGAAGGATGATGCATCAGATGCTGCTGAAGATGATGTTGATGTTGCTGCTGATCAGAATAATGCTGAAGATAGAGAGGTGGAGGATGTTGTACAAAATGTTGTTAATGAGGTTGTGGAGGATGTTGTGGAAGATGTACTCAATACTGATGCTGCTGAACAAATGGTACCTGATGATGCTGAACCAGTTGATGATAGCCCTGATTACACTGATGATGAGGTGTTGGTGACACCTACCAGGGAGAATTTGTCTCCAGAGAGCATTGCTATCATTGATCAGCTATATGGAGCTGATAACTGGTGATTGTATTCAAGACAGTTGGGAATTTTGAAGTATGGGGGAGCATTTGCAGATTATGGAGATGCAGCCATTCCTTGGCACTGTCCTTCTCTTTAATTTTCTATAAATTTCCTGTCTGTGTTGTAATCTTTTATTTCTGCTCTTTACTTTTTAAACTCTGTTATTGGACTATTAGATGATAGGTTTATATTTCTGTCATTTACTTTATGCTGTTGGATACTTTGACCTAAGTACACTGCTGATGTACTTAGTGTTTGTGTTTGTTTTTAAATTATTATTTGGTTGAGTAGTAGTTGTTCTCTGAATGGTTATTATTTGTTTCTTTCCTGACACAAGTTCGGATGTTGTTTTTAACATCAGGTGTGTTGTAGTAGAAAGGTCAAATTGGGGGAGTTTGTTGATGTTGCACGGATGTTGTTCCAGATGTTGGACAACATTTTGCACAACATCATAAATTTGCTCTTTCTACTAACATTGACTCCGGTTTAATAGATGTGTTTCTCTATGTTTTCTACATTGCAGGTTGAAGATAATCTCAGAAATTATCAAGCGGTTGCACTGATGGAGTGAGGATAGAAAGATCATGGGTGGTTACACCAAGATCATGGAGATAGTGGAGGAGAAGTTTAACGTTGTTCACACCAAGTGGATATGACAATGCAGTTGGTCCGAAAGTCTATAAATAGACTGCATTGGTCGACATTCAAGTTTGAGTTAAAGTGAAATCTCATTTGCTCTACTCCAAACTTAAGAGAGTAACATCCAAGACACAACCAAGAGTAAAAAACCGAGTGTTTGTAATTATAGGAGTGTGAGGGTCGTTGTTATTCTATGTGTACTAGTCGAGGGAATACAATCTCTCCTATCAGTATTGATTTTATCTTATTAGATCAAGTTTTAGGTTGAATAAGATCACTAGTTACTTGATTGAATAGATTGATTTTGGTCTGTGGTTTTTCATTACACCTTTTAGGATCTTGTAAGAGATTCGTGTGTATCTCACTACTTGTTATAGTGATGTTTTTAACAATGACATTCTTATAGTCTGGATTACAGACTACACAAAATTTTGAAACCCTTTGCACTGCGTTTTTATATTTCTGCTGTCATATGTTGTTTCACATGTTGCATAACATTTTCAACAACACTCTGAAAATACACCCACACACACTGTCATATATATATATATATATATATAAGTTATGTGTTCAATAAGAATTGAACCTGCAATCAAATACATTAATAATAAACCAGAACCGTTAGACTACTACATAATTTGATAAAGATATTCTTGCATAAATATATATAATGTGAACAGCCGAAATTAAGGAGAGACCCGCCCGACCCGATCAATGACCCGTGAATTTTGGCAAATTTGTCTAAAATATGTTATATTGCACATATAATATGTGTGCAATATTTCACAAAAGACTCACTCTATTTATTAATAGAGAAGTAATGTATTTTACAAATAAACATCAATCTTTTGGAAGATAATAGTTAAAAAATTTCTATAAATTTAGATTTAATTATTAATTAGTTTTATATTTTGAAATCTCATGTGACACAACTTAATTTTTTTTAAATTTTATATGTAAATATAAAATTTTAAGATGACGAAACAATAATAATTATTAGCCAATATCACTGTTAAATCCTGGATCCGCCCCTAATGGGTCAGTGGCCCGACACTCGAAGCATTAATCTTGTTGGACTTTGTTTTAATATTTTATATTGTGTATATATATATATATGTATGTATAGTAATGATATAGAACCAACTATCTGGTTTTTTATGGAACCAGATTAATGACGTGTCATGCCAACTATTCCCTAAACCATGAACCATAAACCCTAAATCATGAATCATTCGGGTCGGGTGAACCATGAACCACTCGGGCCGGGTTCAGTTCTGGCCGAGTTGGGTCCGGGCCGGGTAAAAAAAAATGTAATTTTTTTTCTGTTCAATTTTTTCAGTTCAATTCAATTTTTCTTTTTACCCGGCCCGGACCCAAAATCGGCCCGAGTGGTTCATGGTTCACCCGATCCGAATGGTTCATGATTTAGGGTTTATGGTTCATGGTTTAGGGAATAATTGGCATGACACGTCATTAATCTTGTTATAAAAAAACCGTATAGTTGGTTTCTATATCATTACTATATATATATATATATATATATATATATATATATATATATATATAATATGAGCATGATATGTAGTAATCAAATGATATACGCGTAACACTACAGATCACAAATGCTTAGACATTCTGGAACAAAGAATTAAATTTGCAGCTGCAGTGTCAGACGTAGTAGATGAAGCATGAATCCGAAAGCCACAATGTGAAATTTAAAATTCAATAATTTAAGTTACCATGAATGCATACGTACAATCAACTGACACTATCGAACCTGAATTACAACACTCCCATTCTTTTCACCAGATCGAAATGGAGATACTTGACTTAAACTAAGAAACTTTGCATATGCACGCAACACATACAATTAAACCAAATCTTGAATAAAATCAATTATTGCACACTTTTCAAACTGCATTAAACCCTAAAAACACAAGCATTGAATTTTGGTCCTATATGTTTTACTTTTCAACGTTTTGTCCTATTTTTTGTCCAATTCTAGTCATGTAAGTTTTACTTTTCAACTTTTTGTCCTATTTTTTGTCCAATTCTAATCAAGTAATCTTGTTACTTTTTCAATTTTGGTCCTTTTGGACTATAATTAGTTAAAGTAAAAACATACTCTCTCCGATTCATAATTGTTGAGGAAAATTTTATAAACGAATTAATTATGTACCCTCTACAAGTTTGAACTTTTAAATGAGATGTAATTTATTCATGGTATCAGAGATTCTGGGTGAGCCCAGATCCTGCTTTCAATAGCGATTGTTGTTTTAGATTTTCATGTGGAAATTAAGAAAAATAATAAAACGACACACATAATTTTATTGAAATATTATTCCATTAAGGTAGTATTAGAATCGTACAAGATTGATAAGATAATTGAAGCAACGGTAGAAGATGAAAAAAAGGGAAAAATATGTAAAATAACAATAAATTAGAAACAAACACTCTCCTGTAAAACAACAATCATTATGTCCAATCATCTTCATGTAATATTGTTACTTTTTTAATTTTGGTCCTTCCGGACCATAATCCGTAAAAGTAAAAACATACAAGATCAAAATTAATTGGACACAGTCTAAGTTACAGGACGATGCTTGATATTATCTCATCCCGACTGAACCTTCTTCCTTAGTAAATAATTGAAAGAAGGGGTGCAGTAACTCCCATTGATGAACGAATCCGTCATCACTTTGTAGGCAGCTTCGGTGAAATGAGCTCCATCCCAGTTAATATACTCATTAGGGTTTCCGCATGAGGCCGAATCAGCGTTCCCACATATGTTGAAGAAGTCGAAATTGTAGGCCCCACCGCCGTAGCCACAGCACGCCTTGTACTGCTCTTTGAACCTGTATTTCCTTGCGTTTTTCAGAATAGTGAGATGGGAGTTGTAGTAATCTGCGTAAAGAATAACCGTCTGGGGGTATTTTGTCCGGATGGTGTCGAGAGCGGATTGCAGGGCGGCGTTGTGGGTGAATGCGTTCTTGTTCAAGCTGCCTACGCATCCCGTCTCGTCTCGATCGTCGTCGGAAGAAATTGCGAAGGAATATGTTAGGCAACCGTTCGCTGGGAGGCCTTGTACTACTATGTATTTTGCTCCTTTGTTTATTAGTGCCTGGAGTTAAGGGAGGAATTAGCATATTATGAGAGTATTAAACAGACGATAAAAATGTTACTCCCTCCGTTCCAATCTTTATGGAATTCTAACTATTCATAAGGATTTAGTGGAATTGTGATAAAGTGATAAAGTGGTGGGATAAGAAGAATTGTTTATTAATATTTATATGATAAAGTGACAAAGTGATGGATAATTGAGGGTAAAAAGTGTTGTTTATTAATATTTTATGTGATAAAGTGATAAAATGATAAAGTGTGTAAGTAACTTTACCATAAAAATTGAGACAAAAATATGAACTACTTTACCATAAAAAATGGGACGGGGGAGTAATAAATAAATCATATATGTGTAATTAATTTTGATAGAGATGTAGTTTTGACTTGCTGTGTAGTTTGAAAAAAGATTGATTTAGTGTCGAAATCTGATAATAATTGCTGTTTTTGACTTACGGTGTACATTGGTGAAAGATAACGATCTCTTTCACATGGAGATCTTGTCTGGATTTTTTTATTTTTTATTGGGTTAATTGATTAAAAAAACACCTATATTTTCATGGTTTTTAAATTTATAAAATTACTTTACAATTTTTAAAATTCGAAATTCGCCTACAATACACACATTTTAAATTTTGAATTGTGTCAGATCACAATTTACGACAACTCTATTATGTTGATGTGGTAGTTGATTTTTTTTTTTTAAATTTGCAAGTAAATTCACGATCTTTTTTACTGTATAATACCTCATTGCATCAGCCGAACTTGACAAAAAATAGTCATACGATATAATTGCTACAAGTTGAAACGTCGTGTATTAAATTGCAAATTAAAAAAATGTGAAAAAGGTTATTGAGTGACGATGTTTAAAAAAAAATTCAAATTTGGTGTGTGCGGTGCTAATGATTGAACATTTTCAGTAGAATACCTTTAAGAAGCCAGTGACACTATTTATGGCAAGAGATCGAATGAGTTTGGTTGAAAAAGAAGTCCCAAGGGTGCAAGTATAATCATTGCTTCCAATTTCACCAAGCCAAATCAAGGCATCATCTAGAACATTTTTACACTCTCTAGGCGTAGTTTTCAAGTCTTTGCACCCTTTTCTTTCCAAGATCTTGTTGAACCGAGCAAGTTGAGCTTGTAGGGATGATTGTGGCACAACGTTGAATGTGAGGTTATTTTTGAGATAGAAGCCCTGCCGGATGGCCGTTCCTCCGCCCACCGCAAAGTTGACGCCGTGCGACCAGTCGGCGTCAGGTTTGCGGAAGGGCGGCACGAAGGCCAGCGATAGGGCTTCGGCCACGAAGTCGATGACTATGCGGCCGTCGGAGTATCGGTTTGTGGGGTGGTGGAAATACGTGATGCCGTACGGAGGGTTTGAGACAAAGTCGAACGCGGCGGGGCCCGCGGAGGTTTTCGTGTTGCCGGTGTCGGTGTAGGAGTCGCCGAAGGCGTAGATTTTGTTGAAAAGGGGGGAAGTGGAGGAGGTGGGGGGAGAGATGGATAGGAGAATGGAGATTAGGGTTATGATGGTCATTTGACAAGTGAAGGAAATGTTGGGAATAGGCATTGTTTTGAGTGGGAGAATTTGGTAATTTTTGAGTTTAATGTACGTAATAGGGGTTGTGTATGTTGTTTATATAGATGATGGGAGATACGCACGAAGGTGGATGGATATGTTATGTTTGTCTCTCAAAATTAAATTTAGCTAGAATATGTTAAATTTATTTCTCATGTTCACTTTACATGCCCTACGTACGTACATCCTGGCTAGTATATGTTTATTTTTTATTTTAGTTCGTTTGTAATTTTTTAGAGCATTTATTCATTTGGCATTATGTACTACTAATATACATATTGAAAATAACTTAAGATACAATTTCAGGTTAGTTTGTAAATGGACAAATAAGAAAGATTAAGGGTTGATTGGTTTGGATTAATGGAAGTGGGTAGTGAGAATCATCCTCAATAAGTAATACTGCATGACAGTTTTTATACACCCGTAATAAGAATAAAAGTACAAGTAATTTACCCTATTTACTCTACCATCCTCAAGTGATAACTATTGTTGATATTCTAATCAAGCAATAGCAATGCAATCAATAATCACATCGTGATTGACCTCTCAATGATACCCATTATCATTATCATTCTCAAGTTATATCAAGCGGACCCTAAATGATTTCATGTTAGATGTTACGTTGTGCCACAACTTTTCATGCGCAATCAGCCGCAGATGGTGAAATTTGTGGAGGAAAATCCGGATCATTCCTTATGGGTAATGTTTGTTTTTGGATTATAATGGTTGTGAGAAGTGCTAGTATTTAAATGGGTTTAAATTTTTTGTAGTTCTGTAACTTTGCTTCGTTTTGAAATTGGTCCTGATTGTTTTGACTTTTACATTTTGGTCCTGTAAATTATCAAAAATTTTGAAATTGGTCCTTTAACCTGTTGTAACAGGTCATCAAACATGTAACATGTCATCTATGTAATTATTTTGTTTTTTCCTTTAATTTAGAAATGTTGCCTAACTTTTTTTAATCCAAATAATTTGTGTCGGAATTTTTTTGTATTTTTTTAAGAAGGGGGAGTGGTTTTCTGCGTTTATTGATTTAATTTTATTTATTTTTTGGTCAGTTTAGACCCAGTAAATCGACCTGATTCGCTTTGTCTTTTAAAATACAAATTGTTTTAAACCCAATCAAAATTATTAGGATTAAAAAAGTTCAAGTGACGCTTCGAAATTAAAGAGAAAAATAAAATAATTACATATGTGGTGTTTACATGCTTGGTAACCTGCTGCAGCAGGTGAAAATGATCAATTTCAAAATTTTAGGAAACTTATAGGACCAAAATAAAAAAGTCAAAACAATCGGGACCAATTTCAAAATGATACAAAGTTACAGGACTACAAAAAATTTAATCCCTATTTAAAATCCAGATGAATAGTAAAAATATAGATTCATTCCGTCTTGAATTCAATTGAACATTTGTCAAAAGATGTTCGTCCCGAATTAGATTGAACATTTCTTAAAGTTGCAATAAAGCAACTCATTTAACTTAAACTATTCCCTCCAAATATCTCAATATTACCCCATATGCCATTACTTTTTCCATACTAAAAATAATTTTATCTCTTTTTATTTACACCACATGTCATTACTTTACCATTTAACCCTCAACAAAAAACAACTTATTAATATAGTATCTCGTCTACGCGGAAAGCGACAAATAGATTTGCCCAAGTACAATTGGGGCGACTTTAAAATCATGTAATGAAAGTGGGCGATGTAGAGGCCCAACGAAGTGTAACTCAACGACCTCGTAATTATAGGGCACCTCACGATCATTTGGCGAATTAGAATACTAAAGTGAGCTAGTTGATGAGAAAACCAGGTCGCCATAGAGATCCCAAATTAAGCCTAACGATAAAGAACCATCGAGTGATGTAATCAAGGCCGCTCGACAGATCAAAATAGAAGACTATGTGATTATGGAAAGAGCTCATATCACGCCATCAGAATAAAGACAGGAGACAAATCGGGGAAGCATGATTTATGTCTCATTTGATGTAAAGACTGATGGAAAAGTTGATTGATGTTGTATTATTATAAATTTTTTAAGAAAAAAAAAATATATACGACAATATTGAGATAATAAAAGGGAGAATGGTGATAGATAATAAAGAAGAATAAAATTTATAGGATTTTCAACATTCTTACTTTGAGATCCGAAATAAATGGAGTTTTGAGATCGCAAAAAAGTTTGTTCGGGCTTGTCGCAAAACAAATATACCATAAAACAATGTTGATTTTGAATTTTCAAAATCAGATTTAGAATTTGCAAATCTAAATTTAATTCTATTTCGAGATTTTGAAAAATAATGTTTGTTTTGGGTTTTGAAAAACCGAATTTAGAGTTTGCAAATCTAAATTTGATTCTATTTAGAAATTTTGAAACACAATGTTGATTTTGGGTTTTCAAAATCGGATTTAAAAAATTTATATAAATCCAAAACAAGCATCGGTTAAATGGTTGGAACTTATACTTGCGTAAATTAGAGCCCGTTTGGCACAACTTATAAACTCTTTAAAACAGCTTATAAGTTATTTAAGAGCTTATAAACTCCTTAATTTTATTTGGCAAAATACGATGTTTAGCAACTTATAAGATATCAAAAAAGTCTCCAAAAAAATAAGTTGGAAAATTCCAACTTATTTTAAAAAAATTATATAAGCTTTACACTATCTCAACACATACCAGCTTAAACCAAGCCCAAATTCAACCCAAGCCGACCCTTTTTTGTGAAAAAAAAAATTAGAAAAAAAAAATTATTTTCGAAAAAATATTTTCAGAAAAAAAATTATTTAAAAAAAAAATATCCCCCCCCCAACAAAATGATAATTTGACTGTTCATAAGGATTTAGTGGAATAGTGATAAAGTGATAAAGTTGTAGGGTAGAAAGAGTTGTTCATTGGTATTTTATATGATAAAGTGATAAAATGATGGGTAATTGGGGGGTAGAAAGAGTTGTTTATTAATATTTTATGTGATAAAGTAACTTTACCATTAAGTTTGAGACAAAAATAATGTGTACTTTACCATTAAATTTGGGACGAATGGAGTATTATTTAAATAAAATATTTTTAAAAAAATGTATTTTCATAAACAAATAATTTTCGAAAAAAATTATTTAAAAAAAATCTAAAAAAAATTCGAAAAAAAAAATTTCAGAAAAAAAATTATTTAAAACAAAATTATTTTCGAAAAAAATTTCTTAAAAAATAGTTTTCGAAAAAAAAAATTATATTATGTAATTAAAAAAAAATTAAAAATTATTAAAGAACTTAAAAATTGTATTAACAAAACACTTTAACAACTTATAAGCTACTTAAAAAAATACATCTTATAAGTTCTTAAAATAACTTGAGTGATGCTTGTGTGCACAAATTGCACAAAGTGCAATTAACTTCAATTTTAATTTAGATGAATCATGAACTCTAAATCTAAACCCTAAATCATGAACTCTAAACAATTAATCATTTGGGTCGGGTGAACCATGAACCACTTGGGCCGAGTTCGGGTCGAGTTCACGTCCGGGCCGAAAAAAAAAAAAACTAAAAAGACAAAACTAAACTCATTGAATCGGGTGAACAATGAACCAGTCGGGCCAGGTCGAGTTCGGGTCTGCGTCGGGTAAAAAAATAAAAAAAAAACTGAAAAATGGAAAAGAAAAAGCTGAAAAAAAAAACCTAAAGAAAAATAAAATAAAATTCAATTGCACCAATTTTAAATTGGTGCAAATAGTGCACAGGAGAATTTCTCAAACGACTTATAAAATATTAGAACTTATAAGATATTTAAAATAAAATAGACCTTGTGTGAAAATTTTCATGTATGAAAATATCTATTTTATGAACAATAACAGTAGATAAAAATAATAAGCGACAAGTTCAAGCATAATATGGGCCAGTAGCTTGATGGCCGGCGGCTTCCATGTTATGGTTGCTAGGCGCGGGTTAAAACCATGCTTAGCTCAGATTTATTTTTATTTTTTAAATAAAAAAAATTAAAATTCTATAAAAAAAAACAAATAAGGGACAAGTTCAAGTGTCATATCACCTTGTAGCTCGATGGTGAGCAATTTTTTTTTCTGGTTGTTAGGCGCGGTTTGAACCCTGCTTAGTGCAGATTTATTATATATTTTTTAAATCAATTTTTTTTTTTAATTCAGTTATTTTCTAGATTTGATGCAATTTTTAATTTTTTTTTTAAATTCTGTTATTCTCTAAATTTGATGCAAAATTAAAATAGTAAAATTTTAAAATTCAGTTATTCTCTATATTTGATGCAAAATTAAAATAGTATTACATGTAGTAATATAAACGTATTGCATCTAAAAAAAAAATTGAAGTGTATTAAATGCATAACTGAAGCAGTATTAAAATTCATAATAACAATGATTAACACTTACTTTGGTTTCAAATAAAAAACCGAAACAATATTACAAGAAAAACATAACAATATTATAGTAAATAACACAACAGTATTACAAAAATATATAACGATATTACATACAATCTAAACAAAAAAAAGATAAGTTATGAAGGTTATCTAATCAAAACTAAAATATTACATGCAAAACATATAATATTACAATAAAAAAAAACACAATTTTGAATATACTATACTTACAATTTGTAAATAAAAGTACTAATAAAAATATTTTTTTTAATATATTTGAATCAACTAGATAATTAGAATTAGCTTTTTTTTTTTAATTCATCAATCGATTGTGTGAATTTTAATCTATATATAATTAAATATACAGTTAGGTCTCATATGCAACTGGTGCACGGATCTAAGATCCGTGCACTCGCCCCACCCATACTCGCCTAAGCAAACTCGGGTCATATGTAAATTCCATATTCAGATTCTTTTTAATTTATTTTCTATATTCCCAACGGATGAGCTTTTTTACAAAGGCAAACTCCTCCCTCTCCACTCCCTCCTTCGTCGAACACCTTCTCTGCACCACCATCGCTGCAGCTGCTGTGTATCAGTAATTCTCTACCTCTTTCACCGTGCCCTGCACCACCGCCAACACCCCCTCAGGTTCGCACAACATTTCTCCATCTGAATCGTGCAGAGCGAGCTGCGATCTAAACCCTAACGATGCCAATTTCTTCGAATGGCCCAACAAATTAACCAATTTCATCGCGAATCACGACCATAAGGATTCGATTAACCTGTGGTCGAGGAGGATTAAACAGATTAAACTCTCGATTGTTGCTCAGAATTTTGAAATCGTTGAGGGCGTACCTCGGATCTTTGTTCACAGAATCCATATGCTCCGAGGAAAAATCCCCTGTTTCGAGCTTATCGATAAAGATGGGGAAGAAAATAGCAGATATAATCAAGATCATTGATAGAGACGTGATTGATGAAAAAAATGGCAACAGGAGGTCGTTTTCTGGCGCGATTAAGTAGCATTCTCCGGTAAAGTGTTTATCAAGTTGCATGTTTCTATGTTTGTAGTTGCACGATTTTCTATTATCTAGTTGCAAGTTTTTGTCTTATATAGTTGTACAATTCAGTATTAGTTAGTTTCATGTTTCTGTGTCATATAGTTGCATGTTTCTGTATTAGCTAGTTGCATGCTTCTGTGTTATATAGTTGCATGTTTTTGTATTAGCTAGTTGCATGTTTCTCAATTTTCTAGTTGCACGGTTCAAGTATTAGCTTTTATATGTTTTTCTAGTTGCACGGTTCATATTATCTAGTTGCATGCTTCTGTGTTATATAGTTGCATGTTTTTTTATTAGCTAGTGGCATGTTTCTCTATTTTCTAGTTGCATGGTTCAAAAAAAAAAAAATTAACTAGGTATTTGGTTATAGAGCACTTGAATTCAATATATATACAGTGTCAACACTATGTTTAATTCAAGAAAAAAAACAAATTAAAGTCCTCTGAAACATACTATATCAAAAACGTGCAACTATCAATATCTAAAACGTGCGACTATTTTAGCTGAAACATGCAACTCACTACAAGTGAAAAGAGCAACTTATGATAACCAAAATATGAATCTTCCTATAATAGAAACGTGCTATTATTTTATAATGAAGCATTCAACTTCTAAAACATTCAAACTTTTAAAACAATTTGACTTAAAAAAAAGTCAAGTGTGGTAGTTGAACCATAAACCTTACCTTATGAACAGGATGCTCGCTTGTCAGCCACTGGGGCACCACCACATTAATTTAGAATCGCGATATAATATAATATGTTAGGGGTTAATTGCAATACTTGTCCCATGTGAATATACCCTCACGAAATTGGTCATTTTTTCGATAAATTTGGTCCCATAAGATTTTTCCGCCCATTTCTAACGAAAGTGGTACACACGCGCCGTTAGTTGCACTTTTGGTCCCAAAAAATTAGTTTTTTAAATATAAATTATTATTTAGTTTAAAATAAATTTAATATATTTTTTAGTATATCACAACCATCCAAAAAAAAAATTATATAATTAACTTATAATTAATAGTCTATTAGAATAGTTTAAAATTAAAATTTATGAAAATATAATTAATATAAAGACTATTTATATTGTTTGATTTTTTACATTAATTTATAATTCATATTTTTTGGAGTAATTTTAGAACTTTCAAATAAAAATCCTAACTAATATTCATATTTTATAATTATTCTTCTTATTACGTCAAAATTTATGTATGTTTTTATTTAGTTGATTTTTTGTACAAATTATATATATATATATATATATATATATATTAAGATATAGAACCAACTATTTGTTTTTTTATGAACCAACTCATCATCCACATAATGAATTTTATTTTAAATAAATTATATTATTTTTTTTATAATTAATATATTATTCCCTAAACCATGAACCCTAAACCCTAAATCATGAACCATTCTAGTCGGGTAAACCATGAACCACTCGGGTCGGGTTCGGGTCTGGCTGGGGTTGGGTCCGAGCCGGGTAAAAAAATAAAAATTGAACTGAACTGAAAAAATAAAACTGAAATAAAAAAACTAATTTCTTTTTTATTCTACTGACCCAACCCTTTAGGCGAGTGGTTCATGGTTCACCAGACCCGAATGGTTCATGATTTAGGGTTTAGGATTCATGGTTTAGGGTATAATATATTAATTATAAAACATTCTACAATTTATTTAAATAAAATTAATTATGTGAATGATGAGTTGGCATGACATCTCATTAATTTGGTTTCATAAAAAGCCAGGTAGTTGGTTCTATATCACTTCTGTGTATATATAATATTTTATTTTAAATCTTACATAAATATATTTGTATTTATGTAAAAATTCTACATTTTTAAAATTTTTAGCAAGGTTTCATTTGGTTGAAACAAATTATTTTTGTGTAATTTTAGCAAGGTTTTAAATTTTTTAGATTATACATAATTTATTATTAGTTTAAACATATTTTATATTATTTACTGATTACTTTTTTTTATATTTAAAAAAATATTATTTGATTTGGAAAAAAATATTATTTGTATTTATATATAGATTTTATATTTCTTTTTAATATTCAAATTTTAAATAAATTATTTAGTTTAAATAATATTTATTGTGTTTGTAATCATATTTAAATTCACTATATAAATTTACTATTAATTTTTAATTTAAAATTTTATTTTATTATATAAATTAATTTTTTTAGTATTAGTTCAAAAAAGTTAACGGAAACCGTTAGAAACTTAACGGTTGGGATCATTTCTGCACAAAAAAGGACCACAAAATTACTATGGGACTTAAACTGCAAACACAAATTTCACATGAGACCACTTCTGCAATTAACCCAATATGTTAGTAATAAACGCACGACCCATTTTATTAAATGGGTCACTTTTGTAGATGAGTGTACGGTGCACTTGGTGCACACGAGACCTACTCTAAATATACACATCTAATTTTGTCATATATGGTATACAAATTCATAAATTTAAATAAAATCATTATATAGTGATAAATTATCAAATTGATGAATTAGCAATTGAAGAATCTTATATGAAAATTGAGAAATTGAAAAATACTAGCTGAAGAACTCCAGTGACAACACAAAAGGAGAAGAGGCAAGTAAAAAAAAAACGAGGGATAAATATATCAAAAATAAAACATTCACTACAACTTTAACTGTTATATACATACCGTTGCATAGAGTATCATACTACATTGATGTAGCCTAGTGGTAAGCAGTATTAGCATGTTGCCTGATGGCTCGAGTTTGAGACCCGGCGGCAACAAAGTTTTGGCCAAATTTATTTTGACCAAGTCAAATAAAAACTTGTTCAAAATAAAAAAATTTCAAATTTAAAAATTTTCATACTAGACTTTATCTTTAAAATAAGATTAGTCAAACCGGCCCTTAGTACATGCATTTTTATTTCAATTACCATGTATGTCATCGTATTACAGAGTAATGGACCCCCCTCTCTTAGTTAGGCTTGCACAATACATATGCATATGAATGCTATGCATAGGATCACATGCCAATGTTACTAAATTAGAGAAAATTAAAGGATGAAAAATCCTTTTTGTAGTGATAGCCTCGTTTAGACATCACAAAATAATAACAACCTCGACAATAAGACTCATAGACCTCACAAGAAACTCTTGAAGAAAATATATCGAGGGGTAAGTTTTAGTTTTTGAAAAAAAAATTGTAAAGACCTGGTTCATTATGAATCTTATTTTTAATTTATGGACATTTGAATCTATCCAGATATGATACGAGTCAAATTTAATGAGTTAGAAAAATGTGTTAGAATTGATAAAATGAATTAAATAATTCAAGTTTATAGTATAGATCTGCTAGACAACCCTTAACTTTTTTAAGTAATCATGGTTGATTTTGTGAATGGTTCCATAATTCTTCGTTCAATAGCACTACCATTAAAAAAATTAATGTCCCTTTCCCGGAAACTGAAAAGTAAGTTAGGACTACTTGTTATGTTCTAATAAATAAATTTGACGCGTTAATGAATTTATCCCCAGTTGTTATGCTTGTGTGGTAAGCCTTATCTTTTTGGCTCAACAAATCTATCCCCTATGCAGCGTCAATTCGTGTTCACTATGCTGAGTTTGTTGAGTCCGAATTAGGTAAGGTCAGAAGGAAGGTCATTGGTATGATTTGGCATGCTACAATTTAGAAAATTTGGAAGCTCCGTAATGGGTTGATCTTCAAGGAAAGTTCGTACACTTTGAATGAGCTTATCGATGACATCAAATTCTGCTGGTGGAAGTGGATCCGTTCCCACTATTGTTCCTTTTCATTGTTCGAGTAACCGGTTTGAATACATTCCGGAAAAGTTGTGAGTTGTACTTCTTTGAGTGTGTGTCTATCATGTACTATCCGGGTTTTTGAGTACTCCTTGTGCTCATATATATAATTTCATCTTTATCTTTAAAAAAAATAAAAAATTATTTCATCTTAAAGTCTGAATTTGTAAAGAGTGTATAATCAATTAATTTATATTATTTTTTTAACACACTCTCTCACTCATGTACTAAATTATTTTATTTTATTATTGGGATCGAGTGAACAATTTAATATGTGTGAAGTTGCTTTCCGCTAGTGGCTCCGATACCAGGTGATAAATATTGTTGATTAACACAAGTTAATCAAGATCAATATAGACATAATTATATAAATTATACTTCATCCGTCTTGTTTTAGATTGTCCATTCACTGTTTGACTAGTGTTTATGCGAACGAGTTGTTTATTAGACCATGAAATGATAAAGTGACTTTTAAGGAGGTATAAGATAGATGAATGGTAGAACTATCATACCCTACCTTAAAAGTCTATTTATAATTTTAAATATTAATAAATAGTTCGCTCGTTAATTAAAACAAGAGTCAAAAAATTAATGGACAATCTAAAATAGGGCGACTGGGAGTATAAAATTGCTATACACATAGTTTATGAATCTTTAAATTTCATTGTATGGTGAGAAAAAAAAATATGTATATATATCTCGTCCTAAAACGAATTATAATTAATTCAAACAATATGCAGAGAGAATTAAACATTTGGTACAGTGCAGTGCCAAAATGCATGGGGGCTAGAGGAAAGTTAAAAAAAAAAATCAATCATGTTCCTGTATATAAAACTCGAGTGAGTTTGATCATATGCATCCAAATGTACTGTGTACTTATATTGTATAGTATAAATAAGTTATATATTTTAATATAATAAATTCTATATTCTTAAAATACAATATGAATGCACGACACGCTTGAATGCATATAAGACTTAACCATAAATTCACTGATTCGGAAAGTATTTGCTATTTTCCGGTGTGTCAAATTCTATCTTCAAAGTTGTGTTATCTTCAATGTGTCAAGTAGGTAGCCTCTTAATTATATCCACTGTTAGTTATAGGACCGACTTTGATTTCAAATTTATTGTTTGGCAAATTAAAATTTAATGACTCTTTTTTTTTTTTTATATTATATACAACTTGTATATTTCTTAGATATATTTGTGAGTGTGATAGAACGAGATATCGACAAGCAAGAGAGAAAAGAGAAATCTAAATATGACCAAGTGTATAAGGGTGTATTTGTTTCACGACTATTCCGGTCGGACTTTGAATTTTACAATTTCAAATCTCATTTATTTTTAAATTTAAAGTACGATTTTGAAATCCTATTAATTCTAGCTACTCTATTTCATCGCATACTACTACTCTATTTTTTATTCTCTCAATATACTCACATCATCTACTTTTTTATTCTCTCAATACACTCAAAATAATATAATAATATCACATGAATCAATTTTTTCATCATCATACCCTATAAAATCCCACAACAAACATACATCTTAACTATTCATCAAGGAGTTTTTTGCACTTTTGGTCCCACGAACCATGCAATGTTTTCAATTTAGTCTCACCTCTTCCAAATAAGTCCCACAAGAATTTTAATTTACAAATGTGGTCCCACCGTGACGGTTTCCGTTAAATCGACTTACAAATGTGATCCCATAAGTTATGGGACATAATTAATACCCAATTAAGGTTTAACCACCTTTCAACCATTTGCATTTTTAGTCTCATAAGTTATGAAACATAATTAATACAAAATTAACAAATTAACTTACTTGGGCCCACTTGCACATATGGTCCCATAGGTTTCAAAAACCCAAGTTTCTTCCCTCCATTTTTTTTGTCGCCAATTTTCAGTCAATCACCTTTTTTGGCGCCAATTTACTTTCACTTTTAGTCCCATTGAATTCAAATTTGACAAAAATTCGTGGGAAAATCAAGTTTTTCCCACAATTTTTTTCTCAAAACCTAGTTTTTCACATCTGCTATATATACATCCACATATATTCACACATTCAACACAACACATTCATGAAAAGAGAAGCACAACACATTCAACACTAAATTCAAATCTAAAAACATCTAAACACACAATGTCTTCTACATCTTCCACTCGAATCCGACACAACCTTATTTGCTATTGTGGAAAAGTTTATCGTGCGTACGTTTCTCAGAAGCCTAGAAGTAGAGGAAGATTATTTCATAACTGTCCTGACTCCCTAAGTGAAGGTGGTGGATGTGATTTTTTTATGTGGGCTGATGATAACAATAAGGGGGTTGTTGACAAGAATGATGGCCAAGGTGAAGACACTGACACTAAGGTGACTGAGGAGATGAAGAATCTGGTTCAAGAAATCAAGGTTCTGACTGAAGCAATCAAGGAACTACTGAAATTGAAAAAACTGATTTTGATTGTACTACTTCTCATTCTTGCATCTAGGACCTTACAGTGGTTTGGTTAGTTTCTTGCATCTTAATGTGAGTCCTTTTTTGGTACTCTTTTGTAATGTTCTAGTACTAATATCATATCTAATGCAATGTCATAAAGCTATCAAATGTAATGTCCCATTAGTAATGTTCTAATGCTATCTAATGTAATGTCCTATCTTGTCTATGTTTTATGCTAACCTATTGATCAACCAACATCCATGGCACACCAATACATACAAACAATTCAAACCAAGATACCATCAATACAAAATACAAAGTATACCATCAATAGCAAAAACTAAGATCATTATAAGCCAAATATACCATGAATCTGCAGCAAAATATACATCACTTCCACCCATCAATAGCAAATCACCAATCAGTAGCAAAATATACCAGGTCAAAAACCATTACCCACATAGTATTTACCAAAATATACCACCAAACTTAAGCCACCACAATTTGATACCATTATAAGCACAAAAGTTGAGTTTTTCAGTATACTATAAAAGACAATGAGATTGTAGTCGCTTAATGGCAAAAAACTATCCAAACTGTTGGGGAATAAGTTGCACAGATCTATTCGGGGTGAATATTTAAAAACAAATTTAATTCTTTAATTATTACTAGCATGAATTAATCCTATATTAATTCAAATAATAATTGCAACAACATATCATGCATATAAAAAGCCACGTAAAACCTACGCATACGGAATCTACGGGTTTACGTGAACGTACCTCTCGGGATGACAGTGACTTCGGTCGGACGGACTAACCAAAAAGACTTCCCAAGTATTCCCTTAGCCCTTTCTCAACTATCCGGTGGAAGGACACTTGTCAAAAAATTAACAAAAGGAAAAAATAAACTTTGTTGCACCACTTATTTGGATTTGCTAATTTTTCCAGCACATGGAATTGTACTTAGGAATGAAACAATCATCCCCTATTTATAGGAGAGAGGTGGTCGAATTTTTCAGTAGAAAATCAATGTGGGAAAAGACTTTTCTTGATCACCAAAAATCTTGAATATATCTCCTATATTCTTTTTCACATAATTAAAATATTCTACAAAAATCCCACCTCCTCAATTATTATGGAATTTTAAAAAAAATGGTCTTGCAAGATTCCAAGATTTGGATCTTCTTGAATTTATGAGATATTCTTGTATTTCAAGAAATACATATCTTCCATAATATCTTTTCAAGAAAATCAAGAAAATCTTTCTTGCCCATTATATTCAAAAATTTCGAAATACCTTCATGAATAACCAAGTGGGAGATTTCTTGAATTTAATGAGATAATCTTGTATTCCAAGAATACATATCTTCATTCCATAACAAAATTCAAAGAAAATCTTTCTCCCTCTTTTATCCATAAATTTCGAAAATTTAGAGGAAAAATAAGCAACAATATTTATTTTATTTTAATCACCTTTTTTCAGTTATTGGACTATTTGTTGGGCTACTCAGGGGGCCTTTAGGAGAATTAAGATTGGACCTTCTAATGGACCTTGAATATCTAATATTGAGCCACAATATAATTCAAGCCCATAAATATTAATTAATCTCACTACATAATTAATATTGCACTATCCATCTTAACCCATATTACAGTCAATATGGCTCCAGGTCATTATTTCCCGTGTTTAAGATTATCTAGCCCATTAATTAATTCAAGCCACTGAAATAACTTTCCATTAATTAATATCTTTTATCCTTGGTCAAGGAATGGTTCAACATTATTATCCATACCGGAAACTAATTCCACTTGCAAGATTTGGTATGATAAAGCTTATGAACCTCCCAAGGGGGAAAATCAAACAAGTGTACTTGCACACGATTCTTCGTATTAAATCTTAGCAATCACATGTGACTAATAATATTGTCCAAGATAAAAAGTATTGAATCTCATTGATTCGCTACCCATGATAAGTCAAAGCAATAATTATCAATCCCACGTGATCCTATTTAAGGAACGAAGATTAAGAAACAACGAACCACTGAGGTCTAATTCTTCCCTGCTTGGGTTCAAAGAATTTATCCTCCTCAGAGGTCCTATTCAATTACATCGATCATGCACTAGTGTAATCTCTTGGTCAAGACAAACCAATCTGAGCCTTACACCTCAACCTTTCGCGATGGGTTGTTCATTTCCATCTAGGTCGTGAATGGCGTACTTTTAGTTACAAGGGACTGTTAATTTAATCTTTTGTGATCTGGTATCACTAAATTAACTACAATGTAACACGTCATTTATTATTGAAAAGTTATCAAGAAATATATGTAACATTCAATCATATTTAAAGCATCGATGATAAACAATTTATTTCAGTAAATAAGTCTGAAAATTCAGTTTCGATTATACAAAGTAAAAAGTATACTTTTCAGTATAATCCCAACAATCTCCCACTTATACTCAAAGTCTGCTTTTAAGTATACTACAACATGTCTCGCGTAGTCCGTGACATCTAATGTCACCTACACGAACCTAATAATTTCTCCCACTTATACTCAAAGCAGATTGGCAACGGTCTTGACACCCATTCCACCCACATGTCTCTCGAATGTATTCAGAGGCAGACTCTTTGTGAATGGATCTGCTAGGCTGTCCTCAGACGCTATCTTTGCCACATCTATATCTCATCTCTTAACGATTTCTCGTATAAGATGTCTTTCCTTTAGTGTGCTTGTTTGACTCGTGGACTCTTGGTTCTCTTGAATTTGCAACTGCCCCTAGCAGATATTGCTAGACAAATTCAGAACACCATCCAAGCCCACTAAGAAGATCTAGAGCCCAATCGGTTCTTTCACTACTTCACAAGCAGCTACTTACCCGACTTCCATGGTTGAGTCAGTGTTGCATTTCTGCTTCACACTCGTCCATTTGATAGCTACACTTCCCAAATGGAAACACACTAACTGAGGCAGATAATTTCGAATCTAAATCGATTGGAAATCTGAGTCCGCAGTAGGCGATGGGGATTGGAGTATCGATCGATAAATCAACATTCTATCTCGAGTTCTTTTTTTCGGACACTTCGTAATGTTTTTAATCGTCAATCCAATGCGCTTTCCCTGGGTTACTTTGATATCTTGCTACCATGCCTACGGCAAAGCAGATATCCGGTCTCGTACACAGCATTGTATACATAAGGTTTCCGACAGCCGAAGCACAAGGAATGCCTTTCATGTCATCTATCTCCTTTTGCGTCTTAGGGGACATTTTCTTGTATAGATGGATTCCAAGTCTGAAAGGTACGAATCCTTTCTTGGAATCTTGCATGCTGAATCGTTTCAAAACTAGCGTATATGTATGAAACTTGCGATAACCCGATCATCCTTTTCCGGCGATCTCGAGTTATCTTGATCCCAAGGATATGTTCGACTTTCCCTAAGTCTTTCATATCAAACTATTTTGAAAACCATCACATCGTTCCCGATGATCACAATGTCATCTACGTATAGTACTAAGAATACCAATGCAGTTCCGACACGCTTTTTATACACACAACTTTCAAACTCATTTTGATCAAACCCATAAGACTTTATAACATGATCAAAACATTGGTTCCAAGCTCTGGATGCCTGTTTGAGTCCGTAAATGGACCTTTTGAGCTTACAAACTGGGTATTCTTGGCCTGTTTCAATGAAACCTTGGGGTTGTTGCATACAGATCAAGACTTCCGTTAAGGAAAGCTGTCTTGACATCCATTTGCCAGATTTCAAAGTCGAAATGCGCAGCAATCGATAAGAGAATACGGATGGACTTAAACATGGCTACGGGCAAAAAAGTTTCCTCATAATCGATCCCTTCTTTCTGAGTATAACCTTTCGCCACTAGTCTTTCTTTAAAGGTTTCAACCTTCCCGTCCAGTCCTCTTTTCCTCTTATATACCCACTTGCATCCAATGGGTTTGACCCCATTAAGTGGTTCGACTAGCTCCCACACTCTATTATGAAACATAGAACCCATTTCGGCTTTCATTGATGTTTGCCAAGATTCTGCATCATTATCTTGGAGTGCCTCGTCATATGTCCATGGGTCTGATTCGTCTTGTCCGGGAATCAAGTCCGAGGACTCTCCTATTCCCATGAATCTCTCGGGCTATCTAACCCTCCCACTAAGACGAGGCTCCGGTTGTGAAAGCGTATCGTTTGGTATATCATCTAGTATAGTTGGCACTTTGAGGTTTGCCCTCTAAGCTCATTTAAGGTAATCTCACTTCTGGGTTTTCTTTGGTTCATATAGTCTTCTTCCAAAAATCTAAAGTGGGTGCTGATGACCACCTTTTGATCTTCGAGGATCCAATTTACCGGCTTCCTTGTCCAACATGTAAGCCGGACACCCCCAAATTCTCATGTGTATCATACTAGGCTTGCGCCCGGTCCACAATTCTTTGGGAGTTTTGGGAACCGATTTGGATAGCACCAAGTTCAGAATGTAAGTCGTTGTTTCCAAGGTATGACCCCAGAACGACTCGAGAAGATCCGCATAACTCATCATTGATCTAACCATTTCCAAAAGAATTCAGTTTCTTCGCTCTGCAACCCCGTTTTATTGAGGGGTTCCGGGTGCAGTGAGCTGGGATACAATCCCTTCATCAGATAAGTAGTTCTAAAACTCATTGTTGAGGTATTCGCCTCCATGATCAGATCGTAGAGACTTGATACGTTTTTCCCTATGATTCTCTGTTTGAGCCTTAAATTCTTAGAATTTCTCAAAGGTCTCAGATTTATGCTTCATAAGGAAAATGTGACCGTACCTTGAGTAATCATCAATAAAAATACTCATAACCTCCTCTTGCTTTGGTTGACATTGGACCACATACATCTGTGTGAACGATCTCTAACACTTCTTTGGCTCTATTCCCCTTGGCTCCAATTGCCCTCTTGGTCATTTTACCCTCCAAACATGATTCGCAGGTTGGAATTTGTTCAACTTGGAGACGCTCCAGTGAACCATCTTTCACCAACCTTTGGATCCTCTTTGGATTTATATGACCTAATCTTAGATGCCAAAGAAGTATTTCGTTCACGCTTTCTTTTGTCGGAAATAGTTGATGTGTTATAGGATGCATTTCATGAGTGGTGTGCACAGTTAATTGTATAGAGATTTTCCATCAATGTCCCGTAACAGATACACTCATCATTTCAAAAATGATGTCATTCTTATTAGAAGAAACTTAGTGTCCTTTAATCGAATTTTAGAAACTGAAAGTGAATTCTTTCTAAAACTGGGAACATAAAGATAATCTCAAAAAAAAACTTTATCTTCAAAAGATAGGTGCACTTCTCCCACTGCTTTAACTGCTACTCATGTAGCATTGCAATGTCTGCTACTTGCGTAGTATTGCAATAATTGTTACTATCGTAGCATTGCAATATCTGCCACTTACGTAGCATTGCAATGTCTTCTACTTTCGTAACGTTGCCCAGTGTGATGAGGATCTCACTCCCACTAAGTTGCCGGATCATTTAGAACCCGTGAAGCCAACATGATTAGTGGATCTCGTATAAACCACCCACGAATGAGAAGTATATGCCTCTAAACAAGTTTCAACAACTAGTGCGTGAGAATTACCTTTCTTTCCGTCCCTTTTGGGGTTGGAACAGGCAAAACCTCCATTGTCCTCTCTTACCGCATCTTAAGCACTTCCTCTTTGGATTTTCCATGACACAATAAGCATTCCTCATCTTACCATTGCCCTTGGCAACAATTGAGTTTTATTGCTTATGGCCTTTCGGTCCTCTTCTTTATCTTGCCTTCCTTTGGCCTAGAAGATGAAGACCAGACCACTTGTCAAAAGCTTGAGTTTGGTGCCTTATCAACATATCTCGCCGAGACCAAAAGCTTGCAACAAATTAATTAAGCGAGGCCAAAATGCTCAAAAAACTTTTTGGGCAGAGAGTGAAGTACCAAATTCATCTGAGTCTCCAGATCATAATCTGCACTCAGAATCTCAAGTTTGTTCAGATAGGCCATCTATTTTGAGGACGTAATCCCTTACGGGTTTGCCCTCCACCATTTTCAAATTTATTTACATCTCTCAAGAAGGTGATCCGACGAGTCCCGCATGTTTTGACTCGTCAGTTGGCTCATCTGATTTTGGTGTGTCAAGAATCCACTTGTGCTTTTGTGCAGTTAGGACAATTATAATTTTTTCGTTTCCAATCAATATAGTTTCCATACATATTGTATTAACTTTAAGTATAATAACAAAGGATTAAAAGGTAACGACATCTTTGGTCAAATAAACAACTATATGAAATAAAGACAAGTATATCACAAGATTCGATCACATGCATCATATTTAAAATCTCAAAAAAAAATATGAACATGCATCGACCAACATCTCAAAAAACAGTTTTAAATAAGCCACGTGGGGTGGGTTATTATTTAAACACATTCAAGCAGGTTACAAACAAGAACAGTTACAAACCTTTAATATCCAGATTAATAGTTGGCTCTCACTTGACCAATATAAAATTGACAGGAACTTCGGGGAAGTATATGCATATCAATTTTATACCTAAGTAATAACCATGATTAAATACAGGATTACTATTTCGCTTTGATCGAGCCTCGTGGGGAGGGTCATCGCCGCCACTAGTAATAACCCACAATCATCCGCTTTGGAATTCATTCATGTGAAAGCTATCTTTTGACCGCTTAAAAGTGGGGAATTTCTCCAATGAAATTCACAAATAAATAAATCATGGAGGTCAAAATTAATTCAATTTTATTACCCGGAATAAAATTGTCAATTAATTATTTAAACATACTTAGTAATTTTGTAGGTGAGATTTTTCCATTTGGCAACCCTCATGCAAACACATTTAAACAAATTAAATAAAGCATAAGATAGCACAAATAAATCAAGCAAAAAAACAGAAAAAAATAAACATATTGGACACAAATTATCCAATTGTCATGGTTTGATTTTTTCTTGACTTGATCTTGAAGAAACACGCCTCTCGAATTTCTCCCACTCGTTCATCTCGAAAAAATACTTCGCCTCGAACGCCTCGCATGGCATTTCGCGAAAGGATGCACGCCAAGATCCGCCGGCCACTTGGCCCTAGAACAACTTTCAAACGACCTCGTCGGCCTACACGTCGCCGCCCGGTGTCGACAAGCGCCTCGCCTCGACGGCGGCAGACGTCAGCGCCGTGGCGCTTCGCCCCCTCCGCCTTGCCACGACCTCGGCGGCCGTGTCCTCAAGATCACCAGCGTGCCGTCTTCCTTGCGTTCTGCGCCCGCTCCGCAAGGCCCGATCATGCCGCGGTACGCGTCTTGTATGCGCCCGCCCGTCTTGTCTTGCGTAAGACTCTCGCCTTCGGCCCCGGCCCGCCTGCGCCTGCGCCCGTCGTGCCTGCAGCGCCGTTACCTCTACGCCGATTTTTTGTCCTTTAATTCTTCGTCTCTTCGTTCCCGATCCGGTTACAATTTATTTACAAAAATAAATAAACCTAGATCTAGACTAGTCTATTACATTGATCAAATCAAACAAATCTAGTCAACTCGTGGATTTTCTCACGAGGCAAAAACAAATCCGAACGAATCAATTAAAACCACAATTTATATGCATGCATAAATAAACACATTAAAATCCATGACAATTGGATACCTGCAAAACAGATCCAACAGTTCTACTATCCAATTTCAAATTTAATGTCCACAATTAAATTACAATTTAAAAAATTGAGAGTCAAAATCGCGTGGCTTTGATACCAGTTGTTGGGGAATAAGTTGCACGGATCTATTCGGGGTGAATATTTAAATACAAATTTAATTCTTTAATTATAACTAGCATGAATTAATCCTATATTAATTCAAATAATAATTGCAACAACATATCATGCATATAAAAAGTCACGTAAAACCTACGCATACGGAATCTACGGGTTTATGTGAACGTACCTCTCGACGGATAAAGCGGTGACTTGATCCCGACGGACTAACCAAAAGGACTTCCCAAGTATTCCCTTAGCCCTTGCTCAACTATCCGGTGGAAGGACACTTGTCGAACAATTAACAAAAGGAAAAGATAAACTTTGTTGCACCACTTATGTGGATTTGCTAATTTTTCCAGCACATGGAATTGTACTTAGGAATGAAACAATCATCCCCTATTTATAGGAGAGAGGTGGTCGAATTTTTCAGTAGAAAATCAATGTGGGAAAAGACTTTTCTTGATCACCAAGAAATATTGAATATATCTCCTATATTCTTTTTCCCATAATTAAAATATTCCACAAAAATCTCACCTCCTCAATTATTATGGAATTTTCGAAAAAATGGTCTTGCAAGATTCCAAGATTTTGATCTTCTTGAATTTATGAGATATTCTTGTATTTCAAGAAATACATATCTTCCATAATATCTTTTCAAGAAAATCAAAAAAATCTTTCTTGCCCATTATATTCAAAATTTTTGAAATACCTTCATGAATAACCAAGTGGGAGATTTCTTGAATTTAATGAGATAATCTTGTATTCCAAGAATACATATCTTCATTCCATAACAAAATTCAAAGAAAATCTTTCTCCCTCTTTTATCCATAAATTTCGAAAATTTAGAGGAAAAATAAGCAACAATATTTATTTTATTTTAATCACATTTTTCAGTTATTGGACTATTTGTTGGGCTACTCAGGGGGCCTTTAGGAGAATTAAGATTGGACCTTCTAATGGACCTTGAATATCTAATATTGAGCCACAATATAATTCAAGCCCATAAATATTAATTAATCCCACTACATAATTAATATTGCACTATCCATCTTAACCCATATTACAGTCAATATGGCTCCCGATCATTATTTTCCGTCTTTAAGATTATCTAGCCCATTAATTAATTCAAGCCACTGAAATAGCTTTCCATTAATTAATATCTTTTATCCTTGGTCAAGGAATGGTTCAACATTATTATCCATACCGGAAACTAATTCCACTTGCAAGATTTGGTATGATAAAGCTTATGAACCTCCCAAGGGGGCAAATCAAACAAGCGTACTTGCACACGATTCTTCGTATTAAATCTTAGCAATCACATGTGACTAATAATATTGCCCAAGATAAAAAGTATTGAATCTCATTGATTCGCTACCCATGATAAGTCAAAGCAATAGTTACCAATCCCACGTGATCCTATTTAAGGAACGAAGATTAAGAAACAACGAACCACTGAGGTCTAATTCTTCCCTATTCAGTTCTGAAGAATTTATCCTCCTGTAGGTCCTATTCAGTGCATCAGTCATGCACTAGTGTAATCTCTTGGTCAAGACAAACCAATCTGAGCCTTACACCTCAACCTTTCGCGATGGGTTGTTCATTTCCATCTAGGTCGTGAATGACGTACTTTTAGTTACAAGGGACTGTTAATTTAATCTTCTGTGATCTGGTATCACTAAATTAACTACAATGTAACACGTACGAATTATTGAACAGTTATGCAGTAAATATATGTAACATTCAATCATATTTAAAGCATCAGTGATAAACAATTTATTTCAGTAAATAAGTCTGAAAATTCAGTTTCGATTATACAAAGTAAAAAGCATACTTTTCAGTATAATCTCAACACAAACCTACCCCTAACCTACCCCAACCCTCATCTACTTCTTTTTACCTTTCCCTTTCTTTGACATGGCAACTTTTGTGAGACTGGTCTGTGTGACAAACTTCTTACCCCCAATTCTTGTGACTCTCATTCCATCCTCATCAGCCACTGTTGAACATCCACAGATGGATCCTTCACATCTCCTCCAATGTAACTATTGGGAGTAAATGTAGCAGAACTCTGAACCTATAATTGAAACAAGAACAATAAGAACATGTTATTAAGATGAAATATGAACATATGAATCTATGATACCTAAAAAAAAAAAAATTCCCTCTTACATTGGCAACCCTCTGTGATGGTCCTCCTCCAATAAAGTTGTTGGGAGCAAATGATGTAGCTGACCCCTATAAACCAAATATATTAGTAATGAACATAATAAGAAAATACAATGAAAAACATGTAAAAAAATTAATATAATCATACAACCTCTGCTGCACTCCTTGAAGAATCTCCAATTGAGACTGAATTCTTCTTCTTCTTCTTCTTTAAAACAACAACTAATTTTTCCCTCCCTTTCCTTGTGGTGACCCTTTTGATCAGAGGGACCTCCTACACATGTACTGGTTCACCAGTTTAGAGAAAAATATAGATAAAATAGAATTAATGAGTTAGAACTTACATCAACAGGTTCATCAATTCCTTGAGTCATTGGTGGAATGTCTTCTCCTTGAGTCATTTCTTCAGGTTGATTAGCTCTATTGTCTTCCTCAGCTATCATAGCCTCAGCAATCTTCCTCATTTTACAACCTCTCTTGTTATGCCCAGTTTCCTTACATAATGAACATTTGACTTTGTAACTCTGCCTAGGCATAGTGTGACCACCATCTCCTTGATTGTTCACTTCTTCTTCGCCTGCTCCTTCTCTCCTTTTTTTCTTAGGCCTACCAACTTTCCTCTTTCCAAAGTTAGGTGATAAGGGTGGTATGTAGCCAGTTATCTTCCATAACTCCTCACCATTCAAGGGGGGAACGGAGTGAGAATACACCTCATTGTACACCTCAACAGAGTAACACTTGTGTACATAATCCTCTACATCTTCCCCTTGAGAACAGATTGCACTGATAGCATGCTTTCATGGGATTCCACTGAAATCCCATTCCCTATAGCCACAATTGTGTCCCTTCAAGTCAACAACATACCTTGTACCATCAAATCCTGATACTTCATAGCTGCGCTCAGATGATTTTACTGGCTGGCAAACCCTTGATGCCTCCCTCCTCTATGCTCTCACTTTTTGGATCTTAGCACATACCTTTCTCCCTTCCCATTTGATCTCACATTTGTCTCTCTTGGCTTGAATTATTGTCTTTATGTACTCCCTGATCCACTCCAACATTGTCAGAATTGGTTTGTCTCTTGCTTCTAGATGCATGCATTGTACATCTCACACATGTTGTTCACTAGTGTGTCACACTTAGCTTCTGGAGAGAAATGTGATCTTTACCACTGTGCAAGAGGCTTATCAGCAAGCCACTCTAGGCATCTTATATCTTTCTCCCCTATCCTCTTCATTGCTCTATGAAAAGAGGTTGTGGTAAAAGATTTAGCTACTCTCCAGAGGATTTTTCTAAACTCATCACCTCTGTAGCCAGCCCTCTTCATGTTTCCATGCAAATGTCTTACACAAAATATATTCTCAGCATTGGGCAGCACCCTCTCAAATGCAGGGATCAGACCTTTTTGCTTGTCTGACATGAAGAAGAAGCTACCCTCCTAACCATATATGAAATCCTCCTTCAACAGTTCCAAGAACCACTCCCAATTCTCTCTAGTCTCACTACCAATCACTGCATATGATAGAATATATGGATCATTGTTAGGGTCCATGCCAACTGCAGTGAGAAGTACTCCACCTAAACTCCCTTTCAAGTGACAACCATCAACTCCTATTCATGGCCTTAATCCAGATCTGAAACCCCTCTTACAAGCATTCAAAAAAATATAAAATTTGTTAAAGAGTGTAGTCCCATCACTATTACCCTCAGTCCTTATAATGATTGTTGATCCAGGGTTGCTTTCAAGAAGGTGATGAGCATAGTCCCGCAATTTCGCATATTGCTATGTACTATCATCTTCAATATTTCTCAATGCCTTGTTCTTTGCTCTTAGGCCTGAGTATCTAAGACGTAAACTCCAAAATTCAACATTGCCTTCTTCTTAAAAGATCTATCCCTCTTGCCTGGATCACACCTCCACTCACTTTCAAAAGTCTTTGCTAACCAGGATGAGTTGACATTCTTCAAATGATAGGACCTTGCACAAGTATGCTCTAGGTTGTATTGTCTGATCTGGTAGTGTTCTTCATCCTTCACCTTAAGTACATTGATTCCCCAATCACAACCCTCAGCTTTACACCTTGCATATATCCTCCTACCATCATTCTTCTAAAAGAATAGGGATCTTCCAGTCCCCACACCATGAGAATTCACAGCTTCTTTAAACAATTTCTAGAAGGTAGGCTTACTGACTTCAGATGGCTTGAAAACAAAGGATCTATCAAGCACTGTCTGTATTTCCCCCTCTTCATCTTCATCCACACTATCCAACTCTTCATCATCTATCAACTCTTCTTCTTCTATGCTGTCATATTCAGATTGTTCAAGGTCTTCATTCTCACCTAACTTCAAACCTACCAACTCAACTTCACCATCTATGTTTTCGTCAAATATTATATCATCTAGTAGTCTTTCTGTTGGAATTTAGAGGCACGTAAACACGTAATACATGTTCAGCGGAAATAAACAGTTCACCAACAACGAACACGTAATTGCATAATTGAATACGCATAAACATAAAGAGAAATCTTACAGTAAATCGTACGCATATTTCTCTACTACGGTATCCACGTAATCCCCGTTCACAGACTTGCACAGATTTGCCAGCTTTGAATCTGAGACGGAATTTGCTAGGAAAATTCCTATTCTAGATTTTATGGAGAAATATGAATTAACGTTGCTTGTGAATTCCCAAGAGCTTGTATATATAGGAAAAGGTCCAGCTTAAATCTTAAGCTAACCTGATTGGGAAATAAAATCCCTAATCTTTATTTAAATAAATTTCTAAGATTTATTTCCCACATTTAAAATCTCTACGGATTTAATTCACATGTATATCAAATCTCTACGGATTTGATTCCATATATATTAAATCCTACAATAATATTCCATATATTATTATTGGGAATTCTTATTTAATTAAATTCAATTTAATTAAATATTAATAATAATTAATTCCAAATTAATCTATTATCAATTAATTCTCCATAAATTAAATATTAAATCCAATTTAACATTTAATCAACCAACTATAATCCGTAAAAGGGAACTACTTGTTGTGTGACCCATAGGCCCTCATATATCAAGTGATTAGTCAAACTAACGGTATTAATTGAACCCTAGACAATAAATTAGACTTTCTCAATATATGAGGTACTTTGCGAGAAACGTGCAACTACCTGTAACTGAAACATGGACTATTACGATTTCCTCCTTTCATTCGCAAATACTTGATTAAGTCTTGAACATGATGAAGTGTCTATTCAAATAACTTAATCATGTTATCTCCAATCACTAATTGATCATGTATGTCACACTTAGCCACAAAGTCTAAGTTGATGTGCATCGGCCGATGACTTTGATCCAATTATGATGAGAAGATGAGTATTCTCTCTAAATCCACTTTGAGGAATGAATCCTATTCTTGGCTCAACTACCACGCACGTGTGCTTCGTGATGAACCCAATCCAAGACGTATCTACCCATGGAAGGGTGCAAGCGTTGGTCATGGTCAAAGTTCATCATCCCACACATGTCGTGCGTATTGACCTCAAGTCAAAGGAGTATCGCATCGCTCCCACTAACCGAGACACCCGTAGACACATATAGTGGAAATACATCAAACGGTTTCTCGGATGGGTATACCAATACCCTCTAAGGTATTTGTGCATCCATCATGAGATACCTAGTATCTCGTAGTAAGTGAGATCTTACTACACTCTCTAAGAGTATGATGCAGATCGCACACCAATCTCCATTGTATCATCAATATCCCATTCTTGATGATCCTTAATCGGGGCCATTTGAGAATCATGCTTAAGTCATCTGAGTTCTCACAACCTCAATGACAGCAATGACTCATGGGAACACTTGTATGAATAAATGCAAACAATCAAACATAATATTCAAACAAGTGTATTGCCATAAATTAATATTAAGTGAACTATAATATTAAATCAAACTGATTATCATCGAGTATTATGTCCTTACAATAGATTGTCTCTAGGACACTAACATTAACACTTTCTCCACTTGATTCTGAACCACTGGAATCAGAATCAGTACCACTATCAGAGACTAAGTCATCTTCAGTGACTACTACTTCCTTGCCCTGCCTCTTCCTCTTTAGCTTCTAAAGAACTAAGTCATCTTCAGGCTCTTCCTCTTGAGGCATCCAAAAATCATCAACATCTTCCATGAATTGATCTTGATTTAGAGCAATTTCAGGTTCATCATCTTCATTTGGAGCTACTTCAGGTTCTATCACATCTTCATTTGGAGCCACTTTAGGTTCTTCCGGTTGAGGCTTCCATGAATTCATCTTCCAAAATTCATCATCAGGATTTGGAGCCACTTTAGTCTGATTAGGAACCACCTCAGTGACAGTATGGTTTGGGGTCTCTTCAGTAAACTGTTTTGAGGCCTCTTCAGTGACAAACTGACTTGGAGCCACCTCAGAGACCTCTTCAGCATGGATTGGAGCCTCTTCAGTTTGAATTGGAGCCACCTCAGATACCTCTTCAACATGGATTGGAGCCTCCTCAATCAACTTTGCTCGCTTAGTATGATTGTCCTCTTCATCCTCAGATTCAAACATATTTGCTCCCTCCTCATACTCATTCTCCTCTTGAACATCAGCTTGACACACATTTAGAGGCACATCATCCTTCTCTAAGATATCAAACAATTTATCTACATCCACAACATCAGTTTCACCCATAACTTCAGCAATAAGTTCAATATCCTTCATCACCACCACTTGAATTTCAGTAAACTGCCTAAGATCCTTCTCAACAGCTAATAGCATTCCTGGTGGTTTATGTATTTTTACATCTTCAGTTTTCAATTTCAGTAGCTCCTCCTCAGTGTAAAACTCTACCCCCTCCCCATACCTCATCTTCATTTACAGTTGGGATCTCTGGTGGTTTATCTGTCTTCAACCACAATGTTACTTCTTTCTTCTTATTGCCATTAAAACACTTATATATATCCTCTTGACTCACAACTAAATGAACTCTTTCATCATTCCACCTCCCATAATAAACCTTCTTACCTAGATATCCTAACTGTTCACACAGTTTATATAGATAATCAATATTGCATGCATTTAAATTTCTCCACAAATTCAAACACACTCACATTGCCTCCAATGTACTCAAATGGTTTTTCATCTTTCGTCTTTCCACCGTGGTACACTTTGAGGGTGTAAAAGCCTAATAAGAATGGCTTTTGAGCTGAAACAATAAGAATAATTCAAATCAGTTATTGTACACACCAACACCCAACAAAATCAAACACCCAACACCCAACAAAATCCAACTATTACTGAACAAAAAACGATCTAAAAAAATAGAAAACCGCAAAAAATTACTGAAAGTCGGACCCTAAACCCTAATATCACTATAATCTAACACCCAACACTGAAAATCGAACCCTAAACCCTAATAAATAATAAAAATCGAAAGCCCAAGAATTTTTATCACTATACCCGAACACCCGACACAAAATCCCCAAAAACTCGAAAAAGAATAAAAAACATAGATACTTATCATATCCACAACTCCATATTTAACAAGATTCTTTCTTCGCAACATTGAGGGTGCACTGGATTGTAACCAACTCGACTGATTTTTTGGGGATTTTACGATTTTAGGATTTTCTGGTGATTTTCCCTCTTTTTTTCTCTCAGCGACCAACACGCTCACTATGTATTTTGTGTGTGTGTGTTAGTTTGTTTTAAGGATTTTTTAGTTTAGTTTTGGTTTTAGTTTTTTATTAATTCGTTAAAATATATTAAGGTTTAATACATATTAATTATATGTTAAACAGTCTCCATTTTGAGCTTAACGAGGGTCCGTTAGAGGCCGTCTATTTTTGGGACTAAAAATGCAAGTTTGGGACTAAAATTGACGAAAATAATCTTACAGGACTAATTTGGTAGAGGTGTGACTAAATTGAAAACATTGCGTGGTTCGTGGAACCAAAAGTGCAAAAAACTCATTCATCAAGATTTTAAAATTCTAGGACTTCAAAGTCTGGGATTTCCTATGCCCACTATAAGGGTATGTTTGTTTTGGGATTTAGGTGTGCGGGAGAATTCATGATTTTCAAATCCTATAAATTTAAAAGTCTTGATGAATAATAAAAATATGTTTTTTGTTTTGAGACTTTGGTAGGGTTAAATTTTTGTTTTATGTCAAATCAATATTTAATAGTGATTGATGTTGTATTATTATATTATATTGAGAGTGAGAAAAACAGTGATGTGATAGTATTAAATTTTGTGAAAAATAGGTGTGTAGGTATATTTTGTAGGGAGTCTGTCTCATGTGCATCTAGGTGCACCGTGCGCTCATAGTGTATTTTAGAATTGTGCATACAACCTGTTATGCTGAAAGATACAACTTTGTTTACACTGAACCGTGCAACTATTAATATGAAAAAAAAAATTATCCGATTCAGCATAAATAAATTGCATCTTTCAGTATAACAAGTTGTATGCACAATTCTAAAATACACTATGAGCGCGCGGTGCATCTGGATGCATACAAGGCTTAGCCTTTTGTAGGAGTAGATTTTAAAGTCTAATTTTTTAAATCTCAAACTATAATGTGACTTAGTTTTCAAAGTCCTAAATCCGTACTAGTTGGAGATTTCCACATTCAGCTTTTAAATTCATTATATATATTTTTCTTTCTCCTCACTCCTACTTTTATAAATTTATAGATTTGACATAAAACAAAATTTTCATCCTATCAATATTTCAAAACAAACACATACTTTTACTATTTATCAGGATTTTCAAATACATAGAATCTGAAAGCCATGGCTTCCATCGTACACCTAAATTCCGAAACAAAACATACCCTAAGAGTTTAAGAATTGAAATGTCTTGAATAAAAACAGTGTACGTTAAAATTATTTCGTTATGCATTTAGTCCAAAATTTTGAAGTGAATTTATATTGTAGATTTAAAATTCATGCCCTCAAATCCCTTTATTTAAATGAAGTCAAAATTGTGTTTATTCCCAGCACGGTGGGATTAATACACAAGAAACTTGCTCAATAATTCAATATGTCGATGACATACATCGATACCCAAGTTTACTGTTGGGATAATTTTAGTTTTGATTATTATGCCAAAACACCTTGTAATAGGACAAGCTAAGTTGTATAGAAAGCTTGTGTTTCTAGAGGGGGAACTCATCAAGAAAAGACGAGGCTGATCAGAACGAAACGAGACTGATGAGTTCCATGTAAACTAATGAGTAGAACAAGAAAAAGCATACTGATTTGCTGATGCAGTGCTGATGCAGTGCAAAAATCAGAAGAAGAGACCAGAAATCTGCAGATCAGATTTCTGCAGATCAGATTTCAGCGGATCAGATTTCAGCAGATCAGAAATCAGCAGATCATATTTCAGTAGATCAGAAATCAGCAGTTCAGACCAGACCAGACCAGACCAGATCAGCAGACCAGACCAGACCAGATTTCTGCAGACCAGAAATCTGCATACAAGATCAGGCGACCAGAATCAGAAGAGATAAACAGTAATCTGGCGGGCTGATCAGATCTGTTAGACACACAAAAACCTAACCAATGAGAAGATGACAACACATATATGGATGTGACATAAAGCTGCAAGCAAAAGTGCAAAAGGACAAAGAAAAGCTGGATGACTATTAGTATGGATTTGAATTTACTCTCCAACGGTAATATTCAAATCCATACTATAAATATATTGCACTATCTTCAAAAGAAGATAATGGAGGATGCGGCAAAGTGAAGATTAAAGCCAAATATTCAAGCATCTCCATTCAAGAACGCAGAGCATTAAATATCCAAATTTACCCAAGAGTGTTCTTCATTATATCTAAGCAAAAAATGTCATATCATAAGCTTAGAGAGATTTTCCCAACCTTAGCTTAAAGGCTAAAACAATGTAAGGGAAAATCTCACCTAGTTGGAAATAACACCAAACCCAAACCCTTTTTCTTGAGAGATAATTAGTGGTTAAGTAAGGTAGTCAGTAGGCAATCCCTGAGGGAGATAAGTCCCGAAGAGTGAGAACTCATTAAACATCTATAGGCAATCCCGTGAGGGAGATAAGTCTCGAGAGAGTGAGAACTCATTAAACATCTATAGGCGATCCCGTGAGGGAGATAAGTCCCGTTGAGTGAGAGCTCCATAAATATCTGTTGGTTAAGGAAGTGCCCCATGAAGGGAAGAGTGGATGTAGGAGTTGGACTCCGAACCACTATAAAAATATGTCTGTTCTTATTTGCTTTCATATTAACTGTCATACATACTTTAGCAAATTTGCATAACACATTCGCAAAAATTTTAAAGTCACCCCATTGGGATTTTTCGGGACCAACACTTACAATAATTATATGATGAAATTCAGAACGTGATAAGTTTGAAATCTTGGTGAACTTTACATTCAAATGATCCAATTCTTAATGAGTGGGTCTTATGTATACCCAAATGTATCGGACACTTATAGTGCATTTTAAAAACATGCAACTTGTTATATTATTGAAAGATATAATTGTTTACATTGAACAGTATAACTATTATTTTATATTAATAATTACATTATTCAGTGTAATCAAATTACATCTTTAAATATAATAAATATATATTTCTAAAATGCATACATAGAAGACTTACTCCTCTTAATTTTGTATCCTGACATTTATGTCTCACACCTGCTAGACTTTAAATTAGAGTCGAAGTCTTTGCTTTAGTAGACACCCGATCTAGTTGGACAATCTGACATTGAAATGAACAAAATTAGTTATGGAAAAAAAGTTAAGGATTGTTAAAAAATAGATAATTTATTAAAACACTTACAATTAATGTAAATTCGTCGTATGCTGCACTGTCATACAGATTGGTGGATGCACCTTAAGGCAAGATGGAACAATTGCTCCACCTCAATTTTTACCGTGAAACTTCATATATACTTTGTAGAGAATATATTCAGAGTACTCCAACCCACCCTAGCTCACTATATATTGTAATTATTATATGTAAATATTTTAAAATTAATCCATCAGCTCACCTAAATTAATTATAACAGTCCACCCTTATTATAAACCCACTTAAAACTCATAAATATTCTTCAATTCTTGTAGAAATATTATCAAATAACTACAGGTCTAAATTATAAACCCACATAAAACTCATCAATATTCCTCCATTCGAGTACAGTTCAATAAACAATAAAAATATTGTATTTTGTTTAAAGATATTGGTCTAAATTTTTTCTTTCTAGTCCACCCCCTATAAATTCTTAGATCCGTTACTGAATATATTTGTCTACTAAAATGTTAAAAATCGATAGACTGTGCTCTTTATTTAAGGACAAAATTATTTTATTGGATTTTTTATAAAACTGTTAGAAAATTTCGTAGTCAATGTTTTATTTTATTATAGTATAAATTTAGACATAATAATGAACAAATGATAATTTAGCAAACAGTTGTTGTTTGTTATAAATTTATATGAAGTTCATTTGTTTTCTTGATCGTGTGTAGAAATACAATAAAGAAGGAAGGTGGAGGTAGAGGTAGAGGTAGAGGTTAAATTATTGAAGAAAATTTTGGAGGTAGCTGTATTGCACTTGCAGACATATTCAATAATCCAACTACGAACTATAGAGAGATAGGAAACATTGTGGGACGTCAAATTAGTAAAAGCATGCACTAGGATGTCAGTTGCCTACTTGCCTGCATCGCTCTCTCCAACCCGGCCCACAGATTCATTAGGTTTAGGTCCATGGGCCATGCCAATTATTTCATTTTCTATTACTTTTCATAACTAACTACAAATTAATGCTCTAATGCATAATTTTTTATTTTTTTTGGGAAAACTAATCTTTTTGTCATTTAATTTTGACCCATTTTAATCTTGGTTTTACTAATTTACGGTTTTTTATCTTGATTTTGTAACTTTAAAAAATTAGACTTTTTCATCCTGTCACCTGCTATTGCAGGTGACAGGACTAAAAAGTCAATTTTTTTTTCTAAATTACAGGATTAAAATCAAAATCCGTAAATTATGATCTTGGTCCTGTAATTTTACAAAATTCGACTTTTCAGTCCTTTTACCTACTATTGCAGGTAACTAGCCGGTGACGAGACGAAAATGTCGATTTTTGTAAAGTTACATGACCAAGATCAAAAACAGTAAAGGACAAAAAAAAAAGCACTTTCCCTATTTTAATTAGAGGCACACTTGCATGAGACGGTTTCACGGTAAGACGGAGTATAATTTGGGTATTGACACTTTAACACTTTGAAAAGAGTGTATATTAATTTGTGCTATGTTATAACCAATTTCATGTATGAGACCGTTTTATACGAATTTTTATCTTTTTATTAAATATGTATGTAATGTATCTAGTGTGATTCTTAGGTAGAATATCCTTTACATCTTCTGTTTTAAAACTAAACATTATGGCTAGGTCTTGTATACACCCGAGTGCACCGTGCAATCATAGTGCATTTTAGTAGCGTGCAACTTGTTATGCTAAAAAATGCGACTTATTTACACAGAAAAGTGCAACTATTAATATGGGAACATAGTTGCATGCTTCTGTTCGGAATAGTTGCACATTTCTATTTTGTATAGTTGCACGCTTAAAAAATACACTATGAGTGCACGGTGCACCCGGGTGCACATGAGACCCACTCAAACATTATATTCTAATTTTTAACCATACAAATTTAAGGCTCAAATTTAGAAAAAGAGTAAATAACCTGTGAATTTGGATTCACGTATACTTTTTTTTTCGAATGTCGTTATGCATAAAAAGTGTAAATATTGTGTATATGAAGTATCAACTATTTAAAAAATACTTGATTTTTAAATAATAATACTTTGTATTGTTGTAACATGGATTATCTCACCATACAGATGAGTTACGAAGCTGACGAGTCGCTCACCAACAACCAGATAAAGTGACTTGAGGTTGAGGCTCTATGAGCTGGAAGTCGCAGGCCGCAAGTCGTAGGAATCCCATAGGTTGCTAAAGGTTGGAGGCGACTTGGAACGATGTATAAGTCGCTAGGCGGCATGGAGGAATATGAAGATCGTATGACGACTTGGAAGGCTGTGCAGGTCGGCGGGCGACCTGGAAGAAATGTGAAGGCCACTTGGCGGCCTGAGAAGTCGGGGACAACTTGGTCTCAAGGTCGGAAGAAGGATGAATATGGCAAGGATATGGGGAGTTAATGGTGCGGATTTCGCGGGACGTAATCAGGGTAAGTGTATCCGGATGCGCAACTTGCGGGACAAGCAAGGAAACCCTAGGTCGGCCCGTGAGAGGAAGCCCATTAAGACCGTAGCCCTAATTCTATGTCTATAAATATAACTTGTATTGCACATTGTAAAAGGGGAGAGAAAATCTCGACACATTAGAATCCTAGGCAGAAATTATAGTGCAAGATACCTGGCTTGGAGCCCCCGGACGTAGTCTTATTCAAAAGACAAACTAGGTAATCAAACTTCGTGTTTGTACTTATTTTGATCGTCTGCTTAATTATTGTTCATTGTTTGTTGACCGGTGAACATAAACCGGATACAATAATTGGCGTCGTCTGTGGGAACAACTTCTACTGATTGTTCATCATTCCTGGAAAGCCCACCTTCCGTTCATCAACAATGGCCATCAACCAGATTGAGGCTGCTGGACGAGAAGCTGACAAGCACGATGGGGCAGAAGCCTCCCTAAGCTCCCATCACACCAACCGAAGGGTTGCCACAACCACTCCGGACTGGGGCAATCTCATTCAGACCCCAGAAGATGAAGAGGCCGTCCTGGCTGTCCTCCGTAAGACACAGTTTATCTTTGACGGCCCAGAAGAATCACTTCCAAACAAGAGGGTCACCAAGGGGGCAGACCCTTCTAAATCTAAGGAGCACCTAACCCCAAAAGGGCAGTCCACGGGCCGACCGGCCTTCTAGGCGACGAGAATCACCAATACTAGGAAGTTCCGGCTCCCTCGAACTGACAGACCAACGGTTTCAAACAACGTGTTCAACCGCCTCGGAAACCTCGGAGCACTGAAAGCTCCAGCAAATGTGGAGGATGAGGTTAACTCTCATATCCCGGATCGCGAATGCCTTTTAGTCGGACCTCTCTTACTCGACTAGTCACCACCAAAGACGGCGTCGAAGGGTTCTGCCGCCTATCATGGCAACATGCAGGGCGCCTTCCCGACCTCGCGTCTTCCCGACGCACAAGTCGCCTCACTTACCCGCATTATTCAGGCATTGCTTGGACGGATTGAAGATCAGAACGGGATGAGGGGGACGGATGCCAATCTCGTCATCCCGAGATCGCCATTTGGTACACTAATTACTTTAGCACTTACTCAGAGAAAAGTCGACGCAGCAGCAATAGATCGCTACAATGGGAGCTCGAACCCAAGGATTCATGTATCGAGGTATATCTCCTACATGGCGTCTGTGGGTGCAATTGACGCGACCATATGTAGGCTCTTTCCTTTAACCTTGAGCGACCATGCTCATATGTGGTTCACTTCACTGCCTCCATGCTCGGTGGACAGATTCGACCAGCTCGCCAGACTATTCCTGAGTCATTTCTCGACAATGGCTCCTCGACCAGCGACCAAGCAGCGCCTGATGAATGCTCAACAGGGTAACAATGAATCTGACCGATCCTATATTGAGAGGGTCGAGAAGCTCATCCTTGAAGGGGGATCCCTTAGGGGATGAGGCGAAACTGCTCGGGGCCATTGGCGGCCTTAGAAAAGGGACCAAGATATGGCGGCGCATGAGCGCCGACTATCCAACCAGTTATGCCGACTTCCAAAAGCGGGCCGGCGACCTGATACTTACTACAGAGCTTCTGAAGTCCCAGCTCTCCGACTTAGAGGAAGTCAGAGCGTAAAAAAGGAGTTCCAAGGGAGATGGGAGCCACATAGACTCTCCCAGCAACTATAAGCCATTCGAAGACTCGATTTCTTGTGAAGTTGATGGATGTCTTGGGCATGACACCCATTCATGTCTACGGGTAGATTAAGGATCGCGGGTTACTTCTCCCATCTCGTCCAATGAAGAATAAGAGTAAGCAGAATCCATACAAGTTCTGCCACTACCACGACCAGGCAGGCCACTACACAAATGAGTGCCAGGACCTACTGAAACAACTTTGGAGGCTGTACGAGGACGGATTGTTGAATGAGTTTATCAAGCGACCTCAAAAGGACGAGCTGGTACCTTGAGATCGCAAACCACCCAACCGTTCCAGAGAAAAGAGAGCTGACAGAGAGACCTCTCCACCATTAAAGCTTACGAGCTCAAGAATACATATGGCACAGAGACCTAGTACCCAAGAAAGGGGGCTCATCTTTTTAGTAGATCGAAGGTCGCCTTCTTTTGTAATAGTCTAGCCAAGTCAAATAAAGAAATCTCTCTTTTCAAAGTTCCTATGTGTATAAACCAAGCGGGTCGTATGAAAGACATGATCGATAACATGCAGGTCGCATGAAAGACATGATTGATAACATGCGAACCCGAGGTGCGACTTTCAAAATACCAGAGAATAAATTACTACTCGTCGAGGTGTGATAAATCCCGACTTTGTAAGACGACTAAGCAAAGTTCATACTTAAGCTGCATCCAAATAAGACGGCAAGAACATAAGCAATTCTAAGGTCGCATAAGGAAATCAAGTCGGCACAATAGGGGTAGGAAAAAGAAGTGATATTCTTTATTGACGGAAGGCCGGAGGCTACTCAAGTCGCAAACTCCTCGGCCAGAAATGGTCGTCGACGAACGTATACTAGTCTAGCATAAAGAGTCTCAACTCAAAGTGCGAGCATAGAAAAGACTTGTACGAAGAGGCTCGCTACCTCGGGGCACAAGCATAGAAAAGACTTGTACGAAGAGGCTCGCTACCTCAGAGTACAAGCGCCGAAAAAACTTATACAAAAAGGCTCGCCACCTCGGTGTACAAGAATGAGAGTCTCGCACTAAGAGTTTCAACTCAAAGTGCGAGCACAGATAAGTCTCGCTCAAAGAGTTTCGACTCAAAGTGCGAGCACAGAAAAGTCTCGCGCTAAGAGTTTCAACTCAAGGTACGAGCACATGTAAGTCTCACGATAAGAGTTTCGACTCAAAGTGCGAGCACAGAAAAGTCTTGCGCTAAGAGTTTCGACTCAAAGCGCGAGCACAGAAAAGTCTCGCGCTGAGAGTTTCAACTCAAAGTGCGAGCACAGATAAGTCTCGCACAAAGAGTTTAAACTCAAAGTGCAAGCATCGACCAGAACTCTCGACGAGCTCAGATCTCGGCGGGTAGCAACCTCGGATGTATAGCCTCCCGACTTGGGGGCATGAAGGAGAATTGAACCCGCAAGGATATGTCAAACTTAATACCAACAATGCAACCTCAAGAACAGGAAGCAGATAAATCCTAATTCAAAGCGGAGGTCAAGACCGACCTCCGAACGAAGTCGGAGTCCGCTCTTGGGGGAAATTGTTGTAACATGGATTATCTCACCATACAGAAGCTGACGAGTCGCTCACCAACAACCAGATAAAGTGACTTGAGGTTGAGGCTCTATGAGCTAGAAGTCGCAGGCCGCAGGTCGTAGGAATCCCATAGGTTGCCAGAAGTCGGAGGCGACTTGAAACGATGCATAAGTCGCTAGGCGGCGTGGAGGAATATGAAGATCATATGATGACTTGGAAGGTTGGGCAGGTCGGCCGGCGACCTGGAAGAAATGTGAAGGCCACTTGGCGACCTGGGAAGTCGGGGACAACTTGGTCTCATGGTCGGAAGAAGGATGAATATGGCAAGGATACGGGGAGTTAATGGTGCGGATTTCGCAGGCCGTAATCAGGGTAAGTGTATCCGGATGCGCAACTTGCGGGACAAGCAAGGAAACCCTAGGTCGGCCCGTGAGAGGAAGCCCATGAAGACCGTAGCCCTAATTCTATGTCTATAAATATAACTTGTATTGCACATTGTAAAAGAGGAGAAAAAATCTCGACACATTAGAATCCTAGGCAGAAAGTATAGTGCAACATACCTGGCTTGGAGCCCTCAGACGTAGTCTTATTCAAAAGACGAACTGGGTAATCAAACTTCGTGTTTTTACTTATTTTGATTGTCTGCTTAATTATTGTTCATTGTTTGTTGGCCGGTGAACATAAACCGGGTACAACATATATAAACAATACAATAATACACTCTCTTTAATGCAAAATTTAGACAAAAACTGGGTCACACAATATTCAATACTCCAACAATACTCGATTATGTATTCGAACTTGCATCGTTCTTCCTAATTATTCCAAGGTCCTAACCACCTCTAAGAAATCTTGAAAATATTTTTAAAATATTAAAATGTATATCTTAAATTAATTCTGAATTTTATAATCGTATATACATTATGTATGTCAAATTAAAATCTATTAGAAGACGATGTATTTGATACATAGTTCGTCAAAAATAAATTTGAAAAAAAAAGTTATCACAGACTTTAAAAATATATATGAACGAAAGTAAAATATATATAAAAAATTTAATTGGTTAACATTAAACCACTCTCTTTGCTCTAGAGTGAAGTTCTCTTCACCATAAAACAAGTATAACTATACTCACTTAAATATGCATTTTTTTCAAATTTTGATAAATTTATACTTTTATATGGTAAATGTACTATTAGACCACCCTCTCTTTGATAGGGAGTGAAGTTCATCCCTTAATTATAAATTAAGTATGACTAATTGTTCAAATTAATAAAATTTGATAACCTTCTATTTTATAGATAGATATAGATTTCAGTACTATAAAAGTACATTTACCAATTTTATCTATATAATTGAATATTCCTATATTAGACAAAAATTTGAGCAACCCAATTTCACGGTGAACTCAATTGATTTTAATATCATTATTATTGTTATGTACAAAAATTATTATTGTTATATATAAAAAAAATTACTGTTATGCACAAAAACTATCATTGTTTCGAAAAATAAAGTATTTTTTTAAATAGTGATAGTTTTTATGCATAACCGTAGTTTTTATGCATAGACTTTATTCACAAGAATGTTACTCCCTATATTATACATTTTTGTTTTGAATTTTGTTTAGATACGTGCACTATCAATTTTTACAAGCATATATATGTTAAGAGCGGATCTCATGTGTTATAGCCGGAATTATCCTGACGTCCTAACAATCACTCACAAAGTAAAAACACTGAATCTAAATGAACGAGAACGCAAGATTTGGTGACCCAGTTCGCCGAAATATGGCTACGTCTGGGGGCAATACCAAGCTAGGGATTTCACTATAATAACTGCCTAGATGCTAATGTTTCGATCCCTTACAATGTGTTATACAACCGATATTTATAGATTTACAAGCTAGGTTAGACCTCTTTGATGGGCCGGATTCCTCGGCCTTTTAGGGTTACTCGTACACCAGATACTTTCCTTCATTAGGGGTCGTGAACTTCGCCCCAAGATTCACTTGCTCAACTTGCGCCCACGATATCCGCGCCATGCCTCATCCGTATACGTTCCATGTTTATCCCCAGTGACCTGGGATGGTCGCCCGAGGTTGTTGATAAAGGTGGTCGCCCTTGCTCGGTTGTCATTAATTGTCGGTCCCTCGCTTATCGACACGCGATGATGGTCGCCATCCCACGGGGGATGGTCGCCCTGTGGATACGTGGCCCCAACAATTGCTCCCCAGGCTGCCATTGAGGGTATCGTTGGTCGGTCTGGACATGATGGTCACTTATCCCAAGGCTCAACAATGATCGCTCCACGTCCTCGGGAAGTTCAACAGTCGTCTGGAAAAGTTGCACCAGATGACGTCGCCCAGAGCAGCAATGATGGTGCGTGGATGCCACGTGCTCCACAAATGCCGGGATTTTGCGGATTTGCCCCAAATTTTGAAATTTTTCTATTGCCCTCTGGTCCCTGTCCTTCGTTTATAAATATCACGTCTGTTCCCAATTCCACACTTTTGCTTTCTCTGAACTTCGAAAGAAAGGGTTTCCAGGTGTTTCTTCGTCCGACACGGTTGCAGCTCTTCACTTTCTCCGGTAAGCATAATCTTGTATCTCTCTCTTCAGCTTCTTTTCGCCGGGTATGTCGGGTGCCGATGACTTATCTTCTTTCGAGTTTCGATCCGCCCGTTCTCCGCCGAAGGGGGAGGCTTCTCTCGCCGGTCCTTCTAACTCCGGGGCTACCTCTGCCGAGCTGGAACCCATCCGCGGGAGCGGGGGGAATGCCCCAGCGGATCATGACGTGTTTGGGTCACTCGAGGATCTGGGGATTTTTACGCCGGAGCGTACGCCATCCGTAGCTGGTGGTCGGCCTTCGTCCGACAATCCAGAGCCATCCGTCCACCACGATCAGGATCACCCCGACTATTTTGATTACCAGGCCTACCGGAAGGGGCTCGAACATCGTCGGCCGCTGCGGTCTGAAATTTATGATGCGGTCAAGTCCAAATTTTACATAAACGATGAGAAATACTACTCTGTCATGTCGGAGGCCGACCTGGATGCCACCCATCGCAAGTATGAGACTCCGAACGACGTATTCTTTTATCGTCCAGAGCTGTTAGAGAGGGTTGATCAGCCCCCTAAAGGGATGATCGTCATTCACGAAGCGGTGATGGACGCGGGTCTTCGATTCCCTCTTCATCCAGCGATCTCCCACCTTTTGGCCGCTTGGCATCTTGCTCCGGCACAAATCACTTCCAACGGGTGGAGCTATCTACTGGCGACCTTGACCGTGCTTGGCCAGGCTGGCCTTTACCGGTTACCCACCCCCATGGAAGCGAAATACTACTGGTCGCTGGTTGCCTAGCATGGTCAGGAGGGGCATTATGCGCTGAAGAACCGCCCTGGTCGGAGAATTGTGTGGGGGATTGCTAATAAGGTCAAGAATTGGCACCCCCGATGGTGGTTTGTGAGCGGGGCATGGCAGAGTGCCTCCCCGGGTTCTGTCTCGGAGATCCCCATACCTACCGACTTCCAAGAGCGGGCTCCCCGTAAGATTCATTTTTTAGGGTGTGTCCAGAACCTCAATACTGATCTAATTTCCTTTGTCCTTCTTGCAGGTGTGATTGTTGCCGACGAGAATCAGTTGAATTGGGACTTCAAGGTCGCCAACCAGGTCGCCTTCGATTATTCTTGGAATCTTCGCCGTGTTGATTTATTCAACTCCCCTTCTGAGAGGTTGTGGGGAGGTTTTCAAACTTACCCCCGCGAGACTGGTCATCTTCGTGAGTTTTCTTCCTCCTTTAAACTAGGCTTTCATTGATATTTGATGTTCGTTCTTACCGAGGGTTACTTTCCTGCAGCTCTCCATATTCTTGTTCAAGTGATTGCTCCTACCCCTGAGCAGATGTCTTCCTACCAGAATCCTACCCTTAACTTCTCTCGCACTGGGTCCGCGGCGCGGCCTGCGTCCTCGGCTCGTAGGGGCGGTGTGGTGGAGACTGGGGGGTCCTCCCGGACGGATCGGTCTAAGGACAAGAGGAATGCCAAAGAAGGCCGAGGGGTGCTCACCCGGCTCCCTCGGATGACTCTTCTTCTCGAAAATGTGCCCGGCCGAGCGATCATTATCCTCGTGCCGCTGAAGGGGGAAGTGCTCCCCCACGAGAGTCGGTTCTAGCGGCTCGCCCCCCGCCGATGACGCTGCCACCTCCGCCTGGTCGCTAGTTCTCGGGTGACCGCACTTTCGTGGGGTGGGACGTCGATCGCTCCAGAGCGTAAGTGTTCATCTGGCCATCTCACTGTTGCCTCTTCTTGTTTCCGCGTTCTTTTCTAAGTAGAGCCTCTCTCTTTCAGGTTTGTGAACTTCCCTCCGCCCGTTGCCGACTACCTTCGGTCGAAGATGTCTCCCATTATAGGGGTTTCTGCCGACTGGCCTCAGTATATGCGGCACTCTATTCGGGATGTGCCCCGGTGCTGGTCTCTGGACGATGACCTTGGTGCCTCTTCCAACAACAAGGAGAACAACCTCTACACCGCCTTGATCTATTCTCAGAAGGCGGCCACTTTTCTTGGGCGGGTTGTGGAGCAAAACGATCATGACCTGGAGATCTCCTGCTCGGCCCTCGACGCGGAGAAGAAGAAACTAGAGGAGGCTACCGCGGCCATGGCCTGAATGGAGGCCGACCTGAAAGCTGCTTAGGATAGGTCAGCCGAGCTGGCCCTGCAGGTGGCCGATGTGAACGCCAAACGTCGCGCCGAGATCGACTCCCACCGCCTCGAGTCAGTGACTCTGAAGGGGAGGGTTGATGAGCTTACTCGCCAACTGGCGGAGTCCCATGCCCTGGCGGTCGACTATGAGGCGAGGGTGGAGGACCTTGAGTTCCATATGTCTAAGGAGGCCTCCCTCCGGGCCGCCGACGATGCTACGTTGGGGATTTTCTCCTACATCAGCGCCTATGCGGATGTCCTCCGAGCGGTGTTTTGCTGTGATCCCTCCGCAGATGCCTCAGTGCTTGAGGAGTGTTAGTGTTAGTGTCCTAGAGACAATCTATTGTAAGGACATAATACTCGATGATATTCAGTTTGATTTAATATTATAGTTCACTTAATATTAATGTATGGCAATACACTTGTTTGAATATTATGTTTGATTGTTTGCATTTATTCATCCAAGTGTTCCCATGAGTCATTGTTGTCATTGAGGTTGTGAGAACTCAGATGACTTAAGCATGATTCTCCTTTGACTTGAGGTCAATACGCACGACATGTGTCTATGGGTGTCTCGGTTAGTGGGAGCGATGCGATACTCCTTTGACTTGAGGTCAATACGCACGACATGTGTGGGATGATGAACTTTGACCATGACCGACGCTTGCACCCTAACCATGGGTAGATATGGTTTGGATTGGGTTCATCACAAAGTACATGTGCGTGGTAGTTGAGCCAAGAATATGATTCATTCCTCAAAGTGGATTTAGAAAGAATACTCATCTTCTCATCATAATTGGATCAAAGTCATCAGCCGATGCACGTTAACTTAGACTTTGCGGCTAAGTGTGACATACATGATCAATTAGTGATTAGAGATAATATGATTAAGTTATTTGAATAGACACTTCATCATGTTCAAGACTTAATCGAGTATTCGCGAATGAAATGAGGAAATCGTAATAGTCCATGTTTCAGTTACAGGTAGTTGCATGTTTCTCGCAACGTACCTCATATATTGAGAATGTTTGATTTATTATCTAGGGATTTTATTTCCCAATCAGGTTAGCTTAAGATTTAAGCTGGGTCTCTCCTATATATATGAGCTCTTGGGAATCCATAATACGGTTGTTCAAATTCTCTCCATAAAATCTAGAATAGGAATTTTCCTAGCAAATTCCGTCTCAGATTCAACACTGGTAAATCTGTACAAGTCCGTGAACGGGGATTACGTGGATACCATAGTAGAGAAATATGCTTATGATTTACTGTAAGATTTCTCTTTATGTTTATATGGATTCAATTATGCAATTATATGTTCGTTGTTGGTGAACTGTTAATTTCTATTGCGCATGTATTACGTGTTTACGTGCCTCTAAATTCCAACAGTAGTATCAGAACTTCAGGCTCTTGATCAATTGCTTAATTGAATTTTGTGTTTTATTATTAATTTTAAAACACTGGTACGACGATTTTTGAAATCACCATACCAAAAACTTTGTTATACTTGTTGCATATTAATGATTGGGGTGTGCCCTTTGTATTTGGTTGTGTGATTTAATTGATTGAATTAATTCTTGACACAGACACACCCCGATTTTGCCAATCCACGCGGTTCATCTCCTGCGTTCCCAGATTAGGGTTTTCAGCAAATCCCTTACGCCGCTCCGTCCCATACCGCCGCCGTGTATCTTTCATCCTTGCGTGCATCCGTGACATCGTCCGAGTCAGGGGCGAAGCCCCGTGACTCGCGTTGGTCCCGTGATGCCGCGTCGGTACGAATTCAAGCGGATTAGATCCACGACGGCCTAACCCGACTCGTGCTCGCACGGCGGCGTTCGCCGTCCGACCTACGAATTCAATGGCGATGCTCTCGTCTCATTTGACAATTCGATGGAGCGGGCGTCGATTTCGGTAGGCCTCTCGGTGGCGCGCCACCGCTAGGAGTCGGCGCCGTCTCGCTTGCGACACCCTTCGCTCCTCTTCTCGATTCTTCGATCTGCAACCCTCGTCTTTGATTGGATCATCTGACGAAGGGTAGCGAACCGATTGAGCCGGCTGCAGCGGCGACTCGCCCGCACGCGCCGATAACAGCTGCTCGTTCCGATGACTCCTTATTGTTCTGGTTCTGTGTAGTCTCTGTTTGCTGCGAATTTGGGTTTCTTTTTGTTTTGGTTGGACTGATTCGAATTATTTGATGAAACTGGCTCCAAAATTTTACTGTTCATGTGATTAATTAGATTAATTCTAATGAACTGATGTTGAATTGTTTGTTTTGGTTATCCCGATCGGAGAGACGGTTTCTGGGCTATGATGAGGGAGGGGTTGTTTTGCAAATTGAATTTCAAATAGATCCATCTGTGCAATTTTGGAAATTGCACTTGATCCCTTGGCAAATCGATAAATAAAATCTGATTTTTTAAGTTAATAAGATTTTTTTAAGAATCAGTAATAAAAGTTGGACTTTTATTTGTAATTAATTTGATTAATTATTGAAGTTTAATAATTTTAAAATTGAATTTAAAATTGGATTTTAAAATTCATTTTAAAAGAATTATTAAATCTCACTTGGTTAATTATTTTAATAAAATGTATTAGTTGAACTAATGACAGACTTAATTAATTGGATTAATTAAAAGTTAATATGAATAATGAATTTAATTATTAAACTTATTTTAAAATTGGATTTTAAAATTATGGTTCAAAGAATTAAACGAGTTATTAATTCTCACTTGATTAACGTGTTTTATATTCTGTTAACGCATTTATAGTTCGCATTATAATTGTTTGGGTAGGCGGCGCCCAATATTTATCGGACCGTATTAAATGCTTGGGTAGACGATGCCCATATAAATGTTAGTCCGTATGAAATCATGTTTGGGTAGGCGGCGCCCAATAATTGCTCAAATGTGATGTAGATTAACATGTTGGATCTCGATTAAGCAATTAATACCCCGCCTTTAAAACGTTCCTCACTAAAATATGGTTTTTCATTAAATTGAAACGATGTCTTCCATTGAAATTAAAAGTAAACCGGGGATTTCGTTTCAATGGGTATTTAAGACCAAAGTCTTTTGCTCGGATCTACATTCAACGGAGACTTTTATAGGGACACGTAGTGTCGCCGCTTGATGGTTGTAAACCAACTTAACTTTGTCTCACCAAATGAAAGCGAAAACGAAAAGTTAGGGGACATCCGATTGAATCCTGTTCAATCAACTAGGAGTTGCAATTTTGCAATTGATTTGGAGACCTACCAACATGCTTATTGTGATATTCACCAAAGCGGGGATCATGATAGTAGGAATGTGGATCCTAAATCCATTACAATTTATATTTGATATAAATTCGTACTCTTCCAATGAGGTCGTTGAGTATGTGAAAATAATGGAGACAAAATAAACACAAAAGAAAGGTCATGTTTATTTTGATTGCTGAATATTGATCATAGGAATTATGTGTTTAATTCCTGTTTTATTTTATTTCTCTTGGTTAGTTGAAACATATAACTGTTATTGAGATGTGTTTTGGAAACAAACAAATTGGCAAGGCCAAATTTTCTGGACTGGCACCTAAACGTGTGTTTGGTGCTAAGGCAAGAAAAAATTGAGTACGTGTTGGACACGTCAATCCTCATATATTGAGAATGTCTGATTTATTGTCTATGGATTTTATTTCCCAATCAGGTTAGCTTAAGATTTAAGTTGGGCCTCTCCTATATATATGAGCTTTTGGGAATCCATAATACGGTTGTTCAAATTCTCTCCATAAAATCTAGAATAGGAATTTTCCTAGCAAATTCCGTCTCAGATTTAACACTGGCAAATCTGTGCAATTAAGTCCGTGAACGGGGATTACGTGGATACCATAGTAGAGAAATATGCGTACGATTTACTGTAAGATTTCTCTTTATGTTTATATGTATTCAATTATGCAATTATATGTTCATTGTTGGTGAACTGTTAATTTCTGCTGCGCATGTATTACATGTTTACGTGCCTCTAAATTCCAACATGGAGGACTTCAAGACCTTCGTCACCGATTGCCCGCCCGAGGCCGATGTAGTGTTGCCCGTGGTGGATTTGGCCGACTTCGGTGTAGATGTTGGGAGATGAATTTAATAAAGAAATTTTGATTAGATCCCAAAACCCCTGAGTATGACATGTTCAGGATAATCTTGATAGTCTGAGTCAGGTTTCAGTATAGATTGTTCAGGAAGATATTTGCAACATGTATAGTCAGCAGGTATTAAAAGCAGGTAAGATATTGAAGACATCAAGATCTCAAGACTCGTAAAATATCAAGACTCGAAGACATCAAGACTCGTAAGGTTATCAAGACTCGGGAGAAGACCAAATGTTCAGAGGCACTGAAGAAATATCTATCTGAATACATACAAAACTGAGGAAAACACACATTTTCAGAAGAATAGATATTTCCCAAAACATTCAAGTGCAGACAAAATGAACTAAGTCTAAGTGTTGTTTAAGGTTGTCTCATTCAGAGAGATTGACCTAAAAGAGCCGTTTTATTTGTCTACATTCACTGAAGACAAGAACCAATCAGAGGAAGACAACAATGTATTTTTTCTCGACAATTGAAAGTGACGGACACCAATTTTGTCAAGAGTACTATGTTCCGCATCGCAAAAATTGGTGATTGGCTACATGGTTGCATATTGCTTAAACACATGCAAGGGAATGTTCAAATCCTAAAAATAGTCGTTCATCAATAACCAGAAAAGGAAACTCTTGATGATATCTCTTCCAACGGATAGTTTTTCAAAGAGTGACCTTGGAGAAGTTGCCTATAAATACCAGTGACCTTCACCATTGAGAGGTTACGGAAATTTCAAAGAACTCAAGAGCTCATTCAGATTATTGCAAATTGAAGCACTCGAAAACCCTAGAATTTCCCAAGTGTTTCACATTGGAGAGAGCTCATTCACTAAGCCTAGATTTGATAGAAATATCCAAAGCTTAGTAGAGATATCGTAGCCTTTGCATTTGTTCTCATTGTAAGGATATCTCACCCTAGTTGGAAACCAACCCAAACCCTAACCCTTTGATAAGGTAGTTTGTGTGAGTGTATTGTTGGTGAGTTAGAGTTGTAAAAAAAGTGAGTAAGTGCGCAGTTAGTCGACCCGTAAAAACTCTAGAGGAGAAGTTAGTAAGCTACTTGTGGTAGTCTGAAAACTTGTGTGTGTTGAGTTAGTAAGCTGCAGTGGAGCCACAAAGAAAATTAAAGGGTAGGAAAGTTAGTAAGTGCAGTGAGTCAGCCTGAAAGCTTTAGGAAGTGTGTTAAGGAATTTCTCTGAAGATCAGAGAGAGTGGACGTAGGAGCTTGAGTCTCTGAACCACTATAATTGCTGTGTTTTTTGCTTTCTGTACTGCATTATATACGTTGCATGTTTTTCATCGAAAGCATATTTTTATCGATACTCGATTGGAATCAATCCAATGAATGTGCATTAACTTATTCACAAAATTTAACCACTATTTTACTAAGGAAGAGATTTTTGACAAGCTAAAACGCAGTATAAACTTAGGGCCAACCATTTCACACTCTTGATTAGCTAGAAACGGATAGTTACTAAACCGAACTAACTCTCTTGAGTATTCAATAAGATAATTATCCGATCCAAGCTTCTCGGATCTCGATAAAACTCGGGATCATTGGGCTAATCTGAAGCTTCCGAAGTCGCCAGATCATTGTCTCGATGAGACTCGACTCGGGGCAAGTTGTGCTTCTCGTACAAATTCTCGGGACAACGACCCATCCGATCTCGAAGAAGAAAAGTTTTAAAAATCATCGAACACGTGTATTCCCCCCATACACGTGTGAGACTTCGTTTGCTGCCGGGACCAACAAAGAGATATGTCTTTCTTGGCCGGGCGAAAGGTCAGTTCTTGTAGCAGGCGAGGGCCCGATCGAGGGCACATCCGGGCAAACCCCTACCGGTCCTGTTGCGGCGCCTGTGCTTACGATCGTGGAAGCAGATGGCAGTGGCGTGACGGTGGCTGCCCCGGGTGGAAGGGTCGCTGGTGGTGAGGAGCTGACGGGCGACCAAGTTGAGGGGGAGGCTAGGTCGGGGGATGGTGTTTAACGATTCCCCTTCTGTTCAAAAATTGTGTAGGGTGTCTGCGAACCCCTTTCTTTTGAGTTTTGCTTTTTCTTTTGTTTACGTGGCCCTTTGGGGTGTGAGTTTGTAAGTGGCCTGCGGGTCCTCTTTTTGTATTCGGTCTTAGGGCCTTTATTTAATGAATGAAGCCTTCGTATTTTATCTCCCTCGTTGTGCATTTACGTTTGAGTTTGTTGCTCTGCTTTTGAATTTGTTGGTCGTGCAACCCCGGACATACACCTGCTACTATGAGTCTTGCCTATGTCCTTATCTCCATTTGGTTATGGTGCGATGTGTCCGGACAATGTTTTAGCCGTCGTATCTTACGCGACATGTTTAAACTTTGGCTTAGTCGTGTTACAGTGTTGTCTTTAAGAAGGTCGTCGTGTTTGGTCGTACGGCCAAAGCGATGGACGACCTTGTCGACGTGAGTTCCGGGTATTGCTTCTTGTCATAGGTGTCGGCTTATGCGTTTGGCGACCACTCTTTTCACCCGACCTTTGTCGCGCAGGTTGTTGAGATAACATATGCTAGGATCTATCGGGATGACCTCATAAACACAAATTTAAATTAACAATTATTACTAGCATGAATTAACCTAAGTGAATTCAAATAATAATTAATCCAACAACGACATGCAAATAATATTTCACGTAAAAGATCCTAGCATGCAGAATTTCTAGGAGTTTACGTAAACGTACCCGTTGGAGAGACTGTCTGAGACAGACATGATCAAGTATCTGGATACCCACCAAAAGTTCTTCTCAAGTATTCCCAAGTCCTCGTCCAATAACCCTGGTGGAAGGTTCTCCAATGAACGATTTATAAAACAAAGAAAAATAAAAAATTGTTGCACCACCTTTGTGGATTTCTAATATTTCCAACACATGGAACACTAGTTGGGGATGAAAAATTCATCCCCTATTTATAAGTGAGGGAGGGTTCGAAATTTTGAGGCCAATAAGGGCTAGGAAAGATCTTTTCCTGATCTCCAAGAAATCTTGAATATATCCAATATATTCTTCTTTCCATGTGTATTTTTCCATAAAAATCTCACACCCTTATTTAGCCTTAATTTTCAAAAATTACAAGAAGATTTGCAAGATTGGATCTTTCTTGAGTTTATGAGATATTCTTGTATTCCAAGAATACATATATTTCTCCATAAAATCTTTCCAAGAAAATCAAGAAAATCTTTCTTCCCTTTCTCTTTATGCTATTTTTGAAAATTCCTATTAAAGAAGCCAAGTGGGAGATTTCTTGAATTTATGGGATAATCTTGTATTTCAAGAATACATTATCTCATTTCCATAAAATCTTTTCAAGAAAATATTTCTCCCTCTTTTCTTTAATAGTTTCGAAAAATAAGGAAATATAATGCAACAATAATTTATTTTATTTTAAGCACCTTTTATTTATTGGACTTTAATTGGGCTACTTTAGGGGCCTTTAAGAGAATTAAGATGGATCTTCCAATGGGCTTCTGAATTCCAATATTGAGTCACAATATAATTCAGCCCATTAATATTAATTAATGCCACTATATAATTAATATTGCACTATCCAACTTAACCCATATTACGGTAATATGGCTCCCGGTCATTATTTCCCGTGTTTAAGATTATTTAGTCCATTAATTAATTAAGCCACTGAAAAGTTTTATATTAATTAATATCTTTATTCTTGGAGTAAGGACATCCCAGCTTTATTATCCATACCGAAAAATTAATTCCACTTGCAAGATTTGGTATGATAAAGGTTTCAGGCCCACCAAGGGGACCAATCAAGCAAGACATTGCAAGCACACGATTCTCTATATTAATTTAGCAACTGTAGTGCAATTAATATTATTGCCCAAGATATAGGGTATCGAAGTCGCAATGATTCTCTTCTCATTTATAAGTCAAAGCAATAACTAATAATCACATACAGTCCTTATTAAGTGACAGAGATTAAGAAATCAACAACCACTGAGGTCTAACTCTTCATCCCTTAAGTCAGTGCGAATGAGTTTATCCTCTCTACAGGTCCGCTTCAGCGCATCGAATGCACTAGTGTAATCTCTTGGTCAAGACAAGCCAATCTGAGCCTTACACATCAACTTCTACCAATAGATTGTTCGGATCTATCTAAGTTGTGAAACACGCACTCGTTTACAAGGCACTGTTAACGTGATCTTCTGTGATCTGGTATCACCACGTTAACTACAATGTAACGCGTGCTATGAACGGTTTGCAATAAATATATAACATTCAATCATATTTAAAGCAACAGTGATAAATAATTTATTTCAGTAAATAAGTGTTTGATACATAGGTTATACAAAGTAAAAGCATACTTTCACATATAACCCCAACAATCTCCCACTTATACTCAAAGTCTGTTTTTAAGTATACCACAACATGTCTGATGTATTATCTGGTGACATCTAATGTCACCTTCATCAATCTAATAATATTTCTCCCAATTATACTCAAAGCAGATTGGCAACGCTCTTGACACCCATTCCTTCTACATTTCTCTCGAATGTTAACTGAGGCAGACCCTTTGTGAATGGATCAGCTAGGTTGTCTTCCGACGCGATCTTTACCACCTCTATATCTCCTCTCTTAACGATTTCTCGTATAAGATGGTATTTCCTTTCAATGTGTTTGCTGGCCTTGTGGGCTCTCGGTTCCCTTGAATTTGCAATTTCCTTTCAACAGAAGATAGTGATGGTGCTGGGCAAATTTGGAACAACGCCCAAGTCCACTAGGAAGTTCTTGAGTCAAACTGCTTCTTTCGCTGCTTCACAAGCAGCTACATATTCGGCTTCCATGGTAGAATCGGCGATGCATTTCTGCTTAACGCTTCTCCATGTTACAGCTCCTCCCCCAGACAAAACACACTACTTGAGGTAGATTTTCTGGAATCTAGGTCTAATTGGAAATCCGAGTCCGTGTATCCCACTGGAAATAAACTGTCTGACTGATAAACCAGCATTCTATCTCGAGTTCTTTTCAGATACTTCAGAATGTTCTTAACAGCAGTCCAATGTTGATTTCTGGGATTACTTTAATATCTTGCCACCATGCCTACGGCGTAGCAGATATCGAGTCTCGTACACAACATTGCATACATGAGACTTCCTACTGCCGACGCATAAGGAATGCCTCTCATGTCATCTATCTTCCTTTGTGTCTTTGGACACATGTCTTTCGATAGATGGATTCCGTGCCTGAAAGGTACAAAACCCTTCTTGGAATCTTGCATGTTGAAACGCTTCAAAACGGTATCTATGTATGAAGCTTGCGATAAGCCGATCATTCTTTTCTTTCGATCTCGAGTGATCTTGATCCCAAGAATATGACTGGTTTCCCATAAGTCCTTCATATCAAACTGTTTTGACAGCCATACCCTTACGTCTGACAAAATCATTACATCATTTCCGATGAGCAGAATATCATCTACGTATAGTACCAGGAATACCAAGGCAGTTCCGTCACCCTTCCTATAAACACAACTCTCGAAATCGTTTTGATCAAACGCATAAGATTTTATTACATGATCAAAACATTGGTTCCAAGCCCGAGATGCATGCTTAAGTCCATAAATGGACTTCATCAGCTTGCACACAAGGTGTTCTTGGCCTTTTTCGATGAAACCTTCGGGCTGTTGCATATAGATTTCCTCGTCAAGACTCTCGTTAAGGAAAACTGTCTTGACATCCATTTGTCAGATCTCAAAATCTAGATGCGCAGCTATTGCTAAGAGAATACGAATGGACTTAAGCATGGCTACAGGCGAAAAGTTTTCTTCATAATCAATACCCTCTTTCTGAGTGTATCCCTTTGCCACATGCCTAGCTTTAAAGGTTTCCACCTTCCCATCCGGTCCTCTTTTCCTCTTGTAGACCCACTTGCATCCAATGGGTTTTACCCCACTGGGTGGTTCAACTAGGCCCCACACCTGATTATGATCCATTGAGCCCATCTCGGCTTCCATCGCAGTTTGCCAGGATTCTGAATCCTTATCTTGGATCGCCTCCTTGTAGGACCAGGGGTCTGATTCACTATCCCCGGGGACCAAATTCGAAGATTCTCCTATCCCCATGAATCTCTCAGGTTGTCAGACAACCCTCCCACTATGACGAGGTTTCGATTGTGTCGGTGTGACGCTTGGTATATCAACCTGTACAGTTGGTATAGGAGTTTGCCCTCTTATTTCATTTAAGGTAATCTCACTTTTGGGCTTTCGATTGTTCATAAAGTCTTCTTCCAAAAATCTAAAGTGCGTACTTATTACCACCTTTTGATCTTCGGGACCATAGAACATGCAACCTTTCATTCCCATGGGATATCCTATAAACAGCCTTAGTTCCGAACGTGCGTCCAATTTACCAGCTTCCTTGTCTAGCACGTATGGCGGACACCCCCAAATCCTGAGGTGTCTCAGACAGGGCTTGCACCCGGTCCACAACTCTTTAGGGGTTTTGGAAACCGATTTGGATGGCACCAGATTCAGAACGTAAGCAGTTGTTTCCAAGGCATGACCCCAAAATGACTTGGGTAGATCTGAATATCTTATCATGGATCTGACTATTTCTAAGAGTGTTCTATTTCTTTGTTCTGCAACCCCATTTTGTTGAGGGGTTCCGGGTGCAGTTAACTGGGAAACAATGCCCTCGTCTGATAGGTAGTTCAAAAACTCATCGCTGAGGTATTCGCCTCCATGATCAGATCGTAGAAACTTGATACTCTTCTCCCTATGATTCTCCACTTCGGCTTTGAACTCCTTGAATTTATCAAAGGTTTCCGATTTGTGTTTCATGAGAAAAATGTACCCGAACCTTGAGTAATCATTGATGAAAGTCACGAAATACTCATAGCCACCTCTAGCTTTAATTGACATTGGACCACACACATCAGTGTGAACGATTTGCAACACTTCTGTGGCTCTATTCCCCTTGGCTCCAAATGCCCTCTTGGTCATCTTACCCTTCAAACATGAGTCGCAGGTTGGAAGTGGTTCTAACTATAGGTCCGACAGCGAACCATCTTTCACCAACCTTTGGATCCTATTTAGATTAATATGACCTAATCTAAGATGCCATAGAAGTGTCTCGTTCACGTTTTCTGAACGTATTCTCTTATTACATGAAACAGTCGATGTGTTATAAGATGTATTTTGTGAGTGGTGTGCACAGTTAATAGTATAGAGATTGTTCCATAAAGTTTCATGACAGATAAACACATCGTTACGGTAAACAGTAACTTGCTTAGAAAAACAAACAGAATATCCATCATTAATTAGTTTAGAAACTGAAATAAGGTTTTTACGAAAAACTGGAACGTAAAAAATATCTCTCAAAACTAAAATCTTGTCTTCAAAAGACAGGTGCACGTATCCCACTGCTTCAGCTACTACTCTCATAGCATCACCCAGTGTGATGAGGACCTCACTTCCACTAAGTTGTCGGGTCAGTTTGAACCTCTGTAATATGAAACAAACATGATCAGTGGATCCCGTATCCATTACCCACGAGTGGGTAGCATACGCTGCTAAACAAGTTTCAACAACTAGTGCATGAGAATTACCTTTCTTTCCATTCCGCTTTGGTTTGGAACAGGCAGACCTCCAATGTCCTTTTTCACCGCAGTTAAAGTACTTTCCCTTTGGATCCTTCTTGACACGCCCAACATCCCTCACCTTACTCTTGCCATTGGCAACAGTTGAGTTCGACTGCTTTTGGCCTTTGGCTTTCCTCTTCTTCTTACCCTCCTTTGGCCTAGAAGATGAAGATGGTCCACTTGCCGCCAAAGCTTGAGTTTGGTGTCCCATCAACGTCTCTGCCGAGACCAAAGCTTGCAACAAGTCAGCTAGCGAGAACTTCTGATTATTCATCTGATAGTTCAACTGAAAATGTTCAAAACTTTTAGGCAGAGAGTGAAGCACCAAATCAATCTGAGTCTCCAGATCATAATCTGCACCCAGAACCTCAAGTTTATTTAGATGAGCCATCATCTTGAGGACATGATCCCTTACGGGTGTGCCCTCCACCATTTTCAGCGAAAGCATTTCTCGCAAGGTGATCTGACGAGCCGTGCGGTCCTGATGTTGGAACATCTTCTTAAGATTTTCCATGATTTTCGCAACAGTTGCAAATTCTTGGTGTTGGTGTTGCAACACATCCGACATAGATGCCAAGATGGTACACTTAGCCATATCATTGCAATGCTCCTAGTCATCATATTTTTTCTTTTCCGCCTTACTCGACTCCCCAGTTGGCTCATCAGGTTTTGGAGTATCAAGAATCCACTTGTGCTTTTGTTCAATGAGGACAATCATCAGTTTACGTTTCCAATCAACATAGTTTTCACCAGTTAATTGATGGTCTTTAAGTATAGAATACAGTGGATTAAAAGGTTGCGACATGCTGAACTGAAATAAATAACAATTTGTGTAAGCACAAAATTATCACTCAATTCGATCACATTGTTCATATCAAAATCTCAAAACAATATGAACATGCATCAGCCGACATCTCAAAATAGTTTAAATAGGTCACGTGGGGTGAACTGTCTATTTAAACACATTCAAGTAGGTTACAAACAAGAACAGTTAAAAACCTTTAATTCAAAATTAATAGTTTGCTCCCACTTGACCAATATAAAATTAACTGGGACTTCGGGGAAGTATATGCATATCAATTTTTTACCTAAGTAATAACCATGATTAAATACAGAATTATTACTTCGCTTTGTACGAGCCTCGTGGGGAGGGTCATCCTCGCCACTAATAATAATTCACAATCATCCTTTTAGGAATTTATTCATGTGAAAACCATCTTTTGGTCGTTCCGTGGGGGAAATTTCTCCAAAAGAATTCACAAATAAATGAATCATGGAGGTCAATTTGATGTAATTTTATTATCCGGAATAAAATTTGTCAATAAAACATACTTAGTAATTTTTGAAAGTGAGATTTTCTTTTAGACAATTCTAAATCATGCAAACACATTTAACAAATAAAAATTGCACGAATTTAAAGCAAGCATCAAAACTAAATAAATCAAGTCGGGCACATATATCCAACTGTCATGGTTTAATTCCAAATCTTGATCTTGAGAAATCGTCTCTTCTTTTGCCTTCATCGTTGGTCTCGAAAGGCTCCCACTGAATCTGCAATAATACTTCATAGAATGTCCTCCGTTTCGGGTTAGGACGACATCTGGAAAAATGAGTAGCTCACGACCTAAAATGTGAGTCGCATGCGCCTAAGAGCATGCCCCGGTCCGGATCGGCCATCTCGCCCCGCCGCCCACGGCACATTCGTGCGGAGCATCGCCCGGACTTGTCCGCGTCCGGGGTCCTTCGCCCCATGTCTGAAATAGCCACGCCCGCATGCAAGTCTCGTGCACGCCCAAGCACACGCTTGCATGCGGGTCGCTCCCGACGCCAAGACCGGCCTCGTGCGTCATGTGCGCCAGTGCCTTGCCTCATCCGCATCCCGCCTAGCGATGCATGCGGTCGCTAGGCCTTCGGCCTAGCCTGCGTGCTCCGCCTTGGCTCGCGTACATCCGGGCACTTGGACGTCCGTCTTTAATTTTTCGTCTCAGTCTTCGTTCACGATCCGGTTACAATTTATTTATAAAAATAAATAAACCTAGATCTAGACTAGTCTATTACATTGAACAAATCAAACAAATTCTAATCTACTCTTGGATTTTCTCACGAGGCAAAACGAATTCGAACGAATCGAATTAAAAAATCACAATTTATTTGCAAGTAAATAAGCACATTAAAATACCATGACAATTGGATACCTGCAAAACAGATCTAACAGATCTACTATCCAATTTCAATTTTAATGAACAAAGATTTAAATTACAGTTTAAAAAATCAAAGCCCAAACCAGGGCTCTAATACCAGTTGTTGGGATAACATATGCCAGGATCTATCAGGATAACCTCATAAACACAAATTTAAATGAACAATTATTACTAGCATGAATTAACCTAAGTGAATTCATATAATAATTAATCCAACAACGACATGCAAATAATATTTCACGTAAAAGATCCTAGCATGCGGAATTTCTAGGAGTTTACGTAAACGTACCCGTTGGAGAGACAGTCTGAGACAGACAGGATCAAGTATCTGGATACCCACCAAAAGTCCTTCTCAAGTATTCCCAAGTCCTCGTCCAATAACCCCGGTGGAAGGTTCTCCAATGAACGATTTATAAAACAAAGGAAAATAAAAAATTGTTGCACCACCTTTGTGGATTTCTAATATTTTCAACACATGGAACACTAGTTGGGGATGAAAAATTCATCCCCTATTTATAAGTGAGGGAGGGTTCGAAATTTTGAGGCCAATAAGGGCTAGGAAAGATTTTTTCTTGATCTCCAAGAAATCTTGAATATATCCAATATATTCTTCTTTCCATGTGTATTTTTCCATAAAAATCTCACACCCTTATTTAGCCTTAATTTTTGAAAATTACAAGAAGATTTGTAAGATTGAATCTTTCTTGAATTTATGAGATATTTTTGTATTCCAAGAATACATATAATTCTCCATAAAATCTTTCCAAGAAAATCAAGAAAATCTTTCTTCCCTTTCTCTTTATGCTATTTTCGAAAATTCCTATTAAAAAAGCCAAGTGGGAGATTTCTTGAATTTATGGGATAATCTTGTATTCCAAGAATACATTATCTCCTTTCCATAAAATCTTTTCAAGAAAATCCTTCTCCCTCTTTTCTTTAATATTTTCGAAAAAATAAGGAAATATAATGCAACAATAATTTATTTTATTTTAAGAACCTTTTATATATTGGACTTTAATTGGTCTAATTGAGAGGCCTTTAGGAGAATTAAGATGGGCCTTCCAATGGACTTCTAAATTTCAATATTGAGCCACAATATAATTCAGTCAATTAATATTAATTAATGACACTATATAATTAATATTGCACTATCCAACTTAACCCATATTACGGTAATATGACTCCCGGTTATTATTTCCCGTGTTTAAGATTATTTAGTCCATTAATTAATTAAGCCACTGAAAAACTTTATATTAATTAATATCTTTATCATTGGAGTAAGGACAGCCCAGCTTTATTATCCATACCAGAAAATTAATTCCACTTGCAAAATTTGGTATGATAAAGGTTCCGGGCCCACCAAGGGGACCAATCAAGCAAGACATTGCAAGCACACGATTCTCTGTATTAATTTAGCAACTGTCGTGCAATTAATATTATTGCCCAAGATATAGGGTATCGAAGTCACAATGATTCTCTTCCCATTTATAAGTCAACACAATAACTACTAATCACACACAATCCTTATTAAGTGATAGAGATTAAGAAATCAACAACCATTGAGGTCTAACTCTTCATCCCTTAAGTCAGTGCAAATGAGTTTATCCTCTCTGTAGGTTCGCTTCACCGCATCGAATGCACTAGTGTAATCTCTTGGTCAAGACAAGTCAATCTAAGCCTTACACATCAACTTCTACCAATAGATTGTTCGGATTTATCTAAGTTGTGAAACACGCATTCGTTTACAAGGCATTGTTAACGTGATCTTCTGTGATCTGGTATCACCACGTTAACTACAATGTAAAGCGTGCTATGAACGGTTTACAATAAATATATAACATTCAATCATATTTAAAGCAACAGTGATAAATAATTTATTTCAGTAAATAAGTGTTTAATACATAGGTTATACAAAGTAAAAGCATATACTTTCACGTATAACCCCAACACAGATCGTCCTTGGGACGATTCATGATTGACTTATTCTAAGATGCACATGACTTTACAAACGTAATTTATTATAAAAGACTTTCCTTGGAATTAAGAAGCTGTTACAAAGAAAGTGGCAAAATGATAAATTGGCTATCAGCTATTTTCTATTGGTAGTATTTCTTCAGGTGGGCCACATTCCATGGATATTGGGTTGGTGTGCCATCCAGGTCTTCGATCTCGTATGCCCCGTTGGCTAGGCATTTGGATATTCTGAACGGGCCCTCCCAGGTGGGGCCGAGTACACCTTTGGGAACTCCGAGTACCTTTTTTAGGACGAGGTTGCCCTCCTTGAATTGCCGGAGTTTGACCTTTTAGTTGTAGTATTTTCCTGTCTGTCGTTTGTAGCTGACATTCTTTACGTTCGCCTTTATCTTATTTTCTTCCAGTAGGTCCAAGCTTGTCGCCATTGCCATGTCATTGCTGTTCGAGGCTCCGCTGCTCGTTCGGTGGCTAGGTATGAGGACTTCTGCTGGGATCACCGCCTCTGTCCCAAATGCGAGGGAGTAGGGTGTTTCTCCCGTAGATGTCCTGCAGGTTGTTCTATATGACCATAACACTTCGGGTAGCTCGCTTGCCCACTTGCCCTTCCCCCCTTCAAGTCACACCTTTAGCGTGTGTTTGATAATTTTGTTGATCGCCTCAACTTGGTCATTGGACTGTGGGTGGTAGGGGGTGGAGAAGAGCTTTATGATTTTCCATTTTCTGAAGAACGCGTCGATCTTAAGGCCGTCGAACTACTTTCCATTGTCAGTTACGATTGCTTGTGGGAGACCGAAGTGGCAGATGTTGTTTCTCCAGATGAATTTTAACACGTTGTCCTGGTCAATCATTTCGAGGGCTTCGGCCTCGGCCCATTTCGTGAAGTAGTCGACCGCGACGAGGGTGAATCGTACAGTCCCTGGGGCAGTAGGCAGAGGTCCGATAATGTCGATTTCCCATTTTGCGAAGGGCCATGGACTCAAGATGCTGGTTAACTCTTATGGGGATACTTTGATCGAGGGGGCGAATATCTGGCATCGGTGGCATGCCTTTGCGTACTCAAGAGCGTCCTTTTTTAGTGTTGGCCAAAAGTATTCTTGTCGGATGGTCTTATGGGCCAGGGATTGACCTCCTGTGTGGTTCCCGCAGATGCCTTCGTGGATTTCTCTCAGGATGGCTTGTCCCTCGGCCCTTGTCACATATCTGAGTAGCGGGATGTTGAAGCCTCGCTTGTATAAGTTGTCGTCGACCATCACATACCTTGCCACTCTCATTTGCAATTATCGAGCGTCGACCCTATTGTCGGGCAGATGTCATGTCTTTAGATACTCGAGTATTGGTGTCCTCCAATCCTCGTGGTCGACATCCATTGAATCGGTGAGGGCGACCAGGGTGTGTGTGGTGGATGGGAAAGTTGGTTTTGTGATGGTGACATCTCTCATATCCGCCGGCCCTTTTTGATGTTGCTAGCCTGGCCAAAGCATCTGCTTGGGAATTCGCGTTCCTAGGTATCAGTTCCACATAAACCTGGTCAAATTTTTCGAGCAGGCTGCGGACGACCTCTTGGTATGCGGTCATTCGATTGCATCGGGCCTCATACTCCCTCGACACTTGACACGCGACCAGTTGTGAGTCGGTGTGTATTTTCAGCCTCTTCACTCCCATGGCCATTGCCATTTCAAGCCCTCCAATTAGGGCTTCGTATTCTCTTCATTGTTGGTGGCCTGAAAGTCGAACATGATAGCCGTCTGGAAGGAATGTCCGTTTGGGCTAGTCAGGATTATGCCAGCCCCGGCTCGGGTTTGAGTGGCGGACTCGTCCACGTAGAGCTCCCATGGGGGCCCTGCTGGAACTTCCTGCGCGGTCATTGGCAAGGTGAGTTCTACCATGAAATCGTCCAGGGTCTGTGCCTTGATGGCCATTTGCGGGGCGTATGTGACACCGAACTGGCCAACTTTGATTGCCTATTTCATGCAGCGCCCAGCCGTGTTGGGGTGATGTAGCACGTTTCTTAGGGGTAGGGAGGTCAACACCTCCACCTGGTGGTCAAAAAAGTATGATTGTAGCTTTCTCACGCTCATTACAAGGGCGTAGGCAAGCTTCTCGAGGGGGGGATACCTTCGTTCTACCTCATTGAGTGCCTGGCTTACATAGTAGATCGGCAGGTAATCTTGCCCTTCGGCTCGTACCAGGACCGAACTTATGGCCATTTCGGAGGCGGCCAGGTAGAGGAAGAGCTTTTCCCTGGGGACGGGTTTGGCCAGTATCTTTGGGTTGGCAAGATACTTCTTGATACCATCTAAAGCTGTCTGGGCCTCCTCTGTCCACTAGAAATCATTTTTGGCCTTCTTTAGTGTGTCGAAGAAGGGTTTTCACCTATCTCACATGCGGGATATGAATCTGCCGAGGGCTGTCAGGCTTTCTGCGAGCTTCTGGACTTCCCTTTGGTTTTGTGGGCTGCCCATCTCTAGTATCGCCCTAATTTTTGTTGGCCGAGGAATTTGCCTAACTCCACGCCGAAGTTGCATTTCTTCGAGTTGAGCTTCATGTTGAACTTCCTCAAGATGTTGAATGCTCGGGCGAGGTCGGTAAGATGATCTTCTTTTTTTAGACTCTTGACGACTATGTCGTCTACGTATACCTCCATGAATTTCATGATTTCCTCCGCGAACATTTGGTTTACCAATCGTTGGTACGTAGCCCCGACATTTTTTAGGCCGAATGGCATCCTCTTCCAACAGTACATATTTTTCTCGGTGAGGAAGGAGGTATGTTGTTGGTCGTCTTTGTGCATGGATATTTGATGGTAGCCTGTGAATGCGTCCATGAAGGTCATCATTTCGTGCTCAGCTGCGTTATCGATCAGATGGTCGATATGAGGCATGGGGAAGAAATCTTTGGGACATGTTTCGTTCAAATCGATGAAGTCGATGCATAGTCTCCACATCCCGTTAGCTTTCTTTACTAGGACGGTGTTGGACACCCACTGGGGTTGGTCGGCTTGCATGATTAACTCATTATCGAGCAGTTTCTTCACCTCCTAGGCCAATGTGGCATATTTTTCGGGTTCGAATTTCCTCCTCTTTTGTGCGACTGGTTTTTTTTAGGGTCGATGTTTAGCCAATGGCAGGCGACCTCGGGGTCGATGCCTATCATGTCCTTGTGGGACCAGGCGAACACATCTAAATTTTTCTTGAGGAAGTCGACCAATTATGACCTCCAGGTCTTGTCGGGTTGGGTCCATATTGAATTTTTTATGTTCTTCGTCCGGTGTTGCCCGTTGTTGGTTCCCTCTTGGGTCATCAATCGTTCCTTGGATAATGAACTCGCCTGGCTTGGGTCCGAGCCTTGGTTCAAGGTCATGGTCGATTTCCATTGGGTTGCTTTGATCGTGTGTGATTTCTTGTATGCTATAATTTAAATGAGACTTGGTATAAATTGAACATCCTCTTGCATCAAGTTGATCGCCCTTAATGGTGCTGACCACCCCATCTGAAGTGGGGAATTTTACACAAAAATAATATGTGGAGGACGCGGCCTCGAATTCATGCTCAAATGGCCTGCCAAGAAAACCATTAAAGGTCGATGGCAGGTCGATTACAAGGAAATCACAAAGTTTTGTGGCCCTAACAGCCTATCTATAGAGGAAACTAGTTATACTGCCAAGCGAATGATCCCGTGGGGCTTCACCGTAGAATCGCCGAAACCTCTCACCAAATGCTCGCTTGGTTCGAGGTAGCTGTGGTAATCATCGAGTTCGTCGAAGGTTTTCTTGAACAGTATGTTGCAGAAGGCCCCACTGTCGACTAGCAGTTGTTTGACCGTGACCCCCATGATCTTAGCGGAGATGACCAAAGGGTCGGCATTCGGGTAGACGACTCCGGCCTTGTCTTGTTCTCCGAACTGGATCCTATTGACCTCTTGCGCTGTCGCATCCACCGGTAGACATAGCCGGACCACATTTGCCATTTCCCTCAGCTCGGCCTTTTGGCGCCTCTTTGATAGCGCAGTTGATGCAGAGAGGCCGCCCACTGTCTCAAGTGGTGATAAGGTATGGATCACCCTTTCGTCGCTGTGTTCTGGCATGGGGGAGCCTATCGACCACCCTTCTGCTTTCCATGTCCCCTGGCGATCTCGTTATGCTGAGGCGCGCTATCGCGAGTAAGGTTTTCTTTGTGTTGAGGTCGTCTGACGTGTTCGTGCAGCATTCCGTCTTCATAGAGCTTCCAGAGTTGTTTCAAGAGATCGCGGCATTCGCTGGTGTTATGACCGACCATTTCATGGTAGTGGCAGTACTTTCCTGGGCTCTGCCTACCGTCGCTTTTCTTTATGGGCCGAGGTTCCTCGAGCAGCCGCTTGTCCTTGATCTGAGTAAAGATGTATTCGGGGGATACGCCGAAGGCTTCTATCAGTTCCACTGCCACTGGGTCCTCGAACGGCTTGAAGTTGCCAGGGGTCTTGTATTGCCCTGATTTCTTGCTTGTCTTTGGGGGTGCTGACTTCTTCCCTTCTCCCATCCTGGCTGCTAGGATTTCCATGGTGTTGATGATGTCGCTTGCGCGGGTCCTAAACTTCACGTAAATCGCTGGATAGTTGGCAGTCACGTTTCGCCAGAGTTTAGTTCCCTTTTTTAGCCCGGGGATTCCGCCCAATAGCTTGGCCTCGTCGCCCACTGACTCCCCATCCAAGATGAGCCGGTCGAATCTTTCCAGGTAGGCCCTGTCAGTCTCGTCCTCGCCCTGCTCGACATTTGCCAGTCGCTGCTTTTCTGCGGGTCTGGGTGTCATGGTCGCAAAGTGCCCCATGAAGAGCCACCCAGCTGCTCGAAAGAATTAATAGATTGGGGGGTGATGGATGTGAACCACTTGTGCGCTTGTTCGTTCAGAGTGAGGGGGAAAAGTCGGCACATGGTCGCATCAGAAGCCCCTACGGAAGTCATGTATGAATTGTATTTGGCGAGATGCATCCTCTGGTCGGAGTCCCTGCCGTATCGATCAATCGAGGTAGTGTTGATCTTAGCCTGAGTGGGGGCTGCCGCTATGGTCGCGCTGAGTGGCGACAACGGGAGGGCCATATGTGTCGCCTGTCCGGCGGGGATAGGCTGGTTGTCCATTCTCTCCTGTAGGGACCTGACAGTTTACCTCAGGGCGACGAGCTCGGCATCTCCTGGTTTGCACGAGCATCTCGGTGGTCGCTGGTGCTGAGCCGACTCATTACTGAGATGTGCGGTTCACTCCTGAACCTCCCCTGGTGGTCGCCCGCTTCGACCATGATTAAGGGGTGGGAATTTGCCTCGTCTTCTGCAGGGTTTGGCCTTTTTTGCATTAAGTTACTGCCCAGTTGATTGAAGACCGAGTTGTTGGCATGGTTGCCCCCTAGTCAGTCAAAAATCGAGATATCTCGTGGCCCTTCAGGTTGTCCGTCCACGTGACGAGCTCTGTTCATCCCCTCTTTTGGGAGGCGGTTAGCCTTCGAAGCCGAGATGGCTTGATTAAGGCCGAGTTGCCCTCCCAGCTAGGCTTTTCCTTTGGTCGCCGCCCCGGGGCGGGCGGCCTTGACAATGGGCTGCTAGTCGTCATCGTCGTCAAAGTTTAGATTTTGCTTGCATAAGTGTACCTAAGTGTTCTTCATCTCCGCGGGAGTTTTGAAGATCTGGGCCCAGTTCTATTCATCTGTTGCCTCCGCTCGCAGAGGCCTCAATTCTGAGGATAGGGACGCCTCGTGTGGGTCGGTCTCAAGGCCAGTGATAGGGATGTTGTTCTGCGCCATCGTCCTTCGTGAGTTCTTATTAATTTGTGGGTTTGATAAGGTGATTTTCCCACAGACGGCGCCAAATTGTTATAGCCGGAATTATCCTGACTTGCTAACAATCACTTACAAAGTAAAAACACTTAATGTAAATGAACGAGAACACAAGATTTGGTGACCCGATTCGCCGAAATATGGCTATGTCCGGGGGCAATACCAAGCCAGGGATTTCACTATAATAAATGTCTAGATGTTAATATTTCGATCCCTTACAATGTGTTATACAACCGATATTTATAGATTTACAAGTTAGGTTATACCTCTTTGATGGGCCGGATGCCTCGGCCTTTTAGGGTTACTCGTACACCGGATACTTTCCTTCATTAGGGGCCGTGATCTACGCCCCAAGATTCACTTGCTCAACTTGCGCCCGCGATATCCGCGCCATGACTCATCCGTATCCGTTCCATGTTTATCCCCAGCGACCTGGGATGGTCGCCCGAGGTTGTTGATAAAGGTGGTCGCCCTTGCTCGGTTGCCATTAATTGTCGGTCCCTCGATTATCGACACGCGATGATGGTCGCCATCCCACGGAGGGTGGTAGCCTTGTGGATACGTGGCCCCAACATCATGTACATCATGCGCATTGTACAATCCAAATATAATTTTAAAATATACAATTTATTGTATTGAAATATACAAATTATTTATACTAAAATATGTAAATTATATCCATGGAAACAAATTACATAGTTTAATATTAAAAATTACATATTTAAAAAATACATTTAAATTATATATTATATAAAAACACCATGTCATGTATTTAATTAACTCAGCAAGCAAGTTAAAGTCGCTCTTCGTAGGAAGCATGTGCAAAAAGTTACTAGTTTATTACTTCTATTTTAGCTTTAGAAAAAAAAGTGTGATCACTATATTCATATAGTCTATGCAATTTATTTAAAAGTTATATTGAACTCTAGATATCCAAGGATGTACAACATTTGTGAACATACGACAATTGATTAATTAATTCGATTCTACAAACAATGGTGTGATTGAATATTAATCTAAGGAAGTGTTTGGGCATACTCTGTTAGCAGCCATGTTTATTTATCCAACCCCGTGATAGTGACTGACTATTTCACACACAAAAATACATAAAGCATTGAAATTGCAAATGACGGCGGCATGTAAAGAGAAAGAGTAGGGATGGGATCACACTTTTACATGTGTATAAATATATACCTGTAGCAGATATCTAATATCAATTAGGTTCGGTATTTCGGTTATCGAATCTAACCGAACAAGCATAATCAAATTAAACGAATATTTTATCATTACAAACAGAAATCGAAATTTTCGTTTAGATTTCGTAAAAATCGATAAAACAGAATAGTGCCCAAATCAAATAACAGGAATTTATCCCGAATCTCCAAATATTAAAATTAAACAAAAAAAATGTCTTAAATACATAAGTATGTCCTCAATCTACTAAAATTTAGAATGTTTCTCTTTTGCATATATTGAAAATCATTTATAATTGATGCTATGCAAGTTTATTTTGCAAGACAAAAACTTGTATGCAATATTGCATACAAGTGATATGTGCAATTGAGTTTTTTTTTCTTTTCTTTTTTTCGCGGTCAGATAGGGCACGAGTTAGGGCAGATTATTGGTGGGTCAATGGGCTTCTTCATCTTCTTCCTCGCGCAGCCGACGTGGTTTAATTTCCAGATTTCTCTTATTCCCTTTCTCTTCTAGCAGATCTTCGATTTCCAGATTTCTCTTCTTCCTCTTCTCTTCTGGTGGATCTCATGGACTTTTTTCTTCCTCGTTCGTGCCCTAATTTCTTTTCCGCTCCGATCATTGGATGAAATACGGTTGTTTAATTTGAATTTTGGTGTGGATTCTGCGAGAAGAAGAGATAATATGTGTGTGGTATTTTTGGATTATCCTTCAACACAAAGTGTGTGATGAAATTCAGATCATCGCACTCTCTTTTTCACAATCGCTTACGTAAATATGTTTTCATCTTTGCTCAGAAATCATCGTAATTTTGGACTAATGTTTTTTTTCGCGTTTGTACTGGTTTTTGTCATGTAGTAACACTATTTTGCTCATATGGTAACACTCTTTTTGTTCATGTAGTAACACATCAAGTTTTGCTCATATGGTAACACTCTTTTTGTTCATGTAGTAACACATCAAGTTGTTCTTTAAATCTATAATTTTGGACTGGGGATTTATTTTTGCGCTTGTACTGGTTTTATTCATGTGGTAACATGTTTTTCTTCATATGGTAACACTTTTTGTTCATATAGTAACATATGTTTTTTTAGTAATATATAACACTGTTCATATATAAATCAGAAATCCGTTTTTCACGCTCAGAAATCAGAACTTTGGACCGATGTTTTTTTTTTTTTCTGTCTTGGTTTTTGTCATGTAGTAACACTATTTTGCTCATATGGTGACACTTTTTTTGTTCATGTAGTAACACATCAAGTTGTTCTTTAAATCTATAATTTTGGACTGAGAATTTATTTTTGCGCTTGTACTGGTTTTATTCATGTGGTAACATGTTTTTCTTCATATGGTAACACTTTTTGTTCATGTAGTAACATATGTTTTTTCAGTAATATGTAACACTGTTCATATATCGTCGTAATACTATGTGTATACTCATATGTTACCATATGAACAATAATGTGTTACCATGTAACTCATGTTACGTTATGAATATTTATGTGTTACAATATGTTTAATTACGTGTTACGTAAAATATGAAGTTTTTCAATATAACAATGCAGTAACACTTGTACATAGATGTAGTAACACATAAAAATTTGACAAAAAAAAAATCGATATAACAATGTAGTAACACTCATATATAGATGTAGTAACACACTAAAAATTTTAAAAAATAAAATTATGTGTTCAGTAGGAATTGAACCTGCGACCAAGCAGGTTAAGAGCAGACCTAAACCACTAGGCTACAACACACGATCAATAATGATATGCATCTATTAATACATATCCATCATGTTCGCCCAATCCACAACTTGCCCGCCCTGCCCGACCCGCTCGTTCCGCCCCGACATGCGCGAGTTTGACCCACGAATTTTAATGTAAATCACTTTAATTATGGTGTATTGCACATATCTATAGTGTGCAATATTTCACAAGAGAGTTTCTTATTTTGCAATTTGATTGTCAATGCACATTAATAAACAGTTTGTAAGAAACATATTCCATTTTTATCTTTAAAAAAATAGAGCACAAAATACAATTTAATATATGGTACAATTTCATCTACTAGCATGTACATCCTTCAAAGTTTGGTGAGTTAAAGTCTTGAAGGTGTGGTTATGCGCTGCTTGAGAAAATAAGAAAAGAAAGCTTGAATGGTGGAAACTTTTCTTATCAATCATTTGAGGCCTTAAGTTTTTTTTTAATCATTTTGTGCAACTAAAAACATAATGGCAAAAACTTGTATGCAATATTGCATACAAGTCATATGTGCAATTAGAGGTTAATTGGGCTTTTTTTTTTCACTTCTCGTGGGCCTGCAACGCGCGGGGCGGGCAGGGCTTCTTCTTCCTCGCGTCGCGCAGCCACCAGATTTATTCAGATTTGATTCACGTTGCTTCTTCAGGTTTTTTTTCTCTTCTCTTGTTCTTTTTTTTTCTCTTCCATATTCTTCTCAATTTCTCCAGTTTCTCACAAATTTACATGTCCTTCTGTACTCTTCTCACACTGTTCTTTAAATTTATAATCTTGAACTGAGGATTTTTTTTCGCGCTTGTACTGATTTTTTTTCATGTAGTAACACTCGTTTGTTCATAAGGTAACACTCTTTTGTTCATGCAGTAACACATCAAGTTGTTCTTTAAATCTGTAATTTTGGACTGAGGATTTCTTTTCGCGCTTGTACTGGTTTTAATCATGTGGTAACACGTTTTTCTTCTTAGAGTAACACTTTTTGTTCATGTAGTAACACATGTTTTTTAGTAATATATAACATTGTACACATGTCGTCGTGATACTAAATGAATACTCATGTGTTACCATATGAACAATAATGTGTTACCATATGATAATGTAGTATATTTTTTAAAGATTTTTTTCAATCTGTTAGGATATATTAATATTTATTCTATACATTCATTTCTTATTAAAGAAAATTATCAATCCATTATAATTTATTGATATTTATTCCAAAGATTTATTTCTCAAATTAACATTAGAGTTCGTGGACATATATTATATTAAATTATATATTATATATTTATGACATTATACCTGCTCAACCGCTTGAATAATGGTCAGACCAGGTTGAACCGAAAGCACTATGACTGTCCAGATCAACGTCCGTATCCCACTTTTAAAACACACTCTCTACTTTTGACAATGATATAGCAAGTTCAAAATCAAAGAAAAAAAAAGACGTTAAAGTCAAAATTGAGAAAAATTAGTTAAATACAGATTTATTTATCTTATCTCCGTTTCCTATAAATTTAAACTTTTATTTGAATTTTTCAAAAAAAATGTTTTCTTTTTATATCAACTTTAACTTTAAGTTTTTAATACTTTCTCTATATAAAAAAAAAACAAAATAACAAAAAAACCGTGTATCATAATGAAAAAAATACTTTAATATGAATACTTATAATAATTTAGTATAGGGATTAAATTTTTTGTAGCCCAATAACTTTGGGCCGATTTGAAATTAGCCCTATAGGTACCAAATTATAATATTTTTCCTGTATGTTTAAACTTTTTTTTATTTTAGCCCTCAAAACCGGTCAAACCAGTTAGTCAACAGGTAACCGCCTACGTGGCATTTCATTTTTAATTCTCCTTTATTTTTTGTCCGCCACGTGTGTATATACTAATTTCATTATATTTTTATTTTTAATCAATATTATTAAACGGTTTCGGGTTTCCAGACTGTTCAAGTTTTGGGTCGGGTCGGGTCCAGTCAAACGGGTCGGGTTTAGGTCAATTTTTTAAATGAATTAATACACGGGTCGGGTTATGACCGACCCGAAAATATATTTAACCCTAATTCATCTCTTACAAGTTTCCATTATTACAGAGCAACAATGTGTTGGAATCATCTTCCCCAGAATTCGACCAAGAATATGAACAGATAGAGGAAGTAGCGATCTTGGAAATGCATGCCAAATTTACTGTTTCATGTATATATTCTAAATTTAATTTTACGGGAATTTTTGTTCTTGAGGAAATGTAACGTCTAGCCTCGAATAAAACGCGTATACTGGAATTTGGAGGGACGGCCTCTATTTGGCCCTATATATATGGATGGCGTCACATGAAATCTTTATATCATATCACACAATTCGAAAAATTCTTCACTCCTGTTCCTACCAAGACCAAAGAATGTCTGTTCCAGAAAAAATCCTTCCGTTTAAATATAAATTCAAAATTTGGGAATTTAATTGTTTGGGTTGGTGAATTTATGATTTTTTGGCAAATGGGGGTTTGCTTGAATGTCTGGTACCTGTGAGAGATCCTGGATTTCTTCATTATTGATGGGTATACATTGAATTCGTCTGAGATTTTCGGTGTCAAATTTTGTGAATGGATATGAATCTTAATGGTTTGAAGATAGATTCGAGTAATAACGGTGTTAGCGGTACTATGGAGTCACCAAAGGTAGCGATGATTGTGGAGAGTGATGGGGAAGATGATTCCAAAGCATTGTTGTTCTGTAACAATGGTAACTTGTAAGAGATGAATTAGGGTTAATTAATAAAAAAAAGTGACCTAAACCTGACCCGTTTGACTGGACCCGACCCGACCCAAAACCCAAACCGTCTGGAAACCCAAAACCATTTAATAATATTGATTAAAAATAAAAATTTAATAAAATTAGTAAATACACACGTGGCGGACAAAAAATAAAGGAGAATTAAAAATGAAATGTCATGTAGGCGGTTACCTGTTGACTAACCGGTTTGACCAATTTTGAGTGCTAAAATAAAAAAAAGTTTAAACACACCAGGAAAATATTATAATTTGGTACCTACATGGCTAATTTCAAATCGGCCCAAAGTTATTGGGCTACAAAAAATTTAATCTCTTTGGTGTATTTGGCATATTTGATAGATTAGTCAAGAAATAAATGAAGTAGGATTTAGAAGTATGTGCATATATATACATATTTTTTATATTATTATTTTTTGTTATAATTCGGTTCAGTTTTCGGTTAAATACTGAAAATCAAAATCGAACTGAAATCCAACATTTTATAATTTTAAAATTGAAATCGAACTGAATACCAAATTTAACTGAACTGAAATTATGTTGCGTATCAGTTCAATTTTTCGGTTATACCGAATAGTGCTCGCCCCTAATTATGAAAATCAAACCATATGTTAATGTTGTATTTTGTGTTTAGTTAATGTGTACTAAAGGTCTGGAGAAAAGGGAGTGCATTCTCTCCGCTTAGTTGAAAATGTAAATAAGCCCTAAAATAATGTGAAAGTTAAAGAAAGTCATAATGCATAGAAAAGGGAGTGCGTTCTCTCCCCTTAGTTGAAAATGTAAATAAGCCCTAAAATAATGTGAAAGTTAAAGAAAGTCATAATGCATTAAACGACTACTGAAGTACCCATTTTTATTTTGTAAGATCTCTTAACTACATAAAAAGTCCTAATTTATATAATCTTGTTTCATAAGATTCTTTATTGACTGTTCGTTCTGAACTAATTTTTTTATTGGAGTTTGATTTTAAATGGCATATGGATAATAACATTAAATTGGGCTGATGTATACTGACTGTCAAATTCATGAATTTCTATTTTCAACAACCTTGTAAAATAAAAATTAATAGTTTTTGAACCTTTTGATAATGCCTTAAAACAATCCTAAAACAATTTAGAATTGAATAAGTCTAATTGTGTAAGTAAATTTTCACAGTTTATTTTCAAGAAAAGGAAAAATACACCATGCAGCTCACATTAAAACATACAAATTAAAAGCTAGCGAAAAACCATTCACATTAAAATAGACAAATTAAAAACTAGCGATAAACTCATTTAAATTGGATCAGTATAAATTGAGTTGGGGGTCCCGAGAGTGTATTGATTTGTACGGATCTTAAATCTGTAGAAATTTACACAAAAGTATTTGCGTTAGACAAAAACATAGAACAAAAAATGGCATCTTAATTAACCTTGAATTATAAATTAATTCTTAGAACAAAAAAGAAAAATTAACCTTGAATAGTACTTGAACAAAACTAATTCTTAGATCACCACAAGTGAAGTGAGATTGATCTACTGTCTCAATATTTCGAAGTGTTAAAGCATCATGCTCAAATTATGTTCCGTCTCACCCCCTTTCGAAGTGTTAAAATATCATGTTCAAATTATATTTCGACTCACCGTGAAACAGTTTCACGCAGGTGTGCCTCGTCTTTTTTCTCTATATAGAACTCTTTGATGATCCAATGGACCCCTTGATAACTATAATTAACAAGGGTCATGCTCCCAACAATCGCAAGAAATAATGTAACAGCCACACAGTATCCCATACGTACGCCTTGATTATGCTTGAATACCTTCATAGCATCATCTGAACCCTAAGTAACAAACATGCAAAGAAGGTAGGCCTAATTAGACAAGGGATCATCATCAAGGACTGATCAGCAAAGATTTCAAAATATATAAAGAAATCACATTAATCAATGAAATAGGACAAGTTCAATAATTAGTTTTATTATCAATATCCTTGTCACGACTATTAATTTATTAAGTTACACAAACTCCTTGTGAAACTTGTTCATAGTACGAAACTAATACATACCATTAAATTTATAAATTGATATCATTACTCTATAAACTAATACCTATAGCATTTAATACTATGATCTAAATTTAAAAATGTAATGATATCAATTGATAAGTATAGTGGTATTAATTTGTAAGTGTAATCATACTATAAATAATAAATTTCAACGGAGACCTACTCATTAAATTAATCATCCAAAACATATTTGGCACTAGTTTCAACTTCCAACATTTCATCATATATCTCAATTTCTGGATCATCAACGTGTCATCTCACCTCACATAAGCTTTTGTAAAACATATTTTACACTTTTGTACGTTTTGCATGCATGACATGGGTACAAACTAATACAAATTAATACCCATCTATTTTGAAGTGTTAAAATATCATGTCATAATTATGTTCGATTTCACTGTGAGACTGTCTCACGCAAGTGTGTCTTACCGTGAAACGTATTCATACATGAGACATGTACAAACTATAAATTATGTTCAATCTCAACGTGAGACGTATTCATACATGAGACGGTTACAAACTAGCACAAATCAATACTCACCAATTTTAAAGTGTTAAAGTTGTCATGTCAAAATTATTTAGCCATCAACACCCACGGTGAGACCTAAGAATTTCCACCTTTGTACGTTTTGCATAAAAGTAACCTATAATTCTATAAATTTCCAATAAGCACAATAATTTAGCCAGAAACTTTAAATCCAATATATCATGTGCCTATATTATATCCAGAAGAGATCCTTTTTTTAACTCCTCAAAACCAATCATACAAAAGAATAATATTAAAACAATTCATAGAGGGTTTCGAAAAAAGAAAAAAAAAATTCATAATGTGAGACGTCAAAATTCATCAATAAAAATTAAAAAGGAAAATGAATAAGAGTTAATGCATAAAAACAAGAATAATTTAATTAAATATGTCTCACAACTCTAATCACACAAGAATCCTTGAATGACTAGGTCTTGTATGCACCTGGGTGCACAGTGCAATCATAGTGCATTTTAGAAGTGTGTAATTTGTTATGTTGAAAAGTATGACTTATTTACACAGAAAAGTGCAATTGTTAATATGGGAACATAGTTGCATGCTTCTGTTTAGAATAATTGCACGTTTCAACTTTGTATAGTTGTACGCTTCTAAAATGCACTATGAGTGCACGGTGCACCCGAGTGCACGTGAGACCCACTCTTTTTTAATAGGAAATAAAGCAAAACTAAAGATACAAACATATTAGGGATGTAAAGGCACCGAGTCAAGGCGAATATTTTGGTATAAGATTCTACAAATATTCGTATTTATTCAAAATTTTAATTTAAAATTTGATTCGTTACTCGAATTCAAATTATAGCCTATATTTAAAAAATATATATATTTTAAATAAAATTATATATAATTGTTCATTAATCATTAAAAAAAAATACTACCTCCATACCAAGATAACGTGCACGCTAACTATATTATCGAGTTTTAGCGAGCGAGTTGTTTATTAATATTTGAAATGATAAAGTGACTTTTAAGGAGGGTATGATAAATCGACCTCTCTTCTATTAAATGCCTTTTTAAAAAATATTTTATCATTTTAAATACTAATAAAAAATTCGCTCGCTAAAACACGTGAAAACAGTAAACGTGCACTTTATCCCGGGACGGAGGGAGTATTATTTAATTTAACAACTTATGTGTTGATTTTCATTAAATTAATAACACATTATTAAATTTTTATTTATTTCATCAAATATCCACTACTCATATATGAATCAAAAAGTTAATTTGTATTCGAATTGGAATATTTCAAATTCAAATAGCAATACTCAAAGAGGAGATCAAAATTATTTGATTATTAATTTTACATTGCTAATTGAGAGTAATGAAATGACAAGACTGACCTTGGAGTGAGTGAAGACGTAGCACTTCCCTTTAGGGACTCGTTTGGAAGTTAAGAAGACCAAATCTGGTGATCTTTTATTGAGCATCTTCAGAAACCGGAGGCTGTCCATTGTTGGCTTTGCCATCACCAAACCTAATTAAAAAAAAAAAAAAAAAAGTTAACAACATACACAGAAATAAATAAATTAAAGAAATTCTTTAACATTCAACCAATAAAAGTTACAATCTTTTCTTTCATAGTCTCTTAATCACGGTACGTATAACATTAGAAAACACAGAAAACATTAATAATGAAAGGAGTCATTCTTTTTTGTTTTTTTTTTTTGAATTTTATAAACGCAGACGAGACGACAACAAGAATTGGAAAAGATTACATGAAAAAGTTGAAAAAAAAAAAAGAGAGAACTAATCAAACCGAGGAGACTGAGATAGGGTTTTATGGTTGCTTCGCTTCCAAGTTGTCTCAAAATGAGGATAAAAGATGAATCTACAAAGACTTCGTCTTAGATTTTGTTCACCCAAATTTTGAAAACAAGTTGTTTAAAAAATAGGGCCAAAACAAATTTATATCTTGAGCCAATCCTAAAAATACAGGAATTTTGAAAGGGTCCGGTTATTAACACTCACATAATTAATAAATTCACCCACTTATTTTATAAACTACCAAATATACCCTTCTTCTCCTCAATTCTTCTTGCGAGCGAAAGAACCAAGCCACGGAATTAAATTGTAAAATGCTCAGCAAAAAACACCATTCTCAGCATGAAAATATATTAAACCCAAAAATAAGAACAAATCCAGATTATTTAATAACAAACACCATATTATTTGAAAAAAAAAAAAAAAAAAGAGAGTGAGAAAGGGCACTTGGTTGCAGTGACGGTAGAAGAAGACATGTTTACAGTAAAGGAAAAGAGAAAATGGAATAGAATGGGGGAGAGAGAGGGAGTAGGGCAACGTTGATTATCTGAAAGTTTTGTGGCCACTATTTGCTAGACATGAGGCGGTAGGTGGTGGCGCGACGACGATGGCGGCAGAAGGCGGCGGCGATGGTGGCGGGAAGCGGCAGCGGATGGTGTTGGACAGTCGATTTGAGAAAAGGGAAAATGGGAGGGGGCTGCTGAATAAAAAAAAAACAAAGAAAAATTTTAGGTTTTTTTAATTAAGGGTATAATAAGTAGTTCTTAATTTTCATGGGTGTATCTAGGGGTGTTAATAACGACCCATTTTGAAAACAAATTGTTTAAAAAAATAGGACCCAAACCTAAAAATACAGGAATTTTGAAAGACCAAAGTTATTAGCACCCCTTTTTTTTTAAGAAATACACCACCCTTTAAATCATCTTATTTTAATACCTAAGTAAAATGTCAAAATTAACAGTTTTTTCATTGTCAATTTAGTCTCAATAACTTTGTTAATGTACAGTTTTAGTCTCAAATCGATCGGAACAATGTCATAATTTTGCCATTTCAATTTGGGGTTTTTTGGCAGATGTTGTGACTGCACTGCCACGTGTACTGTCATATATATTTTTAATTGTGTTTAACTAATTTTTGAAAAAAAATATTAATTCTACCACTGAAAAGTATTAATCATAATATTTCAATTTTTAATATTTTCTTTTAATTTTCTGTCACTATTGTAAATCGGGAGAAAGTTAATGAAAATAAAAAAGTCATTACAACGGTCAAAACAAGGACTTGACTAGTTCACTCACTGAGTCTCTTTGCATCCATGGCTGAATGGTTAAAGCGCCCAACTGATAATTGGCGAATGAGCCAATCCACTTTAGTATTTGAAAGGCAGTCTCCGGCTGGAGATGCTGTGCAGGAACAAGTGTAGGCCTATAGTTCGCCCTTCACCCACTAAGAAGTCTTTTTCTTGGCAAAGCGAGGAAGCACAGTTGCGCGCCTCTCCATAGCCCCTCTAGATGGGGCTTCCTCTAGCTCTTTCGGACATAGGAGTGGAGCTTTCTTGCGTCTATTATATTGGAACGAAAATGTTGTGTCGTCCAGCGGAGCTTATAAGAAGGTGATACGTGCGGACAGCTAACTCCTTTTCAATAGAAAAGAATAGCCAAACCAACCCTGCTGGCTGGTCAATCTCAAAGCTTTTATCGGCCGACAAATTGGAGGCAGACGACCACTGTCCCAACCTTCCGTAGGTGTTCAAAACAATGACCCCAGAAACCTACTTTTTTTTCTGAAAAAATCCACCAAGCCTAAGCGGTCACGACAACATCCAAAGGTGGTTTCCTAAACCAATAATTATCACCTACCAAAACACTGCCCTTGTTGTTTAATTAGTAATGTCCTATGGTTTCTTCTTTTTCAATTTTTGGGGGGGTTTTGGGAAATAATATGCATCTCATTATATTATATCAAGCACTCACAAATAAAACATAGTATCACATTTTCTATACTAATATAATCTTCACATATCTAGACCCTGTTATCTCATCTCATCTGCCAAGCCAGGGAACCCACAATTTTCATTTTATTCAATTTTCTTTTCTTTTTTTTTTTTGACAGCTCATTTAATTCAAATTGAGATGAGCATAATAACGCAAACAAGTATCAAGGCAACTCTATATTATAAATGCATATAAAGCTCCCCTTCGTTAAAGCTTCCACCGTATGTTTAAATATTTGAGTAAGTCTTTCATAAAACTATCTCATCATGAGAAAAAACATAATTTAAAAACAATATTTTAATATATTTTTTTAAAATCATGTTAATTTACGATAATTTGTTAACCACCTCACACGATCTTCTATCTAAATATTTATTCAACATCCCACTACAGTATCTCCTAATTCCCAAAACACTACCTACATCACAGTGCTAACTGTCGTATTCTTTTATCACAATTTAATACACAAATTTGTAAGTAATTATTAATAGAACTACATCCAAGTAAGCCGAAAATGGTTTTATTTTATGCTCAATAACACATAAGTTACAACGAAAATAATACTTGAAAATCTGCAAAAATGTAGTTCAGAGATTAACAAAGTCAACCAGAAGTTCCATGTCTAAACTCTACTTTAACATAGCATTAATAAATAAACAAAAAACAAAAACACTAGATAGAGTTTTCTACGCTATTCTCAGACTACTAGGGCCCGAATCAGCTTTCATTTTCCTTTCCCCACGATCTTCGAGTTTCCAAATGGTGGCTGATCAAAAGGGGTTGGGGGGAAATCGAACGGTGCTTGATCAAAAGAGGTTGGGAGAATGGCAAAGTTTGCTGGATGATCGTATTTACAACCTGGTCCATACTTGCAAATACCGTAGCGATGATAGTGTGTGCAGATAGGCTGATCCTGCATTATAAGCAACATGATGAAGAATGAAATCAGGCACGAATATTAGTTCCATAACTTTATTTGATCACTAAAAAAAAGTTTGAGAAATTCACATAAACGTATTTGATTCCATCAACTGAAAGAAGATTATAGGCACAAAAGAAATTTACGAAAACAGTAAAAGATAGTATCTTTGAACAGAGTTTTTATTTTGATAAATGTATATTTAGGACCCTACACTTCCATTTTATTTTAATTAGTAACCTTACTTACAGTGAAAACATTGATAATGGCCAACTAATACATTTTAGTAAAGCAACTAATACCATTTAAAAAACCACTCGAGTTGCACAAGGCAACTAGTGCATATATATATTTGTCTTTCAATTAATCCATGAACTCCCATTTGTGAATGTTGGGTCCTTAACTTTTTCTTTTCCTCGAATTGGGTCATGTACTTTCATGTTTGAATTAAGTCCATGAATTTTTACTCTTAACAGAGTCTTTTGTACTTCCATTTGCATGAAAGTTTATATGTGAGCCAAAAGTACAGGGGCTCAACTCCAATTAAAATTAAAGTACATGGATTCAATTCAAACAAAAAACTAACGCATGGATCCAATTCAAACAAAATAAAGCATACAAGTGGAAAATAATTTTATATACTAGTTTAGCTTGAGAAAGAGAGCTCATTAAAGCAGTGGCAACAGGCACAAAGAAATAAATAACTAGGACAAAACAAACTTACTGGTCTAAGGGGCAGGCCCTTATCATTGAGAGCATACGAGCTTGAGTTTGCCTTTGCCTTGGGAATAAGATTCTTTGGGTGATGAAATTTGCAATTAGACCTGAACTTGCAGTCTCCAGTTTTCATGAAAAAACTGCATTCTGGTGCACCAGGGCGTTCTGGGTATTCTTCGACCACAATATCATGCTGATGATGCATAGGGAAGTTGTTCTCAGTAGGTAGATTGTTTATGGCAAATGCTGGAGGTGTAGGTAAGCTCCTCTCAGATGTTGGGAAGGTTGTAGCCTCAAAAAAATGAAAAAAAGGAAAGTGTAAGATACAAGCAAAGGGCAAAAAGGTCTAAACAGTTGACCACACTGACAACCTCCCACCCAAAAGGAAACACACAAATGAGAATTATTCGAAGCACATATAACCAGAGGCAAATTGAAATTAACACTCAGATCTACATTCATCATTTTAGTTTATAATATTAGTTATCATTTCCATTACAAATGGTCTCTTACATTCACCATTTTACCAGAATATTTTTTTACCTAATTGTAGAGTTAAACAATTCTGGTTGTTTTGAACCAAGTCTATATTCCAGTAGCAATTAATTATTTTTGGTTAACTCAACCGTACTAGTTATTACTAAACTTTTGTACACTTGTTAACTCTTCAGAAACAAAAATAAATCCCAAACAGGCATGTTAAATTTACCGAACACACCCTGTTAAGACTCAATATTAAGTGGTGTAACTTCTATAATTAACCATAGGCCCGAAGTAATAGAGTAAACCTTAAGAGATAATATACAGATTCACACTAGACTTGATCATAGGCTGAGACTTTGAATGACTGATGATCTAAATATAGCAATTTGACCAATTTAGGAGCTAGTAAGCAACTCACCTGAAAAGTTCATGTGCATTTACCATCAGATAACAAATCAGCAACATATGCAGGTAACTTCACATAAAATATAATTTACAATATGATAATCAAAATTCAGTACATTCCCATAGCAGTTTTCTTACTTTATCCCCTCCCCTCAACTCCACAATTAAAATAAAAGTAAAGGTAAGAAGAAAACCCCATAATAAAAAGGGAAAATATAATACTTATAAGAACGCATGATCAAACAAAAAATAATCTTGACTAATCTCGAAATATGTGAACAAGAAATATTCAGAAGTACTGGAGTGGTGGATAGATGGATATCTGAAGTATTATATAGAGAGTGATGAACTATACAATAGTGTAAGGATCAACAAATTACCTGATACCTATTCCAGTCTTGATTTGAATTTGTGGCACCTTGGTGTGGGGGAAACATAACTGGTACAAATGGTGAAGACTCATTAAATGCTCTAGGTGAAGACCACGAAGAGGCAGATGATGAAGGAATTTGTTGTGATGGAAGAGAGGCGCCATTTCCATATCCGGAGGGGGAGTCACCCCCAGCAACTGTGACAGGCTCAGGATGATGAAACCTGCAGTTAGACCCATACTTGCAGGATCCAGTGCGCATGTAGTAGGGACACTCTTTTTCTCCCTGTGAAGCACATGAAATTTAGTATGTTAGGACACTCCAACAGACAGATTTGTGTTGCGAAAAAAATAAAAATAATACTCCAGTAAGGTAGATTATAAGAACCCTTCAAAGTGTTGGGTTATGGAGCTTGATGGACTGCACACCGGGCCACGATCATGGAGATCCAACTCACTGGTGAGTCGGCTGGGGGCGGCAGTGGGGCTAGAGCCCCCGAGAGATATTTTTTGGGACTTTTAATCAGTATTCGAGTTCGATGCGCTTTTAGGCCTACGGCCCAATTTTGGTTTAAATAACCCTCTGATTCATTGTAACCCTATCACATGAAAATTAGTAGATCTCCTGGCTTGGTAGTGCCCCCAGACGTAGTCATTCTTGACAAACTAGGCCAACATATTTGTGTTCTTATATTTTCGTTTCTAATACTTCTACATGATTGCACCTAAATTCCTAACACAAAATTGTGCCTGGGTGCTCCTAAAAGGATCTCCAAAAATATTAATTAACGCTTCTAATATGTCAACCAAAAATTTGTTGAGCAGCAATCTAAAACTAGTGTCATTTCATAGGTGGGTAAGGTCTCTATTTTGTCTAATTGCTTTAAAAATCAACACTCAGCTTGGACAACCTTTTCAGTCTGCAATAATGTTTCAATCCCTCAAATCACATTAATTTGTTTAATTTGAAAGTGTAACTCTAATCAAAGCCTGGATAAAGGAAATATAATATATGTATACATAAGAAAAACTTCAAATCATGCAGAAAAGCTATACCATTCGAATTGGTAATCCTAAAAAGTTGAACTCTGGAATTTGGTGTGTGGAGCCCTTTTCTGGACCATGAGAGTATTTACAGTCCTTCCCATATTTGCATCCCCCTGAAGTCAGGTAATACTACACACAGGCAAGTAAAATGTTGCATCAGTCAGATAAGCACCATATTGAAAAGTCATCAGAAACTCCACCTAATGTATAGTGAAAGACACGAGCATAAAGAATACCAACGGGAATATAGAACGTTGCAATCTATGCTTCATGAAATGTAATAGACAGAGAAGAACAAAGAGATCATCAATTATTGGATAAAAAACAAATCAGACACACATAGTTTCCAAGTAGCAGTGGTCTTTGGAGTAAGAAGGAAAGGATTTGAATTACCACGCTATATTTTTTAGGTCACATAACAATAAGGTATCAAGAACCAAATTCAAGCAAGCAAATCCACATCAGTATATTAACAAAATCATTACTTGCGAAGAATTACAACCACATCCATTCACATAACTATTATATCTACTTTCCCAAAAACATTAACTATAATAACCTTGCATTCAGTCTGCCCTGCCCTTTCTGGGTTCTCTTCCCTGTGATTTATTCTCTCTTTAACACCCTACAAAATCAAATACATAAAATACACTGTTAAAAGAGCTTATAGGTCAAAAATACACCAACTACTTTGCTAAACAAACAACAATCAATATAAAACGAACTATCCTCGAAATAATATCAGCAAATGCCACAAACCTGGTTCTTTCTCCGAGGAGGGTGATTAAACTTGCAATTCAGCCCAAATTTACACGACCCAAATTTCATATAAAATGTGCAATCCTCTGCATCAGGTCTCATTGGATAGTTAGCTGCTCTCCTCCGATTATTATTCTGATTACCCCTCTCAAAATTTGCCACTCCATCCCCATTCTTACTCGCAACATTCCCATCATTCCCCTCATTCCCCTCATCAGCCCCACCATTCTCATCTTCAACACTCACCGACACTTTCCCATTTTTTTCTTCATCCTCATCGCCCTTTATCTCTATCCCCACATCGTTCCCTTCAACCTCACCACCATCTCTCACAGTCCCCAAATCGTCCCCTTCATCCCCGCCACCTTCTCTCACTTCCCCCAAATCGTTACCTTCAACTCCATCAACGCTTTCTGATCGCTCGCGAGCTCCCTCGATTTCAGCCTGCTCAATAGTGAGCCGACACAAGTCCCTCTCAATGGCATTGCGAAATTCAGCATCCTCATCGAGAGTGACAGTCTCAACCACCGCCTCCACCGTCACCTCACTCGGTGAATCACTCTCTTCAATTGGAGCATTATCGGACGATTCCGGGTGCTGGAGTTCGTCAATCTGAGAGGGATTATTGATCGGATCAGGCGGAGTTGAATCAGGGATCAAAAGTCCCTAACCCTAGGTTTTCAATTAGGGGTTTTTCAGAGGTTGATGATGGTGATTCAGCCATGGTGGTCCCTCCGCATTTCAGACCCAAACAAAACCCTGGCGTTGGCCTTTTACTGCTGCGTTGATTTGGAAAGGTTAAAAAGGAATTGAGAGGGTTGTGTGAAGTTTGGCGTGTTGAGTCGTAAATACTGGAGGAGGGACAAGGTACCACTTACCAGAATGGGAGGACGCTCACGCAAAACGAGACCTCTCTTACTTTCTCTCTCTATATAATAACTTGCTCTTTTTATCCGGGGTAAAATAAAATTCCACATATTTATTTAATTTAATTCAATTATAATTATAATTATATTTAAAAAAAATTAATATCATTATGTTTAACTCGTATGTGTGGAAAAAAAAAAGGGGACTATATTTTTGGTATAGGAAACCGATCACCACGGGTAAACTGTTAGATCACACACGCACACACATATATCCACATGGGTGTGTGTGATCCAATGATTCACCTGCTGCACAGCATCGTGCTGTACAGTAGGTGATCCGTTTCCAAAAAGTATATTTCTTCAAATTTATTTTTAAATTATAAATAATAGTAGTCATTTCGTCTTATTTTTAATTATTCAAGTTAAAATGACACAAATTTTAATGAGAGAAATATTTATTAATATTAAGAAGAGTAAAATTATTTCTTCTTGGAGGTGATTTGGTCCTTTATATAGAATGATATCAAAAGTAAATATTTTTATATGTAATTATTAGTGACATGAGATATAAATTATAGATGTTTGTAAGGGGTTTGGTTTTAGAGGGTACAATTTTATTTTTTATTTTTTTTTTGCCATTTATGGAATGAGAAAATTAAATAAAGACATCCATTTATATATTTTGAGCAATTAAAAAAAAGATGGAGTGAGCATATGTTTTAAGGGTAAGTCGTCGGTGAAACTTGTTTGTATTATAAAATTTATGAAAAAATGATCTAAGATACAATATGGACACAACTATTACTCTAAGGTACAAACACTTTTTGTTGTTACTCTTCATCACAATTTATAACAAAATTATCCTTATTTTTTATATTTTTTTCATATGTAGAAGCTCTTATTTTATCAATCAACTCTTCTCTCTCCTCTCAAATCATCATATCTTATAAAAATTCAAAATCTTCACCTTTTAAATTTGATAAAAACTCGTATGAGACGAATTCATACATGAGACGACGTTCAAATTAGCACAAATCAACATCCACCCCTTTCAAAGTATTAAAATGTCATGCTCAAACTATATATGTTTCGTCTCATCGTGAGACCGTCTCACGCAAGTGTGTCTCTTTAAATTTTGAATGTGCAAAATTACAACGTATGTGCAAATTTACTATTGATTAGTGGGATAATTGCTTGAAATTTGTGTGCTTAATTTGCTTGATTTTATAAGATTTCATGGTTTTATTTACACTAAGTTGGCCAATTGCATTTGATATGGAGAAAGATGTTGTTTTATTTATTTTGTAGGAGAAATGAAAATTTTTGGAGCAAAATGCATGCCTACTATTTTGAGGTCAATCTAAGAAATGGGCATGAGCTAGTTTATGAAAACAGAGAGTCGTAGTGGAGTAGAGAAACGTGTTGTATTTATACAATTACAGAATATATATATATATATATATTACAATAAACATCCTAAATGAGGAAATTCTAGGACAACAACATGCCCAATCATCAATGATTAGTGGATTTAGTGAAATACCTGGTGTTGTGCACTAAAATATGAGGATTATGGGATAAGATGTGGCTTAGTGATCTTTAGTGACACAAACAATAAATGTGTAAATTGGATTGTGTTTAAGTTATATGATTGTTTGAGAGAATAAGAGTTTGAACAATAAATTTGCAAGAGGTTTGATAAGGTATTAATTTCTCCCTTTCTTGGTCATAAATGACCCCTATTTATAGTTTTTGGGAGAGTGGAGCTCACTCTCCCGGATACAAATACAAAGGGCCGAAAGTGGCTCTGCAAAATATTAAATGCTACAAGATTGATGTGACTCAGGTCGGAGGTCGATGGGAGGTCGTTCGAGGTATTTAAGAGCTCACGCACCTCGCTGGGACGTCGCCCGAGGCTAATCTGGATTATCAGGGATTTAGCCGTTTATCTACTCATAGCTACTCATCATTACCGTCTTTTACTGACATATCTCTGATTAATGTCATTCTTAGGTAAGGTCCCAGAAGTCGCTTTCGCTTTGCCACGGGTCCCATCCCCATTAATGCTCAAGATTTGTGTCGATTAATGCGACCATGAGAATGCGTCCGTGTCGATCTGGGTGTTTGGCATGCCTTTGTTTCCATCCTTCTGCGAGGTGTTATACTTGTGCAAAATGTGGTCTGGTCCTCCTCTGTTTCTTTCCAGGTCGGGCCCGACCTCGCGCCATATGCCCACAACAATAGCCCTAGCTGTCTCCTCCCCTGCTTTCATGCAAAGGGGGGACGAGGTACCCTTTTTTGTCCTCACCTTGGGTGTGATGTGCGAGGTCTCGAAAACTTCTCGAGTACGCATGAGCAGGCCTTGGAAATGTTGGGGAATAAGTTACACAGATCTATTCGGGGTGAATATTTAAATACAAATTTAATTCTTATAATTATTACTAGCATGAATTAATCCTATATTAATTCAAATAATAATCCAACAACATATCATGCATATAATTAATTCACGTAAAACCTACGCATGCGGAATTCTACGAGTTTACTTAAACATACCTCTTCGGATGGCAGTGATCTGGCTGATTAGACTAACCAAAAGAACTTCCCAAGTATTCCCTTAATCCTTATTCGACTATCCGGTGGTAGGACACTTGTGAACAATTAACAAAAGGAAAACAAATTATGTTGCACCACCTTTGTGGATTTACTAATTTTTCCAGCACATGGAATTGTACTTTGGAATGAAAGAGTCATCCCCTATTTATAGCTAGGTGATGGGCGATTTTTTTGGTAGAAAAACAATGTGGGAAAAAACTTTTCTTGATCTCCAAGAAATCTTGAATATATCTCTTATATTATTTTTCCCATAATTATAATATTCCACAAAAAATCCCACCTCACCAAGTTATGGTGATTTTCAAAATTTTAGGAAAAGATTCCAAGATTTGGCTCTTCTTGAATTTATGAGATATTCTTGTATTTCAAGAAATACATATCTTCCATAATATATTTTCAAGAAAATCAAGAAAATCTTTCTTTCCCCTTTAATTTCAAAATTTTCAAAACATCTATATAGATAACCAAGTGGGAGATTTCTTGAATTTAATGAGATAATCTTGTATTCCAATAATACATATCTTCATTCCATAACAAAATTCAAAGAAAATCTTTCTCCCCTTTTATCCATAAATTTCGAAATAAATGAGGAAAAATAAGCAACAATATTTATTTTATTTTAAACACATTTTCAGTTATTGGACTATATATTGGGCTACTCAGGGGGCCTTTAGGAGAATTAAGATTGGACCTTCCAATGGACCTTGAATTAACAATATTGAGCCACAATATTATTCAAGCCCATAAATATTAATTAATCCCAGTACATAATTAATATTGCACTATCCATCTTAACCCATATTACAGTCAATATGGCTCCCGGTTATTATTTCCCGTGTTTAAGATTATCTAGCCCATTAATTAATTCAAGCCACTGAAATAGTTTTCCGTTAATTAATATCTTTTGTTCTTGGTCAAGGAACGGTTCAACCTTATTTTCCATTCCGGAAACTAATTCCACTTGCAAGATTTGGTATGATAAAGCTTATGAACCTCCCAAGGGGGCAAATCGAATAAGCGTACTTGCACACGATTCTCCGTATTAAATCTTAGCAATCACATGTGACCAATAATATTGCCCAAGATAAAAAGTATTGAATCTCGTTGATTCTCTACCCATGATAAGTCAAAGCAATAGTTACCAATCCCACGTGATCCTATTTAAGGAACGAAGATTAAGAAATAACGAACCACTGAGGTCTAATTCTTCCTTGTTCAGTTCTGAAGAATTTATCCTTCAGAGGGTCTTATTCAAAGGCATCGACCATGCACTAGTGTAATCTCTTGGTCAAGACAAGCCAATCTAAGCCTTACACTTCAACCTTTCACGATGGGTTGTTCATTTCCATCTAGGTCGTGAATGGCGTACTTTTAGTTACAAGGGACTGTTAATTTAATCTTCTGTGATCTGGTATCACTAAATTAACTACAATGTAACACGTATGATTTATTGAACAGCTTATGCAAGAAATATATGTAACATTCGATAATATTTAAAGCATCAGTGATAAACAATTTATTTCAGTAAATAAGTCCGAAATTTAGTTTTGATTATACAAAGTAAAAGCATACTTCCCAGTATAATTCCAACAATCTCCCACTTATACTCAAAGTCTGCTTTTAAGTATACTACAAACATGTCTCGTGTAGTCTGTGACATCTAATGTCACCTACACGAACCTAATAATTTCTCCCACTTATACTCAAAGCAGATTGGCAAAGGTCTTGACACCCATTCCTTCCACATGTCTCTCGAATGTATTTAGAGGCGCACCCTTTGTGAATGGATCTCGCTAGGTTGTCTTCCCGACGCTATCTTTGCCACATCTATATCTCTCTCTCTAACGATATCTCGTATAAGATAGTATTTCCTTTCAATGTGTTTGCTGGCTTTGTGGGCTCGTGGTTCCCTTGAATTTGCATCTGCTCCGGCATTGTCACAATAAACAGTGATTCTGCTGGGCAAATTCGGAACCACATCCAAGTCCACTAGGAAGTTCTTGAGCCAAATCGCTTCTTTCGCTGCCTCGCAAGCAGCTACATATTCGGCTTCCATGGTAGAATCTGCGACGCATTTCTGCTTGACGCTTCTCCATGTCACGGCTCCTCCCCCCATGCAAAACACACTACCGGAGGTAGATTTTCTGGAGTCTATGTCTGATTGGAAATCCGAGTCCGTGTAGCCGATGGGGATTGGACTATCTGACTGATAAACCAATATTCTATCCCGAGTTCTTTTCAGATACTTCAGAATGTTTTTAACTACCGTCCAATGATCTTTCCCCGGGTTACTTTGATATCTTGCCACCATGCCAACGGGAAAGCAGATATCCGGTTTCGTACACAGCATTACATACATAAGGCTTCCGACAGCCGAAGCATAAGGAATGCCTTTCATGTCATCTATCGCTTTTTGTGTCTTAGGGAACATTTTCTTGGATAGATGGATTCCATGTCTGAAAGGTACGAAGCCTTTCTTGGAATCTTGCATGCTGAATCGTTTCAAGACAGTGTCTATATATGAAGCTTGCAATAAGCCTATCATCCTTTTCTTGCGATCTCGAGTGATCTTGATCCCAAGGATGTATCCGGCTTCCCCTAAGTCCTTCATATCAAACTGTTTTGAAAGCCATGCCCTTACGTCTGATAACACCTTCACATCGTTCCCGATGATCAGAATGTCGTCTACGTATAGTACTAAGAATACCAATGCAGTTCCGACATGCTTTTTGTACACATAACTTTCGAACTCGTTTTGATCGAACCCATAAGACTTTATAACATGATCAAAACATTGGTTCCAAGCTCTGGATACCTGTTTGAGTCCGTAAATGGACTTCATGAGCTTACAAACTAGGTGTTCTTGGCCTTTTTCAATGAAGCCTTGGGGTTGTTGTATATAGATCTCTTCATCAAGACTTCCGTTAAGGAAAGCTATCTTGACATCCATTTGCCAAATTTCAAAGTCAAGATGCGCATCAATCGATAAGAGAATACGGATGGACTTAAGCATGGCTACGGGCGAAAAAGTTTCCTCATAATCGATCCCTTCTTTCTGAGTATAACCTTTCGCCACTAGTCTTGCTTTGAAGGTTTCCACCTTCCCGTCCGGTCCTCTTTTTCTCTTGTACACCCACTTGCAACCAATGGGTTTGACCCCATTAAGTGGTTAGACTAGCTCCCACACTTTGTTATAAAACATAGAACCCATTTCGGCTTTCATTGCTGTTTGCCAAGAATCTGCGTCCTTGTCTTGGATTGCCTCGTCATATGTCCATGGGTCTGATTTGTCTTGTCCGGGAATCAAGTCCGAGGACTCTCCTATTCCCATGAATCTCTCGGGCTGTTTCACAACCCTCCCACTACGACGAGGCTCCGGTTGTGTAAGTGTGTCATTTGGTATGTCATCTTGTACAGTTGGCATTGAGGTTAGCCCTCTTAGCTCATTTAAGGTAATCTCACTTCTGGGTCTTCTTTCGTTCATATAGTCTTCTTCCAAAAATCTAAAGTGGGTGCTTATGACCACCTTTTGACCTTCGGGACCATAGAACATACACCCTTTTGTTCCCTTGGGGTATCCTACAAACAACCTTAATTCTGATCGAGGATCCAATTTTCCAGCTTCCTTGTCCAACACGTAGGCCGGACACCCCCAAATTCTCATGTGTCTCATACTAGGCTTGCGCCCGGTCCACAATTCTTTGGGAGTTTTGGGAACAGATTTGGATGGCACCAAGTTTAGAATGTAAGTTGTTGTTTCCAAGGCATGACCCCAGAACGACTTGGGAAGATCCGCATAACTCATCATAGATCTAACTATTTCCAAAAGAGTTATGTTTCTTCGCTCTGCAACCCTATTTTGTTGACGGGTTCCGGGTGCGGTGAGCTGGGATGCAATCCCTTCATCAGATAAGTAGTTCAAAAACTCATCGCTGAGGTATTCACCTCCATGATCGGATCGTAGAGACTTGATACGTTTTTCCCTATGATTCTCTGCTTGAGCCTTAAATTCTTTGAATTTCTCAAAGGTCTCAGATTTATGCTTCATAAGGAAAATATAACCGTACCTTGAGTAATCATCAATAAAAGTGACAAAATACTCATAACCTTCTCTTGCTTTGGTTGACATTGGACCACATACATCTGTGTGAACGATCTCTAACACTTCTTTGGCTCTATTCCCCTTGGCTCCAAATGCCCTCTTGGTCATTTTACCCTCCAAACATGATTCGCAGGTTGGAATTGGTTCAACTTGGAGAAACTCCAGTGAACCGTCTTTCACCAACCTTTGGATCCTCTTTGGATTTATATGACCCAATCTTAGATGCCAAAAAAGTGTCTCGTTCACGTCTGATGAACGTTTTCTTTTCTCGGAAACAGTTGATGTGTTATAGGATGCATTTCGTGAGTGGTGTGCACAGTTAATTGTATAGAGATTATTCGACAATATTCCATGACAGATAAATTTATCAAAAAGAGAAATGGTAACAACTTTATTAAAAGTAACCGAATATCCATCATGAAAAAGTTTAGAAACTAAAATTAAATTCTTTCTAAAACTTGGAACGTAAAGAACATCTCTTAAAATTAAAACGTTGTCTTCAAAAGACAGGTGCACTTCTCCCACTGCTTCAGCTGCCACTCTCGTAGCATCGCCCAGTGTGATGAGGATCTCACTCCCACTAAGTTGCCGGGTCCTCTTGAACCCCTGTAATGTGAAACAAACATGATCAGTGGATCCCGTATCCACCACCCATAAATGGGAGGCATACGTCGCTAAACAAGTTTCAACAACTAGTGCGTGAGAATTAACTTTCTTTCTATCCCTTTTGGGTTTGGAACAGGCTGACCTCCAATGTCCCTTTTCACCTCAGTTGAAGCACTTCCCCTTAGCTGGCTTGTTCACACCACCACCCTTCTTCACCTTTTCTTTGCCCTTGGCAACACTTGAGTTCACTTGCTTGTGGCCTTTGTCCCTTTTCTTGTTCTTGCCACCCCTTGGCCTAGAAGAAGAAGAAGGTCCATTTGCCACCAAGGCTTGGCTCTTTTGCCCCAATATCGCCTCCGCCGAGACTAAAGCTTGCAACAGATCAGGCATCGAGAACTTCGATTATTCATCCGGTAGTTCAAATTTAAAATCTGCTTCAAAACTTTTCGGCAGAGAGGGAGCACGAAATTGATTTGGGTCTCGATATCGTATTCAGCGCCAAGTACCTCAAGTTTGTTAAGGTGAGCCATCATCTGGAGAACGTGCTCCCTTACGGGTGTTCCCTCCACCATTTTCATAGAGAGCAAGTCCCTCATGGTGATCTGACGAGCCACACGGTTCTGATGTTGAAACATCACTTTAAGACTAGTCATGATGTCTGCAGCGGTCTCAACGTTCTGGTGTTGGTGTTGCAACACATCTGACATAGAAGCCAAGATGACACACTTTGCCATTTCGTTGGATCGCTCCCAGTCAGCATACTCTTTCTTAACCGTTTTAGTGGACTCATCTTTTGGCTTTTCCGGTTTAGGTGTGGTGAGAACCCAGTTATGGCTTTGTGCAGTGAGGACAATAGTAAGTTTACGATTCCAATCAACAAAATTTTCTCCAGTGAGCAAATTGTCTTTAAGTATATTGAATAGTGGATTAAAAGGTTGCGACATGATGAACTGAAATAAACAATAATATGCATAAGCACAAATATATCACAAGGTTTGATCACATGCATCATATTAAAATCTCAAAAAAATATGAACATGCATCAGCCAACATCTCAAAACAGTTTAAATAAGCCACGTGGGGTGGGTCATTATTTAAACGCATTCAAATAGGTTACAAACAAGAACAGTTACAAAACCTTTAATATCCAGATTAATAGTTGGCTCCCACTTGACCAATATAAAATTGACAGGGACTTCGGGGAAGTATATGCATATCAATTTTATACCTAAGTAATAACCATGATTAAATACAGGATTATTATTTCGTATTGAACGAGCTTCGTGGGGAGGGTCATCGTCGCCACTAATATAACCCACAATCATCCATTTGGAATTCATTCATGTGAAAGCCATCTTTTGACCGTCCCGTGGGGGGAATTTCTCCAAAAGAATTCACAAATAAATAAATCATGGAGGTCAAAATTAATTCAATTTTATTATCCAGAATAAAATTGTCAATTAATTATTTAAACATACTTAGTAATTTTGAAGGTGAGATTTTTCATTGGGCAACTCTCATGCAAACACATTTAAACAAATTAAATAAAGCATAAGATAGCACAATAATAAATCAAGCATAGCAGAAAAATAAACATATTGGGCACAAATTATCCAATTGTCATGGTTTGATTTTTCTTGTCTTGATCTTGAAGAAACACCGTCTTGAATTTCTCCCACTCGATCATCTCGGAAAATACTCCATCTCGAAATGCCACAAGTAGCTCTTCCGGATGGGATGCACCGCATCCGGCCACCCACTGGCGAAGTTCAAACCTCGATCGGCTTCGGCGGTCGCCATCAGCGCCTCGGACGCCTCCTCGTCCGTGGCTCCTCGGCGACGCCACAGAATCACAATGCGATTCGAAAGCACGCGTTCGCCCGACCCACCTTTCGCCCCTCGAACCCTCGTGCATCCGCGATCCGCGTCTCTCGCGCATGCCCTCGCGCCCGCCCCATCCGCCTCCTTCCACCTAGTCTCCGCTCACAAGAAGGTGCAGCGTGCCTAAGCGCCGCCCGTCGTCTTGGCGTGGCCTATCCTCTTCCAAGGCGCTCGGCCTCGGCCTCGCCTCGCGCCCGTGTGTGCTGCTGCCGTCAGCGTCGCGCCGCGGCGTGCCTCCTTGAACGTTTTCGAGCGACGACACCGCCTCGCCCGGTTACTGGATTTTATCATTTAATTCTTCATCTCCGTCCTCGTTTTTGATCCTTTACAATTTATTTACAAAAAAAATAAATAAACCTGAGATCTAGACTAGTCTATTACATTGATCAAATCAAATAAATCCTAATATACTCGTGGATTTTCTCACGAGGCAAAATGAATCCGAACGAATCGAATTAAAAACCACAATTTATATGCATGCATAAATAAACACATTAAATTCCATGAAAATTGGATACCTGCAAAACAGATCTAGCAATTCTACTATCCAATTTCAAATTTAATGTCGTGAATTAAATTACAATTTAAAAATTGAGAGTCTTTGGGTGGGTGATACCGGTTGTTGGGGAATAAGTTGCCGAGATCTATTCGGGTGAATATTTAAATATAAATTTAATTCTTATAATTATTACTAGTATGAATTAATCCTATATTAATTCAAATAATAATCCAACAACATATCATGCATATAATTAATTCACGTAAAACCTACGCATGCAGAATTCTACGAGTTTACGTGAACATACCTCTTGGGATGGTAGTGATCTGGCTGATTAAACTAACCAAAAGAACTTCCCAACCCTTAATCCTTGTTCGACTATCCAGAGGTAGGACACTTGTGAACAATTAACAAAAGGAAAATAAAATATGTTGCACCACCTTTGTTGATTTACTAATTTTTCCAGCACATGGAATTGTACTTGGGAATGAAAGAGTCATCCCCTATTTATAGCTAGGTGATGGGCGATTTTTTTGGTAGAAAAACAATGTGGGAAAAAACTTTTCTTGATCTCCAAGAAATCTTGAATATATCTCTTATATTCTTTTTCCCATAATTATAATATTCCACAAAAAATCCCACCTCACCAAGTTATGGTGATTTTCGAAATTTTAGGAAAAGATTCCAAGATTTGGATCTTCTTGAATTTATGAGATATTCTTGTATTTCAAGAAATACATATCTTCCATAATATATTTTCAAGAAAATCAAGAAAATCTTTCTTTCCCCTTTAATTTCAAAATTTTCGAAACATCTATATAGATAACCAAGTGGGAGATTTCTTGAATTTAATGAGATAATCTTGTATTCCAAGAATACATATCTTCATTCCATAACATAATTCAAAGAAAATCTTTCTCCCCTTTTATCCATAAATTTCAAAATAAATGAGGAAAAATAAGCAACAATATTTATTTTATTTTAAACACATTTTCAGTTATTGGACTATATGTTGGGCTACTCAGGGGGCCTTTAGGAGAATTAAGATTGGACCTTCCAATGGACCTTGAATTAACAATATTGAGCCACAATATTATTCAAGCCCATAAATATTAATTAATCCCACTACATAATTAATATTGCACTATCCATCTTAACCCATATTACAGTCAATATGGCTCCCGGTTATTATTTCATATGTTTAAGATTATCTAGCCCATTAGTTAATTCAAGCCACTGAAATAGCTTTCCGTTAATTAATATCTTTTGTCCTTGGTCAATGAACGGTTCAACCTTCTTATCCATACCGGAAACTAATTCCACTTGCAAGATTTGGTATGATAAAACTTATGAACCTCCCAAGGGGGCAAATCGAACAAGCGTACTTGCACACGATTCTCCGTATTAAATCTTAGCAATCACATGTGACCAATAATATTGCCCAAGATAAAAAGTATTGAATCTCGTTGATTCTCTACCCATGATAAGTCAAAGCAATAGTTACCAATCCCACGTGATCCTATTTAAGGAACGAAGATTAAGAAATAACGAACCACTGAGGTCTAATTCTTCCTTGTTCAGTTCTGAAGAATTTATCCTTCTGTAGGTCCTATTCAGTGCATCAGTCATGCACTAGTGTAATCTCTTGGTCAAGACAAGCCAATCTGAGCCTTACACTTCAACCTTTCACGATGGGTTGTTCATTTCCATCTAGGTCGTGAATGACGTACTTTTAGTTACAAGGGACTGTTAATTTAATCTTATGTGATCTGGTATCACTAAATTAACTACAATGTAACACGTACGATTTATTGAACAGTTATGTAGTAAATATATGTAACATTCGATAATATTTAAAGCATCCGTGATAAACAATTTATTTCAGTAAATAAGTTCGAAATTCAGTTTTGATTATACAAAGTAAAAGCATACTTCCCAGTATAATCCTAACAGGAAATTGGGGTGATGACGGCAGCTCGCCTCGACTGTCGCGCCTACTGAGGATAGGTGATGATGGCTCGTGGGCTCCACGCGCGGGACACCAAAGGTCGTGGGCCGGACCACGCCCCCTAAACTCCTCTTATAAATGCACCTTTCTCCTCTCATTTTTTATTTTTACTCTGCAAACTTTCGAACACTACCTTGCTGCTCTGATTCTTCCCTCAATTCCGATTCTGGTCGTTGTTGTGCTCCAGTTAGGTCTCTATTCTTCTTTCTTTCTTCTTATCCTCAGATTTGGTGAACAATGTCTGCCTCGAATCAGGAGGACTCGGGGGGGCGCGGCCGAGTTTCGCTCGATTCTTAATTATAATTGGCCGGCGAGCGTGTACCTGGGTCGGGAACTGAAACTTGATAGTGGATGTCTCCTTATTGACGGTGAGCGGAATTCCCGTGTTGGCTAGGGGTGAGGTCACATCAAGAAGATGCCGCCTTCGCCGGGCCGAGGGGGACTCCTTGGGGAACAATTTCAAGTCCCCAGCGACGTCCACTTCTGGGTTCCCAGTTATAAGATTGATTATGCCGACCAGGTCCCTGATGGGTGTGTGGCGATGAATTATGACACAATGAAGGTTGGGCTCCGTTTTTCGCTTCACCCTATTATTACTTTGCTGATGTGGTTTTGGGGCCTAGCTCCGACACAAATCACTCCCAATGGGTGGAGCACCATCTTTGGGATCCTATCTCTGTTTGGCCGCATCCAACCTCGGGCATTCCCTTCTGTCAAGGAAATGAATCTTTTCATCTCGCTGGCGAAGTGGGGTAAAGACCCCGGGTATTACTATGTGAAAGCCCGCCCTCATGTGAAAATAGTTGAGGACCTCCCTTGCAAGGTCCAAGACTGGAAAGAGAAGTGGTGGTTGGTAAGGGGAGCCTAGCAGAGTCCCGTTTTTGCCCTAGGAGCCCTTGGATATCACGAGATTCCTCGCGACTATGCGATTCTTAAATGTAAGCTTTTTTGCTTTTCCCTTTTCCATAATACTGATTTAACTTCTTCTCCCTATTGTAGCTCCCAAGAAATCCAAGGCATCCGAGCTCTCATTTCCCTTCTTGGTCCAGCTGGTTCAGGTGTGCTTAATTGATCTGGACGAGAGGTCGCTGATCATCCTCCAACGGTTGAAGTGTCTGGAATTTGCGGGCCTAACTGTTCCACCTCTGTCGTCGCTGGACGCCGACCTTCCCGGTAAGCTTCCCAAGATTTTACTCGACTTCTTTGGTTATTCTCTGGTCGTTTCCTGATCTCCTTCTTGTCGTCAGTTTCTTTCATTGAGCCCATCTGTTTCATATCCTCCAAAGTTACCGACGAGATGCAGAACTTGAACGCCGAGGAGATGAGCGAAAAGGTTTCTCGCGCCTTGGTTCTGTCCAGGCAACGGGCGAACCAAAAGAAGGATGTCGCGGTCGGTGGGGCCACTGGGACCCCCCCTCTGAGGACTAAAGTTATCGCCACCCCCGACCGAGGCCGGAAAAGGGCTCTTACCGAAGTGCGAGCAACCGAGGGGAGCTCCCCGAAACAAATCCGGAAGTCCGTGGACATGGATGTGCTCCGGGACTCCCCGAGTGGGAAAGTATTGGTCTTGGGTTCCGCGGGGACCCCTGGTACGATTGTCGAGCTCACACAACGTCGGGCTCGCGATCCCGATGATCGCACTTTCCTTGGGTGGAACCCGGACTTCCGCCGACGGTATACCTCATTTTACTTATGATTTCATTTCTATATTTTATTTCGAGTGTACCATGTTTATGTCCGGTTGCCTTGTAGATACAAACTGGATGATGGAGTATTTCGGGGGGAGTTGACCCATAACTACCTGTGGTCGCGAGCTCCTGCGACCAATGACACCCAACCTTCCTACCTCCGGCAGATAGCCGAAGATGCTTCGAGGTCTTGGACTCTGGATCTCCTTGAGGAAGCTCATACACAGCACTTCTCCGAGAATCTGACCTCGGGGATTGCTCACATGTGTTGTTCCTTGGCCTTCTTTGAACGGAGTCGGGAGCAGTATGGCCGGGAAAAGATCCAGGCCCAGAAAGTTGAAGCGCATTGCTCGTTGATGAAGGTGGACTTGGCCAAGTCATCGAAAGAGCGGGAGGCTGCTATCAATTCAAAAGTTGCGGCCGAGGAGAAATTGAAAAATGTGACCCAGGAGCGGGACGAGCTGGAGAAGAAAATCTCCCAGATGGCGAAGGATCTCGAGCTCCAAGATCAAAAGGTGAAAGAGAGCATGGACAGGACTACCGAGGTGGAGGCTCGTGTGTCGCCGGTTAGAAGCTGAGGTACATGACTTTCCGACCACTGTGAAATTGGAGCGCCATCATGCCTCCAACCTGGCCTATATCCATTCATTTTCTAACGATGTTCGGGCTTGTCATCGAGCTAACGACCTTGATGGAGCAAAGTCAGTGATGTCCGAGCTGCTCTCTGGATACATGCGTAACAACCCTATTCGGGAGGGGGATGATCTTCCCATCAAAGACCTTGCTGCCTTTGGTGTGGACTTCAGTTTCCTACCCCCATTGTATGAAGAAACGGATGATGGCCAGGATGGCAATGGTAGGGAGGTTGTTGGTGGTGATGATGGTGGAAATAGTGAAGGGAATCAGGTTGGCGTCGAGATTCCAGAGGTTGAGCAAAACACATCAACCAACCCTGTTGAGGGGACCTCGGATGCTCCGCCGAGCTGATTCCTAGGACGGTTTTTCTGCGGCAGTATGCCAAATGCCTTCGGGCACCCTTTGTAATCGCCCTTTGGGGTTTTCTTATCAGCTAGTTAGGTTGCCCTTCGGGGTGTGTAAGTGTTTGCCCAAGGGGCGTAGGACTTCGCTACCTTCGGGCGTTTATTAATGAAATCGCGGTTCCTTTTCATTTCTATCTTTCTCGCTTCCTGGTTTGAATGCTTGTTTGTTTCTTTCCAATACTTTGTAGCCGGTGAATCCGTATATTTCATCTTTCTGAGAACCTGGGTAATAAACAATAATGATAAAAGATCTGTTAATTGATAGTGACTTGATTGTCGGCTTAGATAGGGTATGCGACCGAGGTCAGCTTAGACTGGGTATGCGACATACTAGCCTTCATGTGTTCTTGGCTTAGCCGACTTAGACTGGGTATGAAACCGAGGTTGGCTTAGACTGGGTATGCGACATACTAGCCTTCATTTGTTCTTGGCTTAGCCGACTTAGACTGGGTATGCGACATACTAGCCTTCATATGTTCTTGTGTACTAAAATATCGGGTTAAGAATAATGTAAATGTGGTTAATTGATTCTAGTAACACAAACAAGTAATAATCGAACGAGAAGAATGCGGGAAGAACTCTTGAGAGTTCTTCCCTTAATTTTGGTATTGTATAGATGGTGAGAGGAAAATGAGAGCAAGATTGGGAGGGTCCAAGTCCTCTACAATGAGGGGTGTGGTCCTTTATTTATAGAGGACCAACCCTAAAAGATAAAATACTTTTCTATTCATCTTGACCCTTTATCGTAGGGTTTTATTACAACCGTTGATCTAAACAGTAAAACTTTATCTATTATATATATATTTTACATCAAATGCTCTTGTCATGTCTCGTAAAAGTAGACGTCGGTTCCTGACTTCACCGGATTATCTTCTCGTGCTGTGCTTGTCGGCTTTGCTCGTTTAGCGACCTCGGGAGGTCGCCGCCTTTCGAATAGTCTTTACTCTTCTCTTTCCGGCCTACTTTATGGGTCATCCTCGAGGAGGTCGCTTTGTTAAGGTGAGGTTGGTCCTCCTGTCGGCCCGGGTTGATCCGGGCCTAGGTGGGCCTGGCGGCGACGTGTCGATCTTGCACATATCCGGTTTGATTTGTCTTCTGACAATAGCCCCCAAGGTCGGCCTTTGACTTTGTTCGGAGCTCGATCTTGATCCATACCTTCGATGCGTCTGTGGTTATCATGTTTGCCCCCGAGCATGCTCGAATGTCATATAAGGTCTTGATGGTTCAAAATGAGCCCCCGGGTTGAGGATTTTCCTATGCTCGTTGTCGATTTTGTGTGTGCTTGTACTCCGAGGTGAGCCCCTTTCTACGAGTCTTTTCTGTGCTCGTACTCCAAGGTGAGCCTCTATATCTGAAGTCTTTTACGTGCTCGTGCTCTGAGGTGAACCTTTTTGTCTGAAGTCTTTTTGTGCTCGTACTCCGAGGTGAACCTCTTTGTCTGAGTCTTTTTTATGGCTTTCGTACTCGAGGTGAACTCTCTTTTTTGTGCTCATACTCTGAGGTGAGCCTCTTTGTACGAGTCTTTTTTCGTACTTTCATTTCTTGAGGTGAACCTCTTTTGTACGAAGTCTTTTTTTGTGTTCATACTCGAGGTGAACCTCTTTGTCTGCGAGTCTTTTTCTGTGGTTCGCCGAGAATATTATTAATTACTCGAGAGCGGGAACCTCGTTGAGAGAGGCGGAGCTTTTTCATATTGGTTGCTTTCGTCGAGAGACGGGGGCTCATTGAGAGTATTTTTGGTTGCTTGTCGAGAGTATTTTTTTGGTTCGTCGAGACGGGGCGTCGAATATCTTTTTAGTTCTGGTTAAGAGATGGGGCTCGTCGAGAGTCTTTTTGGTTTCTCGTCGAGAGTCTTTTTTGGTTGCTCGTCGAGAGAGCTCATCGAGAGTCTTTTTGCTCATCGAGATGGGGCTCGTCGAGAGTTTTTTGGTTGCTTGTTGAGAGTCTTTTTGGTTGCTTTCGTCGAGAGACGGGTCTTGGTCTTGTCGAAGAGTCTTTTTGGTTCTTTTTGGTTACTCATCGAGAGCGGGGCTCGTCGAGAGTCTTTTGGTTTTCTCATCGAGAGACGGAGCTTTTTGAGAGTCTTTTTTGGTTGCTCATCGAGAGACCGGAGCTCATCGAGAGTCTTTTTGGTTGCTCATCGAGAGATGGGGCTTTCGTTGAGAGACTCTGGGTCTTTTTGGTTGCTTTCGTCGAGAGTCTTTTTGGTTGCTTTCGTCGAGAGACGGGCTCATCGAGAGTCTTTTTGGTTGCTCGTCGAGAGTCTTTTCGTCGTTTTTTTGGTTGCTCATCGAGAGACGAGCCTCATCGAGAGTCTTTTTGCTCGTCTAGAGTCTTTTTGGTTGCTCATCGAGAGACCGGGGCTCGTCGAGAGTCCTTTTGGTTGCTTTCGTCGAGAGATGGGGCTTGTCGAGTCTTTTTGGTTGCTCGTCGGAGCTCATCGAGAGTCTTTTTTGGTTGCTCATCGAGAGAGCCGGAGCTTGTCGAGAGTATTTTTGGTTGCTCGTCGAGAGTCTTTTTTGGTTGCTCGTCGAGATGGGGCTCGTCGAGAGTCTTTTTTGGTTGCTTTCCGAGAGATTTTTGGCTCGCCGTCAGTCTTTTTGGTTGCTCGTCGAGAGACCTCGGAGCTCGTCGAGAGTCTTTTTTTGGTTGCTCGCCGTCGAGGCTCTTTTTTTGGTTGCTCGTCGAGAGACAGGGCTCGTCGAGAGACTTTTTGGTTGCTCATCGAGAGTCTTTTTGGTTGCTCGTCGAGAGACGGGGCTCGTCGAGAGTCCTTTTGGTTGCTCGTCGAGAGATGGGGCTTGTCGAGAGTCTTTTTTGGTTACTCATCGAGAGACGGAGCTCGTCGAGAGTCTTTTTGGTTGCTCATCGAGAGACAGAGCTTGTCGAGAGTATTTTTGGTTGCTCGTAGAGAGACGGGGCTCGTCGAGAGTCTTTTTGGTTGCTCGTCGAGAGTCTTTTTGGTTGCTCGTCGAGAGACGGGGCTCGTCAAGAGTCTTTTTGGTTGCTCATCGAGAGTCTTTTTGATTGCTTATCGAGAGACGGGGCTCGTCGAGAGTCTTTTTGGTTACTCATCGAGAGGCCGAGAGTCTTTTGGTTGCTTTTCGAGATTTAAGGCTCGTCGAGAGGGGCTCATCGAGAGTTTTTGGTTGCTCGTCGAAGAGTCTTTTTGGTTGCTTCGCCGAGATGGGGCTCTCGAGAGTCTTTTTTGTTGCTTCGTCGGCTCGTCGAGAGTCTTTTTAGTTGCTTTCGTCGAGAGAGAGGGATCGTCGAGAGTCTTTTTTTGTTGCTTTTTGAGAGACGGGCTCGTCGAGAGTCTTTTTGATTGCATTGAGAGACGGGGCTCGTCGAGAGTCTTTTTGGTTGCTTTCGTCGAGAGACGGCCTGCTTATCGAGAGTCTTTTTTTTTGCTCATCGAGAGACGGGGCTCGTCGAGTCCTCCTTTTGGTTGCTTTCGTCGAGAGATGGGGCTTTTGAGAGTTTTTTTGGTTACTCATCGAGAGACGGAGCTCATCGAGAGTCTTTTTGGTTGCTCATCGAGAGGAGCTTGTCGAGAGTATTTTTGGTTGCTCATCGAGAGTCTTTTTTCGGTTTTTTTGCTTTCGTCGAGAGATGGGGCTCGTCGAGAGTCTTTTTGGTTGCTCGTCGAGAGACGGGGCTCGTCGAGAGTCTTTTTGGTTGCTCGTCGAGAGACGGAGCTCGTCGAGAGTCTTTTTGGTTGCTTTCGTCGAGAGAGGGCTCGTCGAGAGTCTTTTTTAGTTGCTCGTCGAGAGCCAGGGATCATCGAGAGTCTTTTTGGTTGCTCTTTGAGAGAGGGCTCGTCGAGAGTCCTTTTGTCTTTTCGAGTGGGGCTTGTCGAGAGTCTTTTTGGTTACTCATCGAGAGACGGAGCTCGTCGAGAGTCTTTTTGGTTGCTCATCGAGAGAGGAGCTTGTCGAGAGTCTTTTTGGTTGCTTTCGTTGAGAGAGACGGGGGCTTGTCGAGAGTCTTTTTTTGGTTGCTTTCGTCGAGAAACGGGGATCGTCGAGAGTCTTTTTGGTTGCTTTCATCGAGAGTCTTTTTTGATTGCTCGCCGAGAGAGTCGAGAGTCTTTTTGGTTACATCGAGAGTCTTTTTGATTGCTCGTCGAGGCTTTTCGGTTTTTTTGGTTGTCGAGAGTCTTTTCGTCGGTTGCTCATCATCGAGAGAGACGGAGGTTGCTCGTCAAGAGATGGGGCTCGTCGAGAGTCTTTTTGGTTGCTCGTCGAGTGACGGGGCTCGTCAAGAGTCTCTTTAGTTGCTCGTCGAGAGACGGGGATCGTCGAGAGTCTTTTTGGTTGCTTTTTGAGAGACGGGGCTCGTCGAGAGTCTTTTTGGTTGCTCATTGAGAGACGGGGCTCGTCGAGAGTCTTTTTGGTTGCTCGTCGAGAGACGGAGCTTGTCGAGAGTCTTTTTGGTTGCTCGTCGAGAAACGGGGCTCGTCGAGAGTCTTTTTGGTTGCTCGTCGAGAGTCTTTTTGGTTGCTCGTCGAGAAATGGGGATCGTTGAGAGTCTTTTTGGTTGCTCGTTGAGAGATGGGGCTCATCGAGAGTCTTTTTGGTTACTCATCAAGAGACGGAGCTCGTCGAGAGTCTTTTTGGTTGCTCATAGAGAGACGGAGCTCGTCGAGAGACGGGGCTCGTCGAGAGTCTTTTTGGTTGCTCATCGAGAGATGGGGCTCGTCGAGAGTCTTTTTGGTTGCTCGTCAAGAGATGGGGCTCATCTAGAGTCTTTTTGGTTGCTCGTTGAGAGATGGGGCTCGTCGAGGGTCTTTTTTTGTTTCGTCGTGCTCTTTTCTTTTTTGTTTGCTTTCGAGGCAGGCTCATCGAGAGTCTTTTTTTGTTGTTCGTTACTCGTCGAGAGTCTTTTTGGTTCCTCATCGAGAGCTCGTCGAGAGTCTTTTTTGGTTGCTCATCGAGAGACGGGGCTCATCGAGAGTCTTTTTGGTTGCTCATCGAGAGACGGGGCTCGTCGAGAGTCTTTTTGGTTGCTCGTCGAGAGACAGGGCTCGTCGAGAGTCTTTTTGGTTGCTCGTCGAGAGACGAGTCTTTTTGGTTACTCATCGAGAGTCTTTTTGGTTACTCGTCGAGAGATGGGCTCATCGAGAGTCTTTTTTGGTTACTCGTGGAGAGATGGGGCTCGTCGAGAGTTTTTTAGTTGCTCGTCGAGATGGGGCTGCCGAGAGGTTGCTTCGTCGAGAGACGGGACTCATCGAGAGTCTTTTTGGTTGCTTTCGTTTTTGAGAGAGCTCATCGAGAGTCTTTTTGGTTACTCATCGAGAGACGGTGCTTGTCGGCGAGAGTCTTTTTGGTTGTTCGTCAAGAGACGGGGCTCATCTAGAGTCTTTTTGGTTGCTCGTCGAGAGACGGGGCTCGTCGAGAGTCTTTTTTGGTTGTTCGTCGAGAGACGGGCTCGTCGAGAGTCTTTTTGGTTGCTCGTCGAGACGGGCTCGTCGAGAGTCTTTTTGGTTGCTCATCGAGAGACGAGCTCGTCGAGAGTCTTTTTCCTCATTGAGAGACGAAGCTCGTCGAGAGTCTTTTTTGTTGCTCATCGAGAGTCTTTTTTTTGGTTGCTTTCGTCGAGAGGGCTCATCGAGAGTCTTTTTGGTTGCTCGTCGAGAGACAGGGCTCATCGAGAGTCTTTTTGGTTGCTCGTTGAGAGACGGGGCTCGTCGAGAGTCTTTTTAGTTACTCGTCGAGAGTCTTTTTGGTTACTCATCGAGAGACGGAGCTCGTCGAGAATCTTTTTGGTTGCTCGTCGAGAGATGGGGCTCATCGAAAGTCTTTTTGGTTACTCATCGTGAGACGGAGCTCGTCGAGAGTCTTTTTGGTTGTAAATATTTTTGTTTGACCGTCTTACTTGTATGCAGTTTGTTTTGATTTGTCATCTTAATTTTCTTTCAACTGGTCGTGTTATCGTTTTGTGACTTCTAATGTCTTAGAATTATTTGTTATTTGTGATTTGATTGTCTTAAGATTTTTTTGGCTTGGCCGACTTTGATATGACATGCATCGAGGTCATCTTATAGATAGTATGCAACCGAGGTCGTTTTTGATATGGCATGCGACCGAGGTCGTCTTATAGATGGTATGTGACCGAGGTCGTCTTTTAGATGGTATGCGACCGAGGTTGTTTTTGATATGGCATGCGACAGAGGTCGTCTTATAGATGGTATGCAACCGAGGTCGTCTTTGATATGGCATGCGACCGAGGTCGTCTTATAGATGGTATGCGACTGAGGTTGTCTTTGATATGGCATACGACCGAGGTCGTCTTATAGATGGTATGCGACCGAGGTCGTCTTTGAGATGGCATGCTACCGAGGTCGTCTTATAGATGGTATGCGACCGAGGTCGTCTTTGATATGGCACGCGACCGAGGTCGTCTTATAGATGGTATGCAGACGTAATAGCCCTCACATGTTCTTGGCTTAGCCGACTTAGACTGGGTATGCGACATACTAGCCTTCATATGTTCTTGGCTTAATGACTTAGACCGGTATCGACATACTAGCCTTCAAATGTTCTTGGCTTAGCCGACTTAGACTGGGTATGCGACATGGTTGTCGACTTATAGATGGTATGCGACGTAATAACCCTCACATGTTCTTGGCTTAAATTTTACTTAGACCGGGTATCGACATATACTAGCCTTCCTTCATATGTTCTTGGCTTAGCCAACTTAGACTGGGTATGCAACATGGTTGTCGACTTATAGATGGTAGTGCATGTTTTCCCTTGGCTTGTCGTCTTATTGACTTTGCGACTTAGTTGGCTTTGATTGTTTTTGTAATCGACTTCGGACATGACTTCTTCGGGAAGCAATCTCTTTGGAGATCACATGTATTTCTCTTTGTCCTTAGATTTTTATCTTTTTATTACTATTATGCTCCAAAGTATATCACGATATGAGCATTTTTGTATTGGAGGATTTATTTTTTAGAAAATATGATCTCCTTGGAGGTCATAGACCGGTCCCCTAAGTCCTTCAATATGAAAATCGAAGTGTATGAAATTTGGGTTTGAGCGAAATGGTTATGAAACGAAAAACCTTGTCGAATCGAAAGGCCAAAGCAATGTTTGGTTATTTTATTTTGAGACCGATATTCAGGATACTTTGAAAATTTGGGGTTATAAAGTGGATCACGTGTTCGTGAGGAAATTTCTTTGAGAGAGAGATTGAGATTTAAGATTCTTGTAAACATTATAAAGACATGATTTAGAAAGTTTGGAAAGTTTGGAAATTAATCTGGTATCTTGATAAATATATCTTTCGTAAATGGAGATAGACTTGAATGTCAAATCTATCGAAGGAAGATCTCTTATGGATGTTTTAATAAGATTATAATTTACTTGAGATTTTCGGGGTGTCAGCAATAATTTTGGATTTTGATGCATGACATCTTATTTTGTATTTCGATTTAGATATCTTGTTTTATGTTTTGACTTTGATATATTTCCAGGAAGTTACCGGAATATACCTGATACGAGTGGGTAAGGATTGCTCGTAAGATCTTTGATGCAGGTGGCGAGCTCGTGTGGAGAGCTCTTTTGGTTCTGCTCGTGGGGATGAGTAGTTCATCGGAGTCATGTTTGGGATGAGTATGTATTCAAGGGGAGCTCGAGAGAGAGCTCGGTAGAATACTGCTCGGAATGATCAGGTCTTCAGAGATGGCTCGTTGGAGAGAGCCAAATGGGATCCTGCTTGGGAGGAGCAGGTCTTCAAGGGGAGCTCGTGAGAGAGTGCTCGGTAGAATACTGCTCGGGATGAGCAAATCTTCAGACATGGCTCGTTGGAGAGAGCCGAATGGGATCCTGCTCGGGATGAGTAGGTCTTCAAGGGGAGCTCGTGAGAGAGAGCTCGGTAGAATATTGCTCGGGATGAGCAAATCTTCAGAGATGGCTCGTTGGAGAGAGCCGAATGGGATCCTGCTCGGGATGAGCAGGTCTTCAAGGGGAGCTCGTGAGAGAGAGCTCGGTAGAATACTGCTCGAGATGAGAAAATCTTCAAAGATGGCTCATTGGAGAGAGCCAAATGGGATCCTGCTCGGGATGAGCAGGTCTTCAAGGGAGCTCGTGAGAGAGAGATCGGTAGAATACTGCTCGGGATGAGCAAATCTTCAGAGATGGCTCGTTGGAGAGAGTCGAATGGGATCCTGCTCGGGATGAGCAGGTCTTCAAGCGGAGCTCGTGAGAGAGAGATCGGTAGAATACTACTCGGGATGAGCAAATCTACAAAGATGGCTCGTTGGAAAGAGCCGAACTAGATCCTGCTCGGGATAAGCAGGTCTTCAAGGGGAGCTCGTGAGAGAGAGCTCGGTAGAATACTGCTAGAGATGAGAAAATCTTCAGAGGTGGCTAATTGGAGAGAGCCGAATGGAAGGGGAGCTCGTGAGAGAGAGCTCGGTAGAATACTGCTCGGGATGAGCAAATCTTCAGAGGTGGCTCGTTGGAGAGAGCCGAATGGGATCCTGCTCGGGATGAGCAGGTCTTCAAGGGGAGCTCGTAAGAGAGAGCTTGAAAGAATACTGCTCGGGATGTGCAAATCTCCAGAGATGGCTCGTTGGAGAGAGCCGAATGGGATCCTGCTCGGGATGAGCAGGTCTTCAAGGGGAGCTCGTGAGAGAGAGCAAGGTAGAATATTGCTCGGGATAAGCAAATCTTCATAGGTGGCTCATTGGAGAGAGCCGAATGGGATCCTGCTCGAGATAAGCAGGTCTTCAAGGGGAGCTCGTGAGAGAGAGCTAGGTAGAATCTTTGCTTTCGGATGAGCAAATCTTCAGAGGTGGCTCGTTGGAGAGAGCCGAATGGGATCCTGCCGGGATGAGCAGGTCTTCAAGGGGAGCTCGTGAGAGAGAGCTCGGTAGAATACTGCTCGGGATGAGCAAATCTTCAGAGATGGCTCGTTGGAGAGAGCCGAATGGGATCCTGCCCGGGATGAGCAGGTCTTCAAGGGGAGCTCGTGAGAGAGCTCGGTAGAATATTGCTCGGGATGAGCAAATCTTCAGAGATGGCTCGTTGGAGAGAGCCGAATGGGATCCTGCTCGGGATGAGCAGGTCTTCAAGGGGAGCTCGTGAGAGAGAGCTCGGTAGAATACTGCTCGGGATGAGCAAATCTTCAGAGATGGCTCATTGGAGAGAGCCGAATGGGATCCTGCTCGGGATGAGCAGGTCTTCAAGGGGAGCTCGTGAGAGAGAGCTCGGTAGAATATTGCTTTCGGATGAGCAAATCTTCAGAGATGGCTCGTTGGAGAGACTTCGAATGGGATCTGCCGGGATGAAGCGAGGTCTTTAAGGGGCTTCGTGAAGAGAGAGCTCGGTAGAATACTGCTCGGAATGAGCAAATCTTCACAGGTGGCTCATTGGAGAGAGCCGAATGGGATCCTGCCAGGGATGAGTAGGTCTTCAAGGGGAGCTCGTGAGAGAGAGCTCGGTAGAATACTGCTCGGGATGAGCAAATCTTCATAGATGGGTCATTGGAGAGAGCCGAATGGGATCCTGCTCGGGATGAGCAGGTCTTCAAGGGGAGCTCGTGAGAGGGAGCTTGGTAGAATATTGCTCGGGATGAGCAAATCTTGATTCATTGGAGAGATGGGATCTGCTCAAAGATAAGCGAGGTCTTCAAGGGATCTCGTGAGAGGATGATAAAATCTTGGTTTAGATGAGCAAATCTTGAGAGGTGGCTCGTTGGAGAGAGCCGAATGGGATCCTGCCCAGGATGAGCAGCGTCTTCAAGGGGAGCTCGTGAGAGAGAGCTCGGTAGAATACTGCTCGGGATGAGCAAATCTTTAGAGATGGCTCGTTAGAGAGAGCCGAATTGGATCCTGCTCGGGATGAGAAAGGCCTCAAGGGGAGCTCGTGAGAGAGGGCTCGGTAGAATACTGCTCGGGATGAGCAAATCTTGAAGATGGCTCGTTAGAGAGCAATGACGAATTGGATCCCTCGGGATGAGCAAGGCCTCGAGGGAGCTTCGTGAGAGAGGCTCGGTAGAATACTGCTCAGGATGAGCAAATCTTCAGAGATGGCTTGTTGGAGAGAGCCGAATGGGATCCTGCTCGGGATGAGCAGGTCTTCAAGGGGAGCTCGTGAGAGAGAGCTTGGTAGAATACTGCTCGGGATGAGAAAATCTTCAGAGGTGGCTCGTTGGAGAGAGCCGAATGGGATCCTGCCCGGGATGAGCAGGTCTTTAAGGGGAGCTCATAAGAGAGAGCTCGGTAGAATACTGCTTGGGATGAGCAAATCTTCAGAGACGGCTCGTTGGAGAGAGCCAAATGGGATCCTGCTCGGGATGAGCAGGTCTTCAAAGGGAGCTCGTGAGAGAGTGCTCGGTAGAATATTGCACGGGATGAGCAAATCTTCAGGGATGGCTTGTTGGAGAGAGTCGAATGGGATCCTGTGTTATGACCCTGGATGGACTCAAATCCTACCATTGGTATGATATTGTCCGCTTTGGGTCAAGCCCACACAGATTTGTTTTTGGGCATCTCCCAAAAGGCCTCATACTAATTAAGATTTTGTCCATCCTAATAAACGCCATGATCCTCCCATATTATTTCGATGTGGGATATTGTTTGATACCCCAACAATCCTTCCCTCAAACAAAGACCACCGAGCCTCCCCTCAAATGACCCGCTCTATCTAGGTCAACACCGCCTAGTCCATAGAGACCCCCGTTTTTTCACCAAGGATTCACCGTCTTATTTGTTTATCATCGGGGACTACTCCATATCGTTTCGTCTGGGACCATGGCTCTGATACCATTGTTATGACTGTGGATGGAACCAAATCCTTCCATTGGTATGATATTGTCCGCTTTGGGTTCCGATGTGGGATATTGTTTGATACCCCAACATCCTGCTCGGGATAAGCAGGTCTTCAAGGCTGCTCGGGATGAGCAAATCTTCAGAGGTGGCTCGTTGGAGAGAGCAAAATGGGATCCTGCCCGAGATGAGCAGGTCTTCAAGGGGAGCTCGTGAGAGAGAGCTAGGTAGAATACTGCTCGGGATGAGCAAATCTTCAGAGATGGCTCGTTGGAGAGAGCCGAATGGGATCCTGCTCGGGATGAGCAGGTCTTCAAGGGGAGCTCGTGAGAGAGAGCTAGGTAGAATACTGCTCGGGATGAGAAAATCTTCAGAGGTGGCTCGTTGGAGAGAGTCGAATGGGATCCTGTCCGGGATGAGCAGGTCTTTAAGGGGATCTCGTAATAGAGAGCTCGGTAGAATACTGCTCGGAATGAGCAAATCTTCAGAGGTGGCTCATTGGAGAGAGCCGAATGGGATCCTGGCAGGGATGAGCAGGTCTTCAAGGGGAGCTCGTGAGAGAGGGCTCGGTAGAATACTGCTCGATATGAGCAAATCTTCAGAGATGGGTCATTGGAGAGAGCCGAATGGGATCCTGCTCGGGATGATCAGGTCTTCAAGGGGAGCTCGTGAGAGGGAGCTCGGTAGAATATTGCTCGGGATGAGCAAATCTTCAGAGGTGGCTCATTGGAGAGAGCCGAATGGGATCCTGCTCAAGATAAGCAGGTCTTCAAGGGGAGCTCGTGAGAGAGAGCTCGGTAGAATACTGCTCTGGATGAGCAAATCTTCAGAGGTGGCTCGTTGGAGAGAGCCGAATGGGATCCTGCCCGGGATGAGCAGGTCTTCAAGGGGAGCTCGTGAGAGAGCTCGGTAGAATACTGCTCGGGATGAGCAAATCTTCAGAGATGGCTCGTTGGAGAGAGCCAAATGGGATCCTGCCCGAGATGAGCAGGTCTTCAAGGGGAGCTCGTGAGAGAGAGCTCGGTAATAATCTTGCTTTCGGGATGAGCAAATCTTCAGTGATGGCTCGTTGGAGAGAGCTGAATTGGATCCCGCTCGGGATGAGCAAGGCCTCAAGGGGGAGCTTCGTGAGGGAGGGCTCGGTAGAATCTTTTTTCGGGATGAGCATATCTTCAGAGATGGCTCATTGGAGAGAGCCGAATGGGATCTGCTCGGGATGAGCAGGTCTTCAAGGGGAGCTCGTGAGAGAGAGCTCGGTAGAATATTGCTCGGGATGAGCAAATCTTCAGAGGTGGCTCGTTGGAGAGAGCCGAATGGGATCCTGCCCGGAATGAGCAGGTCTTTAAGGGGAGCTCGTAAGAGAGAGCTCGGTAGAATACTGCTTGGGATGAGCAAATCTTCAGAGGTGGCTCGTTGGAGAGAGCCGAATGGGATCCTGCCCGGGATGAGCAGGTCTTCAAGGGGAGCTCGTGAGAGAGAGCTCGGTAGAATATTGCTCGGGATGAGCAAATCTTCAGAGATGGCTCATTGGAGAGAGCCGAATGGGATCCTGCTCGGGATAAGCAGGTCTTCAAAGGGAGCTCGTGAGAGAGTGCTCGGTAGAATATTGCTCGGGATGAGCAAATCATCAGAGATGGCTCATTGGAGAGAGTCGAATGGGATCCTGTGTTATGACCCTGGATGGACCCAAATCCTACCATTGGTATGATATTGTCCGCTTTGGGTCAAGCCCACACGGATTTGTTTTTGGGCATCTCCCAAAAGGCCTCATACCAATTAAGATTGTGTCCATCCTAATAAACCCCATGATCCTTTCATATTATTTCGATGTGGGATATTGTTTGATACCCCAACAATTCTCCCCTCAAACAAAGACCACCGAGCCTCCCCTCAAATGACCCGCTCTATCTAGGTCAACACCGCCTAGTCCATAGAGACCCCCGTTTTTTCACCAAGGCTTCACCGTCTTATTTGTTTAACACAGGGGACTACTCCACATTGTTTCGTTTGGGACCATGGCACTGATACCCATTGTTATGACCCTAGATGGACCCAAATCCCCCCATTGGTATGATATTATCCGCTTTGGGTTCCGATGTTGGATATTGTTTGATACACCAACATCCTGCTCGGGATGAGCAGGTCTTCAAGGGGAGCTCGTGAGAGAGAGCTCGGTAGAATACTTTACTTTCGGGATGAAAAAAATCTTGAGGTGGCTCGTTGTAGAGAGCCGAAAGGGATCCTGCCCGAGATGAGCAGGTCTTCAAGGGGAGCTCGTGAGAGAGAGCTCGGGTAGAATACTGCTCGGGATGAGCAAATCTCCAGAGATGGCTCATTGGAGAGAGCCGAATGGGATCCTACTCGGGATGAGCAAATCTTCATGGGGAGCTCGTGAGAGAGAGCTCGGTAGAATATTGCTCGGGATGATCAAATCTTCAGAGGTGGCTCATTGGAGAGAGCCGAATGGGATCCTGCTCGAGATAAGCAGGTCTTCAAGGGGAGCTCGTGAGGCGAGCTCGATAGAGAATCTTTGCTCGGGATGAGCAAATCTTGAGAGGTGGCTCGTTTGAGAGGCCGAATGGGATCCTACCCGGATGAAAGCGGTCTTCAAGGGGAGCCATTGAGAGAGAGCTCGGTAGAATACTTTGCTTTCGGGATGAGCAAATCTTCAGAGATGGCACGTTGGAGAGAGCCGAATGGGATCCTGCTCGGGATGAGCAGGTCTTCAAGGGGAGCTCGTGAGAGAGAGCTCAGTAGAATACTGCTCGGGATGAGCAAATCTTCAGAGGTGGCTCGTTAGAGAGAGTCGAATGGGATCCTGTGTTATGACCCTGGATGGACCCAAATCCTCCCATTGGTATGATATTGTCCGCCTTGGGTCAAGCCCGCACGGATTTGTTTTTGGGCATCTCCCAAAAGGCCTCATACCAATTAAGATTGTGTCCATCCTAATAAACCCCATGATCCTCCCATATTATTCCGATGTGGGATATTGTTTTATACCCCAACAATCCTCCCCTCAAACAAAGACCACCAAGCCTCCCCTCAAATGACCCGCTCTATCTAGGTCAACACCGCCTAGTCCATAGAGACCCCCGTTTTTTCACCAAGGCTTCACCGTCTTATTTGTTTAACACCGGGGACTACTCCATATCGTTTCATCTGGGACCATGACTCTGATACCATTGTTATGACCCTGGATGGACCCAAATCCCCCCATTGGTATGATATTGTCCGCTTTGGGTTCCGATGTGGGATATTGTTTGATACCCCAACATCCTGCTCGGGATGAGCAGGTCTTCAAGGGGAGCTCGTGAGAGAGAGCTCGGTAGAATACTGCTCGGGATGAGTAAATCTTCAGATGTGGCTTGTTAGATAGAGCCGAATGGGATCCTACCCGAGATGAGCAGGTCTTCAAGGGGAGCTCGTGAGAGAGAGCTCGGTTGAATACTGCTCGGGATGAGCAAATCTTTAGAGATGGCTCGTTGGACAGAGCCGAATGGGATCCTGCTCGGGATGAGCAGGTCTTCAAGGGGAGCTCGTGAGAGAGAGCTCGGTAGAATACTGCTCGGGATGAGCAAATCTTCAGAGATGGCTCGTTGGAGAGTCGAATGGGATCCTGCTCGGGATGAGCAGGTCTTCAAGGGGAGCTCACGAGAGAGAGCCTGGTAGAATACTGCTCGGGATGAGCAAATCCTCAGAGGTGGCTCATTGGAGAGAGCCGAATTGGATCCTGCCCGAGATGAGCAGGTCTTCAAGGGGAGCTCGTGATAGAGAGCTCGATATAACACTACTCGAGATGAGCAAATCTTCAGAGATGGCTCGTTGGAGAGAGCCGAATGGGATCCTGCTCGGGATGAGCAGGTCTTCAAGGGGAGCTCGTGAGAGAGAGCTTGGTAGAATATTGCTCGGGATGAGCAAATCTTCAGAGATGGCTCGTTGGAGAGAGCCGAATGGGATCCTATGTTATGACCCTGGATGGACCCAAATCCCCCCATTGGTATGATATTGTCCGCTTTTGGTCAAGCCCGCACGGATTTGTTTTTGGGCATCTCCCAAAAGACCTCATACCAATTAAGATTGTGTCCATCCTAATAAACCCCATGATCCTCCCATATTATTCCGATGTGGGATATTGTTTGAACCCCAACAATCCTCCCCTCAAACAAAGACCACCGAGCCTCCCCTCGTTATGACCCTAGATGGACCCAAATCCCCGTATTGGTATGATATTGTCCGCTTTGGGCTGAGCCCGCACAGATTTATTTTTGGGCATCTCCCAAAAGGCCTTATTCCAATTAAGATAGTGTCCATCCTAATAAACCCCATGATCCTTCCATATTTTTCCGATGTGGGTTATTGTTTGAACTCCAACTATCCTCCCCTCAAACAAAGACCACCGAGCCTCCCCTCAAACGACTCGCTCTATCTAGGTCAACACCGCCTAGTCCATAGAGACCCCCGTTTTTTCACCAAGGCTTCACTGTCTTATTTGTTTAACACGGGGACTACTCCACATTGTTTCGTCTGGGACCATTTCTCTGATACCCATTGTTATGACCCAGGATGGATCCAAATCCCCCCATTGGTATGATATTGTCCGCTTTGGGTTCTGATGTGGGATATTGTTTGATACCCCAACATCCTACACGGGATGAGCAGGTCATCAAGGGGAGCTCGTGAGAGAGAGCTCGGTAGAATCTTTCTTTCGGGATGAGCAAATCTTGAGGGTGGCTCTTCAAGTTGGAGAGGCCGTTGGAATGGGATCTTGCACAGGAAGAGCGTAGAATCTTCAAGGGATGAGCAAATCGTGAGAGAGCTCGGAAGAGAATCTTCAAGGGGAGCTCGTGAGAAGAGCGGGGATGAGCAAATCTTGAAGATGGCTCGTTGGAAGAGATGAATGGGATCTGCTTTCGGATGAAGCGAGGTCTTCAAGGGGAGCTAGTGAGAGAGAGCTCGGTAGAATACTGCTCGGGATGAGCAAATCTTTAGAGATGGCTCGTTGGAGAGAGCCGATGGGGATCTGCTTTCGGGATGAGCAGTCTTCAAAGGGAGCTTCGTGAGAGAGAGCTCGGTAGAATCTTGCTTTCGGGATGAGCAAATCTTGAAGGGGGCTCGTTGGAAGAGCCGAATGGGATCCTGCCCGGGATGAGTAGGTCTTCAAGGGAAGCTCGTGAGAGAGAGCTCGGTAGAATACTGCTCGGGATGAGCAAATTTATAGAGGTGGCTCGTTGGAGAGAGCCGAATGGGATCTGCTTTCGGGATGAAGCGAGTCTTCAAGGAGCTTCGTGAGAGAGCTCGATAGAATCTTTGCTTTCGGGAAGACCAAATCTTGAGAGATGGCTCGTTGGATAGAGCTTAATGGGATCTGCTGGGATGAGTCTTCAAGGGGAGCTCATGGATAGAATCTTTGCGGGATGAGCAAATCTTCAAAGATGGCTCGTTGGAGAGAGCGAATGGGATCCTCGGGATGAGCAATCTTCAAGGGGGAGCTCGCGAGAGGATGATAGAATCTTGCTTGGGATGAGCAAATCTTTGATGGCTTGTTGGAGAGAATGGGATCCCGGCCGGGATGAAAGCGGTCTTCAAGGGAAGCTTCGTGAGAGAGAGCTTCGGAGAATCTTGCTCGGGATGAGCAAATTTTTAGAGGTGGCTCGTTGGAGAGAGCCTAATGGGATCCTTTTCGGGATGAGCAGGTCTTCAAGGGGAGCTCTTTTGTGAGCAAATCTTGAGAGCTCGTTGGAGAGAATACTACTCGGGATGAGCAAACCTTCAAGGGGAGCTTCGCGAGATGGCTCGTTGGGATGAGCAAATCTTGAGAGATGGCTTGAATGGGATCTGCTTTCGGGATGAGCAGGGTCTTCAAGGAGCTTCGTGAGAGAGAGCTCGGGATGAGAATACTACTCGGGATGAGCAAATCTTGAGAGATGGCTCATTGAGCAAATTTTTAGGATCTCGTTGGAGGATGGGATCCTTCTCCCCTGGGTCTTCAAGGGAGCTTCGTGAGAGAGAGCTCGATGAATCTTTTCTTCGGGATGAGCAAATCTTGAGAGATGGCTCGTTGGAGAAATGGGATCTTCGTGATGAGAGGAGCTTCGATAGAATCTTGCTCTTGCTTCGGGATGAGCAAATCTTGAAGATGGCTCATTGGAGAGAGCCGAATGGTTTCTGCCAAGATGAAAGCGGTCTTCAAGGGGAGCTCATGAGAGAGAACTCGGTAGAATACTGCTCGGGATGAGAAAATCTTTAGAGATGGCTCATTGGAGAGAGCCGAATGGGATCCTGCTCGGGATGAGCAGGTCTTCAAGGGGAGCTCATGCGAGAGAGCTTGGTATAATATTGCTCGGGATGAGTAAATCTTCAGAGATGGCTCGTTGGAGATAGCCGAATGGGATCCTGCTCGGGATGAATAGATCTTCGAGGAGGGCTCGTTGGAGAGAGCCTAAGTTTATGTTGACATTAATGGGCGAATGATTGCCAGTAGATTCTCTGAGTTGCCTTCAGGGCTCCGGGTGCCAGTGTGAGATTTCTTTTGTTTCAACTATGGTGTATATTTCCATGATAATCATATCAATGTGCATCGTTGCATAACGTCAATCATGTAAGGTGATTCTGACTTGTGGGTACCCCTATTCGCATTTCCCTCGATCTTGAAGGTTTTTTCAATGCGGGGAGTCATGAGCAATTTCCTCGCAAGAAATAAGCAAATCGATTAATATCTCATTACCTTTATTCAATACTGGATAGTTAATAAACTAAACATGTCAAGAATTCAGAGGTCGCATTCATGATTAGCAAAGATCAAGGATATAAACGCAGGGCATTTAATCACCATTATTCTCACGTATGAAAATTATCATCAAGTATATTTACTTCATTTCAAGATTTTTCTCATGACATGTTTAATTGTCAATGCTTTAATTTAGTGAGAAACTTCTCGTAGGAGAGTGAAGTCAAGCATGGTTCTTTTAGGCATTTAAATCGCCAAGTGGTATATCGACATTATACACTAATTCGAGATATGAATATTCATGTATGAATTTAAATTATCAAATTAATGATGTAAGGGAATTCACAGTTCACCAATTATTATGCCCCGCTGTTTAACGAAAAATACGCGAGTTGTGATATATTAAAAGGGAGTTAATAGAATAAACTCGATGAATTGAATTGAAAAAAGGATCATCGTAAAATTCTTTTTGAAATCATTCTCTCGAGACTCAGTGTGCTCGTGCAATTTACTTATCAAGCTGTTGCCTCCCTATTTTTTATTCGAACAAAGAATTTGGGCCCAATAATTAATTTAAGCCATATATCCTAGGCCCAACAATTTATTCTAGCAGAAAAGAACTGGGCCGAACAATGGATAGAAAAGTGGCCCAACACTTTTAAAACCTGCAATTTTCCCTTTTTCCCAACCATTTATTTCGGCCCAATGGCTTTAAAAAAACTTGCACTTTTATTTTAAAAGCCCAACAAATTATTTTCTGGGCCCAACCATTAAAAATTAGGTCAAGCCCCAAAAAAACAAGTACTCATCAGATGGGCTCACGTCCCAATGCCAGGAATCCTTCAATGCGGAGCCGTGAGATTCAGTTTCGCTGTGGAGCGGCGATGATGTTGGTGCGACGACTATGAACGGGGATGGGTGGTGATGTCTGTGCGGTGGTTGGTTTCTGGCAAGGGTGGATTTTGAGCACGGTGGGGTTGGTGGCGTTGGAAACGATGGTGTCGGAGCTTGTATGTCGTCCTTTTTGTTCTCGTTGAAAAGAGCTAAGAGGTAGACGGTGAGATTAGTATGGGAGAGGGGGAATAACGCAGCTGGAGAGCACACGGCGGACGAGCCGAAGAGGGGTAGGAGCTTTGCAAAGGAGTAGATGGAAGTTGGAGGCCTGAGAGGATTCGAATGATGTTGATGGTGGTTTTCTTTATTTCGGGATTTTTGTGGAGAGTTTGGGTATATTTGTTGAGAAACAGGGGTGTTGGTTTCTGCCATTTTTTACAGTGCAAAGGAAGAAATATTATAGGCTAGAGAGTGATGATTGGCTTGTGTATTGAACAAATGGTACATGAGCCCAGATTTTTTAGGTGTATTCAAAGAAAGAGAAGCAGTTTTCGGATTTATTTCTCTGGGTTTTTGGATTCGTATATGTGTTGGGTTTGTTTGTTGAGAAATAGGATTTGGAATTTCAGTTTTCTATATAAGAGCAGGCTGCTCAAATTGATTTTGTGTTTCTATACCAGCAAAAGAGTTGCTGCACGAATTTTGGAAAGATCTATGGCAAAGATGAAGATTTGGGTTTGAGGTTGTAGTTGTAGAAATAAGGATTTTAGTTTCAAGATGCTTGTGCAGAAGGTGTTTTCTGGGTTTCTTGGTTTGGGAATTTGAAGATTCAAGTGTTTCAGACTTGAAGGTTTGAAGATGGAGTTTGAAGATTTGAAGATTTTTAGGTGTTCTTGGTGAACAATAAGTGTTCATCAAGATTTTCCATGAAGATTTGAGGGTGAAAAGTGGAAAGTTCTGAGGCTACTCCAATGAGAATACTAAAAAACATAGTTTGATTCTTAAAGAGTACCCTCCTTCTAGCGCCAATTGTTGTGTACTAAAATATCGGGTTAAGAATAATGTAAATGTGGCTAATTGATTCTAGTAACACAAACAAGTAATAATCGAAAGAGAAGAATGCGGGAAGAATTCCCTTAAATTTGGTATTGTATAGATGATGAGAGGAAAATGAGAGCAAGATTGGGAGGGTCCAAGTCCTCTACAATGAGGGGTGTGGTCCTCTATTTATAGAGGACCAACCCTAAAAGATAAAATACTATTTTATTCATCTTGACCATTTATCGTAGGGTTTTATTACAACCGTTGATCTAAACAGTAAAACTTTATCTATTATATATATATATATATTTTACATCAAATGCTCTTGTCATGTCTCGTAAAGTAGACGTCGATTCCTGACTTCGCCGGATTATCTTCTCGTGCTGTGCTTGTCGACTTTGCTCGTGGAGCGACCTCGGGGGAGGTCGCCCGCTCAGATAGTCTTTACTCTTCTCTTTCCAACCTCGCCTATGGGTCGTCCTCGAGGGAGGTCGCTCGTTAAGGTGAGGTTGGTCCTCTGTCGGGTCGGTCCTCTGTCGGGTCAGGTTGATCCGGGCCTAGGTGCGCCCTACTGACGTGTCGGATACGGGCACATATCCAGTTTGATTTGTGCTACAACACCTGGATCCATAGCAATATTTTATATAGGAAAAGCCTCATCAATGCAACGCGATCGATGGGGTGGTTTTATTGCCTTCCTCAACTAAATCTCTGTATGGGTCCTTCGTTTTTCCTCTTGATGGGGAGAGTAGAAAACTATATGCGATTTAGTATATAGGGGGTCATAATCATGATGCTCTTTATATAGTACTCAATTAGGGTTCCCATAATCCCCGTAATTGAGTCCTACTTGGTATTTACTCATAATTCCATATCAATTTCAATAGTCAATTGTATCACCATAATTGAATCAATCAATTAAGCGGCCTAATTATAATTATAAATGGCTAATATAATTGCATAAAATATGCAGCCCATATATAGGAAATAATAATTTCCTAACAATCTCCCACTTGGGCTACATATTAATCTTAAGCAATTATATTTCCTTATGTGCACAACTTTACGCCATTCATTCTTTGACTATTGCCTTACAATTTCGTCTATCTCATATACTAGAAATGAGACTATCACAATTTTCATCACATCATATATTGTGACTAAACCGTGATAATCACCATACTAGTACACTCAACGATATAGATCAAATATGGTGAGCAGCATGGAAATTTCATGCAATGTGATCTTAATCATGTCTATTTCCAACTGACCCAACTGTAGTCTTTACCGAGATCAACATATGCAATGTAAAACATCACATACTAACACATAATGAGTTCAGAAATAACATAGCCATCAACTTTATTCTGCAGAAAAAGAGGACCAAAGAAAATACATATAACATTAACTCCCACTAAACTAAGGTAAAGTTTTGAATAACACCCATATGAGCAGTATGCTCGTGAAACAGTTTTGGTGTTACTGCCTTAGTTAAGGGATCCGTTAGCATAGAATCCGTCCTAATATGTTCTATGGAAATGTATTTATTCTGAACTCTCTCCTTAACAACAAGAAACTTGATTTTGATGAACTTTGACTTTACAGAGCTCCTGTTGTTATTCGAGTAAAGAACGGCTGAGCTATTGTCACAATAAATCCTTAGAGGTCGTTCAATGTCGTCAACCACATGCGCAGCCCAGTGACAAAATTTTGCAGCCATATCCCATGGTTGGATGTCTCATAGCATGCAATGAACTCTGCAACCATGGTGGATGAGGCTATGAGAGTCTGCTTAACAGACTTCCATGAGATAGCTCCACCAGCCAATGTAAAGACATATCTAGATGTGGAGCGCTTGCTATCTTGACATCCAGCAAAATCGGAGTCAGAATATCCCATGATCTCTAAATGATCTCCGATAAGTGAGCATGTAATCAATTGTTCTCTTCAAGTATCGCATCACGCGTTTGGTTGTCTTCCAATGTTGCTCTCCTGGATTACTCAAGTATCTGCCTAATACTCCCACTATAAATGCCAAATCAGGACGAGTACAAACTTGAGAGTACATAAGGCTTCCCACTGCCGACGCATAGGGAATCTTTTGCATCTCTCTTCTTACAAAATCATTATCAGGGCACTGTTTGAGACTAAACTTGTCTCCTTTAGCGATAGGGGTATCCGAATGTTTACAGCCTTTCATGCCAAATCTACTCAAAACCTTATCGATATAGCCCTTTTGCGATAATCCAAGAATACCTTGAGAACGATCTCTAAGTATTTGGATTCCTAATACAAAAGAGGCTTCACCAAGATCTTTCATCTCGAATTTCTTCGTCAGAAATCTCTTAGTTTCGCACAATAAGTCTATATCGCTACTAGCAAGTAGAATATCATCGACGTACAAAACCAAGAAAATGTATTTACTCCTACTGAACATGTGATATACACAATCGTCAACGACATTCACCTCGAAACCATATGAAGTAATGACTTGATGAAATTTGTGATACCATTGACGGGTTGCTTGTTTAAGCACATAGATGGATTTCTTTAATTTGCAAACCATAGACTTTGGATCTCCGGATACAAAGTTTTCCGGTTGCACCATATAGATTGTTTCTTCAATTTCACCATTGAGAAAAGTAGTCTTTACATCCATCTGGTGTAGCTCGAGATCAAAATGAGCTACCAATGCCATAATAGTTCTAAAAGAGTCCTTCGATGATACTAGATAGAAGGTCTCTTTATAGTCAATGCCCTCCTTTTGAGTAAAGCCTTTGGCGACCAGACTAGCCTTATATCTTTCGACATTGCCCTTTTGTTGGGAAATTTATAGTTTTGATGGAAGTTCCAAAATAGTTGTAATAGAACCAGTCGAACCTGTTAGTCGACTGATGAATTGATAGGAAACCAACTGAACATGTTAGACAACTGATTAATTAGAATAGGTCACATATTGAGGGGGAACTCAATATGTATAGGTTAAGTCCTGGAGAAGATCAGAAGAGCAGATCATAAATCAGTAGACCAGAAATCAGCAGACCAAATTTATGTTGGGGAATGAGTTGCACAGATCTATTCGGGGTGAATATTTAAATACAAATTTAATTCTTTAATTAATACTAGCATGAATTAATCCTATATTAATTCAAATAATAATTGCAACAACATATCATGCATATAAAAAGCCACGTAAAACCTCACGATCACGGAATCTACGGGTTTACGTGAACGCATACCTCTCGGGATGGCAAAAGACTTGGTTGGACGGACTAACCAAAAGGACTTCCCAAGTATTCCCTTAGCCCTTGCTCAACTATCCGGTGGAAGGACACTTGTCGAACAATTAACAAAAGGAAAAAAAATAAACTTTGTTGCACCACTTATGTGGATTTGCTAATTTTTCCAGCACATGGAATTGTACTTGGGAATGAAACAATCATCCCTATTTATAGGATAGAGGTGGTCGAATTTTTTTCAAGAGAAAACCAATGTGGGAAAAGACTTTTCTTGATCACCAAGAAATCTTGAATATATCTCCTATATTCTTTTTCCCATAATTAAAATATTCCACAAAAATCCCACCTCCTCAATATATGGAATTTTCGAAAATTTGGAGTGCAAGATTCCAAGATTTGGATCTTCTTGAATTTATGAGATATTCTTGTATTTCAAGAAATATATATCTTCCATAATATATTTTCAAGAAAATCAAGAAAATCTTTCTTGCCCTCTATTTTCAAAGATTTCGAAATATCCCTTATGAATAACCAAGTGGGAGATTTCTTGAATTTAATGAGATAATCTTGTATTCCAAGAATACATATCTTCATTCCATAACAAAATTCAAAGAAAATCTTTCTCCCTCTTTTATCCATAAATTTCGAAAATTTAGAGAAAAAATAAGCAACAATATTTATTTTATTTTAATCACCTTTTTAGTTATTGGACTATTTGTTGGGCTACTCAGGGGGCCTTTAGGAGAATTAAGATTGGACCTTCTAATGGACCTTGAATATCTAATATTGAGCCACAATATAATTCAAGCCCATAAATATTAATTAATCCCACTACATAATTAATATTGCACTATCCATCTTAACCCATATTACAATCAATATGACTCCCGATCATTATTTCCCGTGTTTAAGATTATCTAGCCCATTAATTAATTCAAGCCACTGAAATAAGCTTTCCATTAATTAACATCTTTTATCCTTGGTCAAGGAACGTTCAACATTATTATCCATACCAGAAACTAATTCCACTTACAAGATTTGGAAAGATAAAGCATATGAACCTCCCAAGGGCAAATCAAACAAAGCGTGCTTGCACACACGCGATTCTTCGTATTAAATCTTAGCAATCACATGTGACCAATAATATTGCCCAAGATAAAAAGTATTGAATCTCTTTGATTCGCTACCCATGATAAGTCAAAGCAATAGTTACCAATCCCACGTGATCTTATTTAAGGGACGAAGGTTAAGAAATAACGAACCACTGAGGTCTAATTCTCCCTTGTTCAGTTATGAAGAATTTATCCTCCTGTAGGTCCTATTCAGTGCATCAGTCATGCACTAGTATAATCTCTTGGTCAAGACAAACCAATCTGAGCCTTACACCTCAACCTTTCGAGATGGGTTGTTCATTTCCATCTAGGTCGTGAATGGCGTACTTTTTAGTTACAAGGGACTTTATTAATTTAATCTTACGTGATCCGGTATCACTAAATTAACTACAATGTAACACGTCTTTAATTATTGAACAGTTATGCGAAGAAATATATGTAACATTCAATCATATTTAAAGCATCAATGATAAACAATTTATTTCAGTAAATAAGTCTGAAAATTCAGTTTCGATTATACAAAGTAAAAAGCATACTTTTCAGTATAATCCCAACAATTTAAGCAAATCAGAAATCAGCAGACCAGAAATCTGCAGATCAGAAATCAGCAGATCAGAAATCAGCAGACCAGATTTATTGATCGAAATCAATGACCCAGTTTCAAAGACCCCGTAAATCAAAGTAGTTGATCTGATCCGTTAGACACACAAGAAGCTGGCCAATGAGAAGATAACAACACATATATGGATGTGACATAAAGCTGCAAGAAATAGTGCAAAAGGACAAAGAAAAGCTGGAAGACTATTAGTATGGATTTGAATTTACTCTCCAACGGTAATATTCAAATTCACACTATAAATACATTGCACTGCCTTCAAAAGAAGATAATGGAGGATGCTGCAAAGTGAAGATTAAAGCCAAATATTCAAGCATCTCGATTCAAGAACACAGAGCATTAAATATCCAAATTTACCCAAGAGTGTTCTTCATCATATCTAAGCATAAATGCCATATCATAAGCTTAGAGAGATTTTCCCAACCTTAGCTTAAAGGCTAAAACAATGTAAGGGAAAATCTCACCTAGTTGGAAATAACACCAAATTCAAACCCTTTCTTGAGAGAGAATTAGTGGTTAAGTAAGGTAGTTAATAGGTGATCCCGTGAGGGAGATAAGTCCCGTTGAGTGAGAGCTCCATAAATATCTGTAAGGTGTTGGACTAATACGTTAAACTAAGTTCAGCTGGTTAACTAAGTGCCCCTGATGATAGGGAAGAGTGGATGTAGGAGTTGGACTCCGAACCACAATAAAATCGTGTGTTCTTTACTGCTTTATGTTCTTACTTGCCATATGCATTTGGTTATAAGCAAAACACATCGTTTAAAAAGAAAATTTTGGAATCACTATTCCCTTACCCCTGTTTTATATGCATTACATGGTTTTTCACGACCCGGCACCTTGAATCCCTCTTGGTTTTTCACTATTCCCGCCCTGCTTTTTATATGCATTTACAACCAATGGGTTTCACACCTTCAGGTAATTTGACAAGATCCCAAACGTCATTGTCACTCATAGACTTCATCTCATCCTTCATGGCATCAATCCACTTTTGAGAGTTAGAACTACATTTGGCTTGTGCAAAGGTGATTGGATAATCCTCTGTTAAACCTATGCCATCCTCATGTTCTTGGAGAAATACTACATATGTTGGGGAATTAATTTCCCGGATCTATTCGGGGCGAATATTTAAATATAAATTTAATTCAAATAATTATTACTAGCATGAATTAAACCTATATTAATTCAAATAATAATCCAACAACAAATCTTGCATATAAACAAGCCACATAAATCCTACGCATGCGGAATTGCTAGGAGTTTACTTGAACTAACCTTTTGGAGTGACAACCGTTGAGAAGATGGATACCCGTTCACACGAACAAACCCAAAGAGCCTTCTCAAGTATTCCCTCATCCTTGTTCAATAATCCGGTGGTAGGATGCTCACGAACAATTAACAAAAGGAAAAATAAAATTATGTTGCACCACTTTTGTGAATTTCTAATTTTTCCAACACATGGAATTGCACTTGGTGATGAAAAATTCATCCCATATTTATAACACGGGGGGACAAAAATTAGGGCTTATGGGACTTTAGGGAAATTTCCTTGCTTCTTCATCAAGATACAATCTTGAATATATCCAATATATTCTATTTCCCAAAAAATCTCCCAACAAAATCTTCTCCTCCTTCTTGCACTTATAATTTTCGAAAATTATCAATTAATAGGGATGAAATAAGATCTTTGACTTATCTTGAATTTATGGGATAAACTTGTATCTCAAGAATACTTATTCCATAAAATCTTTCCAAGAAAATCAAGAAAATCTTTTCTCTCTCTTCCTTAATTATTTTCGAAAAAATAGGAAAAATAGGCAACAATAATTTATTTTATTTTAATCACATTTTTCAGTTATTGGACTTTATCTTTGGGCTACTTGAGGGGCCTTTAGGAGAATTAAGATTGGTCATTCCAATGGACCTTGAATTATCAATATTGAGCAACAATATTATTCAAGCCCATAAATATTAATTAATCTCACTACATAATTAATATTGCATTATCCATCTTAACCCATATTACTGTTAATATGGCTCCCAATTATTATTTTCCGTGTTTAAGATTATCTAGTCCATTAATTAATTTAAGCCACTGAATAACTCAATATTAATTAATATCTTTTTTCTTGGAGTAAGGTCAGTTCAACATTATTATCCATACGGGAAACAAATTCCACTTACAAGATTTGGTATGATAAAACTTCTGAGCCCACCAAGGGAACAAATCAAGCAAGACGTACTTGCACACGATTCCCCGTATTAAATCTTAGCAATCGTCGTGTAACTAATAATATTGCCCAAGATATAAAGTATTGAATCACATTGATTCTCTACCCATCATAAGTCAAAGCAATAGTTATTAATTCCACACGATCCTATTTAAGGGACGGGGATTAAGAAATAACGAACCACTGAGGTCTAATTCTTCTATATTCAATACTGGAGAATTTGTCCTCCTATAGGTCCTATTCAGCGCATCATAATGCACCAGTGCAATCTCTTGGTCAAGACAAGTCAATCTGAGTCTTACACTTCAACCTTTCACGATGAATTGTTCATTTTCATCTGGATTGTAAATTATGTACTTTGTTACAAGGAACTGTTAATTTAATATTCTGTGATCTGGTATCACTAAATTAACTATTATGTAACACGTACTATTTATTGAACAGGTATGCAGTAAATATATGTAACATTCAATCATATTTAAAGCATCAGTGATAAATAATTTATTTAAGCAAATAAGACAGAAATTCAGTTTGGTTATACAAAGTAAAAGCATACTTTTCAGTATAACCCCAACAACATAATCATCCGAAATTGCACTTCTCCTTTCTCTAGTGGATCGCCTTAATGACACCTATTGAGGTTGATGAGTTTGTACTTCAGCTAATGGAGAAAGAATCTCATTGTTGTCTTGATTTGGAATAACGTTAGGAATATCATTCTCTACCACTGGAATGACGTTAGGAATCATTCTCTACCACTGGAATTATGTTTTGAGCAGCAATAGGTATAGAAACCACATCACTGTCAATAACAGATTCCTCCTCAAAGACACCATCCCTTATGATCCCTTCCCTCCCAAACTCAACATCCTCAAGAAACCTAGCATTTCCCGTTTCAAAAAAGGTTCTTGATGTGGGATGGTAAAATTTATACCCCCGAGAATACTTAAAATAACCAACAAAGTAACAACTAACCGTTCTTGAGTCCAATTTTCCTTAATGCGGCTTGTGAGGTCGCGCCTCAGCTGGACAACCCCAGATGTGCAAGTGCCTAATACTAGGTTTCTTGCCCATGAAAACTTCATAGGGGGTTTTGGTAACTGCTTTGCTAGGTACCATATTGAGAATATGTACGCGGTCTTCAAAGCTTTTCCCCAAAGTGACTCTGACAAGGATGAATGAGAAATCATACTTCTTACCATATCCTTAAGAGTTCGGTTTCGTCGTTCGGCAACACCATTCATGCTGGGGGACCCCGGCATTGTGTATTGTGGAACAATTCCACACTCTTTGAGGAAAAGTGCGAAGGGCCCGGGACATTGTTCTCCTGATCCATCATATCGTCCGTAGTATTCACCACCATGATCCGATCTGACAGCCTTAATTTTCTTTCCAAGTCGAAGTTCAACTTCGGCTTTGAAAGACTTGAAAACGTCCAAAGATTGAGATTTTTCATGTATCAAATATAGGTAGCCTAATCTAGAGTAATCGTCTATGTACGTAATGAAGTATCGTTGTCCATTCCAAGATGTTGTAGGGAATGGACCACATATATCAGTGTGAATAAGTTCTAAGACATCCTTAGCTCTTTCGGCACCTAATTTCCTCACTTTTGTTAATTTCCCTTTGATGCACTCAACACAGATTTGAAAATCTGTCAAATCTAGGGGATCAAGGATTCCATCTAACACAAGCCTTTGCATTCTCTGTTTAGAGATATGCCCTAAACGCGTGTGCCACAAAATGGCAGAATCCTCACTAAATTTCCTTTTTGTACCTTTAGAACTTGTTTGCAGTATAATGTTATGGGAAGTAACAATATCAAGTATATATAGATTATCAATCAAGGAACCAGTACTAATAAGATTTGAATTTTGAAAGAGGCTAACTTTATTATCTCCAAAAGAACAAGAAAAACCAAATTTGTCCAAACATGAAATAGAAATTAAATTCCGTCTAAATGACGGTACAATGAATATCTCAAACAAATCCAAATAAAAACCAGTCCTTAAATGCAATCTAAAAGTCTCTATAGTCTCTACTTCAACTTTATTGTCGTCGCCCACATAGATGAATCTTTCAGCATCACTTGGCGGTCGGCTCCACAGCAACCTTGCAAAGACATACTTATGTGAGTAGTAGCACCAGAATCTACCCACCAAGTATCTTTTGGTACAAAAGATAAATTCACTTCAGAACAAACAAAAGTTAGAGGTGTACTTTTCTTAACACGTCATGCAGCGTACTTGGGACATTCTTTCTTCATATGCCCTGGCTTCTTACAAAAGAAGCAATTTTGTTCATCAATCTTTTGCTTCTTTTGTTGAGAAGATCCCTCTGCAGTACCCTTAGCTCTCTTTGTCTTCTTTTTCTGAGAGTTAAATGCCAAATGAGCACTTTCAGTCTTATCTCTTTGTTGTCTCTCTTCTTCTTGCACACAGTGAGATATAAGCTCATTAAGGGACCACTTATCCTTTTGAGTGTTATAACTCACTTTGAATTACCCAAAGTGTGCAGGAAGCGAGATCAAAACCAAATGCACGAGCAAGTCCTCAGACAGCTCTAACTTTAGTGCTTTTAGTTTTGATGCGAGATTAGACATCTCCATAATGTACTCCCTTATGTTCCCTTTGCCCTTATACTTTATGGAAACGAGTGACGCCAAATGGCTACTCGCCTCTGACTTCTCATTTCTTTGAAAGTACTGCTCAATGGACTCAAGGAACTTTTTAGCATTTTCACTCTCAGTAATAGATCCCCGAAATACTTCCGGAATGGATCGCCTCATGATCATCAAACTCATTTGGTTAGATCGATCCCATTTCTCAATTTTGACCTCTTTCGGGTTAGCATCAGTAGCAATGGGTCAATCAGACCGAAGAGCCATATCGAAATCCATACAACCGAGAACAATCTCTACGTTCTCTTTCCAAAATTTGAAATTCGTCTCACTCAGCTTTGGGATGTTATTAACTTGAGCAGACACATTATTAGCTGTAGCAACAGAAACTGAAGAGAGAACAATTATAAGCATACTCACATAAACTTATATGTCATGAATACGACATGAATGAATAAACAAATAAATTGGGGACCCAAGCAAGATACCGAGTACAACATTAACCTCCGTCGAAGGACAGAAAGTTAATTGTAAGTGGTACTCTTGGTGCAATGATCAAGCACTAATAATAAATTCGATCAAAATAAAGTCTGTCGAAGGACGGACTAATGTTCACATGAAAAAAAAAATTGATTATTACGTGCTTATCATCACAGATGTATTGTCATTCGGCCAAGTTGCATCAAACCGAAGGGCCGATCACAACGCGCATAAATAACTTTACACCAACATCTATTTAATTTTAATAAAATCGCTCTCGACAACAGAGGTTGCGAAGGCTACTTGTTGTTTTTTCTGATTAAATTAAAATTTACTAGACTAAAAAAGTAATAATTAATATTAACTGAATTTAATTATTTTAATCAAACAACATAATTGTCATGTCCTCAATTTAATTCAATTAAAGTCTAGAAACCAAATTAGACCTTAATTAAACATCAGTGCACTAAAGTGCCAACATAACCCAAATAAATTTAATTGATTAGTGCATCACATATTATCAATCAATAAGCAAATTCTCTGCGCCCAAATTCAAAAGTACAGTAAGAACATTAATCAATTAAATAATTAATGGATCCAAAACATCATACTAATTGGTGGAAATAATTTAATAGAAGCAGTAGCACCTAATCCCAAAATTCCACCATCAAGAATCAATTAAATTAAAAAAAAAAAGCAGTAGCAACACCATATATTCAAAGTTGAATTGGAAACCACGAGAACAGTGGTGGATCTCTTAATCCCAGTACACAAAACACACACATACCTTAAAGTAATTCAACAAATTGAAAACACCACATATACATATTAATCGATTCAAACAGAATTCAAAACCAATTAATATCTCGGGATTTTGATAAAAAAAAATAAAAAATCTTAACTTATCAATCTATAAAATTCTTCCAAAATTTCAGAAAATCAATAGATTCAATAAATTAATTAACAATCCATAAATCCCAATAATAAAGCAGTAATGACTGCTCTGATACCACTTTTTGTATTTATACAATTACAGGAATATATATATATAATACAATAAACATCCTAGATGCGAAAATTCTAGGACAACAACACGCTCAATCATCAAGGATTAGTGGATTTAGTGAAATACCTGGATCCATAGCAACATTCTGTATAGGAAAAGCCTCACCAATGCAACGCGATCGATGTGGTGGTTTTATTGCCTTCCTCAACTAAATCTCTGTATGGGTCCTTCGTTTTCCCTCTTGATGTGGAGAGTAGAAAACTGTATGCGATTTAGTATATAGGGGACCATAACCATGATGCTCTTTATATAGTACTCAATTAGGGTTCCCATAATCCCCGTAATTGAGTCCTACTTGGTATCTCCTCATAATTCCATATCAATTTCAATAGTCAATGGTATCACCATAATTGAATCAATCAATTAAGCGGACTAATTATAATTATAAATGACTAATATAATTGCATAAAATATGCAGCCCATATATAGAAAATAATAATTTCCTAACAAAACGAGCACAAAAACTCTTGGGATGGTGAAGGTAATTGATTCATACTTGGTATCTACTCATAATTCCATATCAATTTCAATAGTCAATGGTATCACCATAATTGAATCAATCAATTAAGCGGACTAATTATAATTATAAATGGCTAATATAATTGCATAAAATATGCAGCCCATATATAGAAAATAATAATTTCCTAACAAAACGAGCACAAAAACTCTTGGGATGGTGAAGAAAAATGTTGAGCCCAGCACTGCTCGAGTCCAGCAGTAGAGCATTGCACAAAAATTCTTGGGATGGTGAAGAAAAATGGTATTATGTCTTGCTTCTCTTTTTTATTTCAGTATGAGGTTTACCGCTTTCTTTTGTTTTCATGTTAGACTATGTTTGTTTATAGTTTTGAGGGGATTTGAAATCTTGTAGAGGAGATTTGGAAGGATTTGATATAAAGTAAAAAAAGTGTATATGTATTTTTTTATATGTTTTGGGAGTCTGGATTTTTGTACAATTTGATCAAATAGGATTTTGAAAAAAGTAGATGATATAAATAATATTATCTTTGTAAAATGTAATATAGAAATGATTGAATAATTATATAATGATAATAAAGTAAAAAATGTAGGAGATGGAATATTGAGTTGGATAGATAACAATAATTGAAAAGTGTGTGATAGATGATTGATAGTGTATTGAAAATTGTGTTTGGAAACGATAAAATAAGTGTATTATAGGTATTATAGATTATAATTTTGGAGGATTTAAAATCCTATACCAAAATCTTGATAAGAGACTTCCCAAATCATAAACATACATACCATTAGAGGGCGTTTGGTTTACAGGGCTGGATTGATTAGGTGTGATAGGATTGAGTGAGATTGAGTAAGATTAGATTGATTTGACTGTATTTGTTTGAATCAAGATATGCGTTTTGATTGTAGGATTGGATTGATGCATTAGATGAGATATTTATTGAAATGTCATAAATAATCTTAAATTGAATTGAAACAACCACACTTCATTCTTGTGAATCTATTCAAACAATAGAAGGTCAATATGTAATATTGCATTTGGGATATGTTCTATCTCATCTTTCACATGTGATTGGTATATCCCCTTATGAAGTGATTTAATACATTTTCTACACCGGCTTGAAGTATATCATGGGCTCTTATCCCACAAACCAAACGGTAGATTAGTTGGGATTAAATTCTAATCCTGACCTATCCCGATCAATTCCGCAAACCAAACGAGGCCTTAAATATGTGTTTGTTTCCTTCCAGATTGGGGATTCAATGGCTTTGGGCTTAAAAATTAGGAAGTGTCAAATGAGTTATAAACATGATTATTAATCAACTTCTGATTCACAAACTCACATAAATGAACATCAATCTCTTTAAAAGTGTTAAAAGCGTCTCACCGTCTCACACAAATACGTTGGGATCAATTTAAAATTGACAGGTTCTTTAAAAAAAATGAAAATGCCAGTTTACATAAAACTGGAAATTTAATTTCTAATCGATGCTAAACTAAAATGTACTCTCTATATCCCACTATAAGTTTCTCACTTTTCTTTTTAATCTGTCTCATAATAAGTTTTCTCTTTCATAAGTAGATAAAGTAATTTCACTATCCATAATTTTTATACTCAATTTTCACACAATATTACAAAAAAATGTCACTCACTACTCTACTCATTGCTTCACTTACCTTTTTTCTCTTTCTTAATATCCAAAATTACCCTTCACTTAGTTAAAACACCCAAAGAAAGGGAAAAATTATAAAGAGACAAGGGGAGTAGAATTTATAGAGTTAAACGCAAAATGAACGCAATTTATCGAATATAAAAACTATTTTTCATAAATTTATAGAGAAAAGAAAATTTAGCCATCTTTACTTTTAACATATTTTTTAATATGGCGCTTGCATTTACAATTTGTTAAAATTAAATCTATAATGTTTTATTTGAATCGTGTCCTGTTAATTTTATTTTTAATCATTAGGGCCCTTTCAATTTTTGTACAGATAATGGTCAAATGTTAATGCAACTGAAATTACAATAACTACTCAATTGTTACAAATAAAAATAATAGAAAATTTAAGAATTTAACTACTATTAGAGTATTAGGTCAAAAATTCATCATACGATAAATTAAAGATTCAAACATTTTAAAAAATAACTCATAGATGCAAAAGGAGTGTTGAAAACCCCATAATACCCCACACTCTCTCACTCTCTCTAAATACCAGCCGCCCACCTCCCCAATAATTATTACTCCCTCCGTCCCAAAATTATTGTCCAGTATTCTATTTTGGGGGTCCCACAATTTTTGTTCACTTTCCTAAAATGGAAAGTTTCATCAATATAAACACCATTCACAATACATATAAATTACACCAATTGTCACTCACTTAACCCCTTACACTTTAACACTTTATCACTTTTTCACTTTACAATAAAGTTGATTTACCAATTCTGCCCCTTACACTTTAACACTTTATCACTTTTTCTTAAAAACCGATCACACAGTAAACCGGACAATAATTTCGGGACGGAGGGAGTATTTCACTTCTCTTCTCTCTCTCACTCATTCTCTCTTTCAAAAACCCTTCGGTTGCATCTTCCAAAAACAATCCCCGTAGCTGAAGTATTTTCACAGGAATCAGTGAGAGAGTGACGAATCGGGGGGCAATGAATGAGGTGCCTCACACGAAGTCTCCGGCGGAGAGCCTGACCTGCGCGACTGAGGTGATGGATCTGTTTCGTCTGGCAGCGTGAGGGTGTTTTGGTTGGTAGTTGTGGCAGAAGTTGGTATTGGTGGTGATGGGGGCGCCAACAGATCTAGTTTCAACCCATTTATGACGGCGGCGGATCTAGGGTTTCGACGACGGCGGTGGCTATTCTCTCTCCGTAACTTGCAAGGTAATCCCCTTTTCGGATTATACAACTATGTTTTTCTAGATATTTTCTTCATTTCGTTTCAATTTCCTGGGCATTAATTCCGTTTCGTTACATATTTGTGCAATTTTTGGGGTCGGCGGCGAAGACGAAGGCGGCGCGGCAGAGCCGCAGCTGAAAACAAAGCGAAAGCGTTCTGTTTCGGCCAGTTGCGGATCTGTTTCGGCCAGGCGTCCGCTGAAGAGGAAGTGAAAGCATTTTGAGTTTAATTTTTATTTGTAGATTTAAGGTTTGTGGATCTCATTGTTGCATCGAATTGGACCATTATATCTCATTCATTTTAAGGTTTGAAGGAAATTTGTAGATTTTTTTCTCCTGCAACAAAGGAAATTTTCTTGTATTTGGGGTTCTGGGTATGCATATGTCCATGAATGCATGAACTAGTGCATAATTTTTTGCATATGTTTATGTATTTTATGCACGCATGCATGTCGAAAAATGTGTATCTGGGTTTATCTGGAATTTTTGTTCTAGAAGGAAGACGAAATGAATGTAAATTTTTTAATTTGGATCTGTAAATTATTTTAGATATGTTTTTTTTTTTCAAATTGTGAATGAATAAGAAACACAGAAAATAAAAAACAGAAGTTGAATAAAAAAATGAATGTTGCTGCAGGAAAATAGGAGATAAGAGAGAGGAAAATGAGTGCATGGGGAAGTGTGAATGTCATGTCACAATGTTACTACACGAACTACAGAAAATAGGGGTTACAAAATGCTGATTAATGGAAGGGTATTTTTGACTTTCAACAATCCATTTTGGACCTAAGAGTTAGGGGTGGGAATAGGTCAGGTCGGATCAGACTTCACATAAAAAGTCTGGGTCTGATATTTAATTTTTAGGTTCAAGTTTGACTTGTTATCTATGATAAATTATTTTTTTAATAGGCTAGGTCTGACCTTTTAAGTTAATAGGCTGGACTGAAAGCCTTTTAAAAGTTTATATAAGAGATATTTGTTTACAATCTTACTAAGACTACTATTCATTATTAAAAATTCAAAATTGCATCTATAAAAATTTTAAGTGTACAAAATACAAATAATAATACTAAGGGTGCGTTTGTTTTGGGATTTAAGTGTGCGGAGCAAGTCAAGGTTTTAAAATCTAGGGATTTAGAATCCTTGATGAATAGTAAATGTATGTGTTTGTTTTGGGATTTGAGTGGAGTGAGATTTAACTTTATGTCAAATCAATGCTGATATTGTATTATTATATTATATTGAGAAGAGTAATAAAGTGTTTAAAGTGTGATGTATTGGGAAGAATAATAATAGATTTTATAGGTATTTGTAGGTGTGGATTGAATGTGGAATTTGAAAACTAGATTCTAAATCTTAAACTCGTATGAGACGGGGAACGCAAAGTCCTAAGTCCATCCGTGTGAGTCCCAAAACAAACGCAACCTAAGTGTTTCATCAAATCATAAAAAACAATAACAAAATCATTATAAAAGTCAATAGTTATTAAAATATTTAAATTATTATAAAATTATTTAAAGCATTACAAAAACTAATAGTTATCGTGTTGCGTTATTTGCATTTGTATATTAAATATATAGTACTACCTCCATCTCAACTCTTTGTTTACATTTACTATTTTCTCGTGTTTTATCAAACGGTTTTTTTATTAATATTTAATATTTATAATGATAAAGTAATTTTTAAAGAGACATAATAGAGAAGATGTAGATCTATCATACCTCTCCTTAAAAGTCATTTTATCATTTCAAATACTAATAAACAACCGCTCGCTAAAACACGAGAAAAAAAAGTAAGTGTGCACAAAGAGTTGGAACAGATGGAGTATTAATTATTATCTGTTTTATTAATATTGTTTACAAGGGTTAATTCTAAATAAATACACGACCTTTAGACCAAATATCAATTTAATCACGACCTTTAAAATTATTGTATAAAAGTCTAACCTTTGATGTTGTTGCAAATTAATACATATTTTTTCCACCGGCCGTGAAGAGACGGTGTGGCTCACCGAAACTATTATTTTTGTTATGTCAGATTACACGTAGGATGAAATGCCTAAATCATAAATATAAAAAATATTAAAAAGGTTAATTAAAAACAAAATAAAAAATAAAATCTAAAAAAATAAAATAAATTATTTAAATTTAAATTCCAAACCTTAAAAACTAATTCTCGCCGTCAATGTTTCAAAATTAAATATATTCACATGTTTCAAAATTAAACAAAATTAAATGTAATCCCTTAGTTTCTCTTCCTCCATTCAGTCCACACATTGTTTATTGACACTCCTTTAACCTCTCACTTGTTGTTTTCATCGCAGTCGACCTCCTTAAATTAAATTTGTCAATTGTTTATTGAGATTCGATCAATTTTATGAAATGGATATCAATTTTATTTGAAATTTGAGATTGATTTTATTTTAATTGTTGTTTATTTGATGTGTAATACTGCAAACTTGAAGTATAATTTTTTTTCCGACAAATCTGAACCAAATTCGCGTATGCGATTTTGGGGATAGGGATTCTGTGATTTTGGTGTAAAATTCAATTTTGAGGATTCACACAACTCAAATTTGGGGTGGAGTCAGTGGTTTTGCGATTACGAGGGATGTGGAATAATTTAAAAAAAACATTATTTAATATGTATTATCCTAATTGGCAAGTATACACATGCTCCGGTGAGCCACGTCACCCCTTCACGGCCTGAGGAAAAAAAACGTGTATCGATTTGCAACAATATTAAAGGTTGGGCTTTAATACAAAAATCTTAAAGGTCGTGATTAAATTGATATTTGGTCAAAATGTCGTGCATTTATTTAGAATTAACCCTATTTACAATTATACAATTATATGTAGTTAAGTAGGCAGACCTGTTGGTCTTAAAAGGCTTACGAAAAAGCTCAAATCTAACCTATTTAAGTAAATAAACTTTTAAAATTTGTCTGAATCTAACTTATTTATTAAATGAGCCGAGTTGAGCAAGGCTTTAGAAGGGTGGGCCGTAGGCCATATCGAGTAGTGTGACCTATTTTCACCCCTATAAGAGTATTAAGTGGAATTGATTGGACCTATTAATCATATTGGGTACCATTTTGAACGAGCAAGTTACTCACTCAAGATTTAATTCAAACAAAGTTAATTAAATTTAACGGCAGTCTACTATTATATGGAGTAACATTTAATCTCACATACTACATCAATTAAGCACATATCATCAAGATCTCAAAAAGTACATCGGCTCACAGAAAGAAAAAAAAAAGACAGAAACAAATGATAAATTGGATTTAACCTCATGTTCTACATTAAAAAAAATTATGCCTGATATTCTACTTCCTTGAGCATCATCATCATCACGCAGTGAATAAATAACACGATAGCCTGATGCAACTTATATCATCTGAAGTAAGATAACACGTATTTTATTTAAAATAAAATGAGACGGTCTCATATATGAGATGGAGTATAAATTAGTAAAAATCAACCCCAATCATATCCAAAGTGTTAAAGCATCGACATACCCAAATTATGCTTCGTCTCATCATAAAACAAATGCTCATCTGAGTGTGACTCTTTATTTAATGAGACACACTTGCATGAGAGACGATCTCATGATGAGACGGGACATAAATTGGCGTTAACGCTTTAACACTTTTGGAAAAATAGTGTAATTTATCTTAAGTTTTATTCCGCCTCACGACGTGAAACTTTGTTTAAATATATGAGTTTTTGTCGTATTTAATGGCTAGAATTCTATGCATGCAAACTACAAGTTTCTTGACTATTCCAACGAGTAGTTACTGGACAGTCTGGACATCATTTCAAATACATCAACAATATGATTACAACCAAACAACAAAAGACTATGATAGGCTGATAGCCACATCCAGAAAACAAATTAGGGCACCAAACATAGTAGTTTAATATGAACAAACAGAAAGAAAGGGCAGGAACATTTATTCAAACAAAGAGTTGATCAAGGGGCTCATATCCAAGTAGCTCTCTCTCTTCTGATATTTCCTTTGCTGAACTCCAGAGGGGACCGTCACTTGGATATAATTCGATCACTCGAAGCGATGATATTTCTGCCAAACTCATTGGAAGCTCCTCCAACTTTACCTCTGAAAGAGCAAGATGCTCAAGACTTGGAAAATGGTAATTCTCTACCTCCCAAATCTTAAGATCACACCCAAAAATCGTTAGGGATTTCAATCGACAAAACTCCTCCTCAATGGGATTCCACTCTTCGCCTATTACAGCGTGTCTGTACAGTTTGAGAACTTCAAGGTTGGGCAACGAACCAACAATTGACAATTCTTCCCAAGGAATTTTGCAAAATGCTAAGCTCAACTTTTTCAGTGAAACTGGGAAGGCCCTTAAATTCTGAGCACCATCCACTAGAAGTGATTCGAGTTTTTCAAAACAGACAAGATTCTGTAAACAATAGTTCCCAAATTCTTCACTTTCAGCAGAAGGTTGAACATCGTATTCAATTCGCAACCTCTTTAGATTCGGGATTCTTTTCAAAACGTGCTCTGCAAATCTGAAATTTTTTATTCTTTTAAATGTTTGTAGATTTCCGAGAACAACAAAATCCTGGTCAACCGGAGGGTCAGGGAGGGTAACTGTAGTCATCCTGAGGTGTCTAAGCTGTGACATCTGCCAGATTTCATCTGGTAAAGTGACCTCTATATTAAGAACTAAGGTTTGCAAATTCCAACATCGAGACAACATCGAAAGAGAACTTGCTACCCTAGAAACAACATACCGTAAGTTGCAAAGGTTTGAAATGTCGATTTTAATTTCTGAATCATATACATCAACCACCTTTAGAAACCTAAATCCATGGATTATTTTATTGACCGTTCGATTCCTAGAGAATTCCCCCACAGACCCTTCCCGTTCCCACCACTCATACCCAAACAATCGACAGTGGCTTAACAAAGATCGATTAAGTTCAGCTGATTGCAAGGCTTCAATTGCTGATAACCCTACCAGTTCACTAGTAGAAGAAAGACTAAGGCGCCGTTTGGTTTCTAAGTCGGGTGAAATGATGGGATGATCAAGATTAACAGGATGTAAAAACTTTTGCTTCTTAGCCTCCGCAATACACAAGTCTCTAATGAGATCATGAATCTTGCAGCAACTTACTTTTCCACTACTCCCCTTCTTATGTACCAAAACCAGATTTCTGCTAATGAGATCTTCCAAATAATCGTGTGCAACCTCCTCTAAGCATTTCGCTCGAGTGATTTTGATTAGTCTTCAGCAACCCACAACCTAACAAGCCTGGTCACATAAATTTCGAAATCTTCGGGGAACATGGCCAAATATAGGAAACACGGTTTTAGACAAAGAGGCAAATGAACATAACTCAATGATAATATCTTGATCACATGCTCATCATTTCCATAGCTTAATGCAGAAGCGACATCTGTAGCAACAAATTCCCACTGCTCGCTTGCCCTTTCCAGCTTCGCAAGAAGCCCACCAATCACTACAAGAGCTAAAGGAAGCCCACTGCATTTTTTAGCTATATCTTCTCCGATTTCCTCCAATTCAACAGGGTAATCTTCATCCCCAAATATCGTCTTACGAAGAAGATCCCAGCTCTGTCCCTCATTAAGGAAATCCATTCTATAAGGGGTGCAAGATTCAAAATCTAGAGCCCAGTGTGACAGCCTAGTAGTTACTAATACCCTACTTCCATTGTTATTATGTGGAATGAACATTCTCAGCTTTTCCCAAACCTCGATATGCCACATATCATCCAGCACTATCAAATACTTCCTATCAAATAACTCTTTGTGAATTTGTAACCCTAGTTCATCATCAGTGCTATCATTATCAGGACACGATTTATTAATTTCAGATAAAAGGCGAATAAAAAGCTCTCGAACAGAATACTCTTGTGATACAGTTACCCAAGCACGAACATGAAAAAATTCAACAACAAAAGGATTGTTATAAACAGCAGTAGCGAGAGTGGTCTTACCGATTCCTCCCATTCCAACAATAGGGATAATCTGACGGCTAGATTCATCAGTAGCCAGTGCTTCCATTATCGTGTTCAATCGCTCGTCGAATCCCACCATCGTAATCCTGCCAGCTGTCGATGAATTAGCGGTTACTTTCCTCTGTGGATTCAGATCCCCAATTTCCTGCATATCTTTCAGCTTCATCGACTCTTTCTCGATGGAAACGAACTTTTCTATCACGTTTTGAATGCCTTCATTTAGGAGAGTGGAGACGGTTTCTTCTTCACCATTTGTACGAATTTGGTCCAACACGTTGGATTCGATGATATCCTCTGCTTCGTAAGACGCGTCTGCAATTCGTGCCTCCAGATCTGCAATTTCATGGCGGCGGCGTCTGCAATTCGTGCCTCCAGATCTGCAATTTCATGGCGGCGGCGTCTGCTGGAATGAATTTCGAGAAAATCGATCAAGGAATCAACCTTTTGACGGAGAAATTGAATCTGTTGTTTGTCGACAATGATCTTGTTTAGAGGAGGTGGGTGAAGAATCTGGTGTAGAATATGAGTGAGAGAAACTAAAGCAGAATAAGCTGCCATTGTTGGCTTCAGATGTCACTCAGCTGATCATGGAAATAGTGGCAGCAAAAGACGTTGGTTCTTTAGTCAACAGTAAGTCTTGAGCTTGCTGGTCAGTGGACCCAGTCCGGCCCGTAGAATGATTTGGGTTGGGTCAAGCCCAACAAAATTATTGATCAGTCTCTAACAGCCCAATTATAAGGGGGTGTTTGCAAAAACTTATAGTTTTAAAGAAGTAATTATGAAAAAAGTGATTAATAGTAGAAGTTGATAGTGTTTGTAAAAAAATTCAAAAAAAAGTTGATAGTGTTTGCAAAAAAAGCTAAAAGTTAAAAAAAAAAAAAAAATAATAAAATTTCTTAAAAAATACCTCTTTTAAACTTTTCTAACTTATAAAACATGAGAGTTTTATTTAAAAAATTACTAAAAGAGAAATAAAACACTTCAAATTGCTTCTGCACACAATTCTAGATGACTATAATCACTTATAAGTTTTTGCAAACACCCCATAATATACATCATATTTGGCCCAGGTTATTAGCACCCCTTAGGAAATGCACCCTTCATCTAATTTTATGATTTTAATATACAAATAAAATGTCAAAAGTACCATTTTTCTCTCCTTTTTTGTTACCACATACACCCCCTTATTCTAATAGAATTCGAACAGTTTCTTTAACACATGTGTTGCGGTACAATTTTTACGGCTAAAAGAAACATCCATCATGAACTTTCAAGGGTACTTGCATTTTATTTATGGCTTCACGAACTTATTTTCCGATCATGCATACTGAAAAAATCCGCACCTGGTTTTCCAAAATTTTGAAATTTCGAAAAAAAAAATCAAAATTTTAAGTAGATTTTGGAAAGGATTTTCGATAATTGGTATTTTTTTTTCAAAATTTTGTTTCGAAAACTCTCAATTTTTTTCGATTTTTTTTTTATTTTTTAATGTTTTTTTTTTAAATCTTTGACAATTTCAAAAAAATATTCCGAAAATACATGGAATTTTCGGGAAAAATAATCGAAAAATCAATAGAAAAATCGGAAAATCATTTCCGAATTTTTCATATTCCGAAATTCGTCCATTTGATGGATATTTGAAGTGAGTTCGTTCGTTCGTTTTAATTAACAAATCAAAAATTTTTATCCCATAAATCAAACATTAATAGATAAAATTTTTGAATACCATAAACCTTTCTAACAATAAAACTTTAAAACCTAACTTCTTGTAACGTATGTAAGTTTGGGGAGGAGGCAGGCGACGTTGGGGGGATGGGGATGCTGGTAGTGGTTTGGGGAGTCGTAGCGAGAAAGGGGAAAGGGAAAAGATGTAGAAATTTTGGGGGAGAGGGTGTTGGTAATTTGGTGCAGGGAGAGAGGGGAGGAATCGGACGACAGAAGAAAAGGGTGGGGTGGGGGGGGGGGGAGAATTCAGGAACTTCTGGTAGGGGTGTATGAACGTTTTGAATTTGCAAGTAATTGAGAGAAGGGTTAAGACATGGGAGGGGTAATTTAGGAAGTACAGTGGGAGTGTATTAATATCATTTGAGCATTTGAGGGGTGAAGTTATTCAGGTGGTGTATTTCCTAAAGTAACCTGGGCCATTATTGATGTAGATAACAAATTTGAGAGTCCATTTAGGCTGAAAAAAGACAAATTCAGATGTATTTTTAAACAATATTAATTATATTGATCAAAATATGTTAATTGGTTAGTATGAGTTATTTCATTATACATCATTAGTTTTTTTTACAAAAACTCCTGTGCAACGAGACAAAATACAAACTAGCACAAATTAAAATTTATCTCTTTCAAAATGTTAAAATATCATTTTTCTAATTATGCTTCATCTTATACAAGTATGCCTTGCATTACCCATGTAGGAAACCCAGTACATTTGCATGTTACTTTCTGAAAACGAAAAAAAGCCCAAGTCCATATAGGCATATACACTTTCAAATCATTCTAGAAAACAAGACACACCATGTATGTAACAGAATTTAGTGCAAAAAAGGGGTTTTATCCCTTTCCTATAAAGAGGTAAAAACCCTATCCGCGGAAAAGGATTTGCAACAAACTATCCTAATTACGTGTGGTCAACATCTTATCCCTACCTCACCCCAACTCTAGCTTTATTGTTGACCTTAATTACCTAGTCAAATACATCCGTATATTTCTTCTTCTTTTTCCCCGTGAAAATATATATAGTTTTCATTAAATAAAACAATTAATACCATTTTAATTCGTATATAGTAATTGATTCATATAGTATTTGTCTAAATCAAATAGGAGTATGAATCTTGTACATCTCATACATTAGTGTGCGGTGCAAATGTTCACAATTAATACTTTTCAATGAAAATAATTGATATTGTTTAGTGAAAACACTAATACTAGCATTTGGTTTGGGCAATTTGTTAAAAATAATGGCTTTAAGAGCGGTTATAATCGCTTTCTCAAGCATCACCGTCTAAGCTTGAATAAAATGATAAAAAACCGTTGTCCAAGAAAAAAGACTTGGACAATGGGTTTTTAACCGCTTTTGAAGTTTTATATTGATGATAAATTTATCAACCATTCCAAGATGATATATATATTTTTTATTCGCTTTTTATTTTACATAGACAAATTTGAAAACCGTTGTCCAATATCTTTTTTTTTTTTAATTATTAATTTACATTTTAAAAATCCTATAATAAAACTATATACGTCCAATACCATATTATAAAACTTATATATACATCCAATACCATATAATAAAACTTATATATACGTCCAATACAATATAATAAAACTTATATATACGTCCAATATCATATAACATAAACCAAAAATCCTATAATAAAACCATAAACCACATATATATACCAAAACATCGAAATATATAAACATACAATCATAAACATACGTCTAATACACCAAAAACATGAAATATATATCATCACAAATATATAATTTAATTACATGCTACCAATATTTCAAACAACATTCTCTCAATATTGATCGTATGAATATAAGAAACGATTGTAAAGGTACCCCATCCAATCGTTTTTCCATTTCTCCAGTCTTTTCTTAGAGTAAGACTTGAGCTCACGTTCATAGACAAACTGCAAACAACGAATCATTCAATATAGTATGAATTTTTATTCAATCAATAATAATTTAAATAAATCAATAATTGACTTACGTTGGGAGAAATGTTCGTTATAGAAGCGCAGATTATATCTTCTATAAAGCAACAAACAAAATGTCCACAATGGTCATTATCTCGTTTTTCTCGGAACACATTGATTAACAATATAATAACGTATTACAATTATGATTTCTTTCTATTAATTAGTTTGATAATTTACTAAATTAAATTTACCTAATGTTAATCCAGTTCACTTTATTTAACCTGGATCTTGAGCCCTGACTCTGAAGGCGACTCCGATACATCGTCATCGCACTATTATTATTATAATTAAAAAATAAAAATAGATTAAATATGCATAATTTTAAAAGTAAAACAAATCATTGTATAGAATATTAAAAATGAACTTACGCCCATATATGAAACGAGATCGTATGATTAGAATAAACTCCATCACGAGTCATCCATAAAATACACACTTAATGTATTCATGTGTATGGCGACCCAAAGACCCAATGGTTCCTATATTATATTGAGAGTATTAAAATTAACTACAAATTTAGCATATATATGTGCAAATATTATAAACATGAATACAAATTTTAACGAAATGTTTATCACTCACCCCACATTTGTTGGCCAAAAAATGAGATGATCGCTCCCGCTTAGATTCAAGATGTGATTAACGAACCCATCCATGGTCTCATGCCCTATCACCCATTATGCAAGGCACTTGGGGGAGACGAAGGAGTACATTCCACTTGCTCGGTTATCTCTCGGAGAGATATAGCTCACCCAAATATCTTTAACCAACATATATACGCTTAATTAATATTTAAAAAGAAAATTAAACTATACTGAGAAAGTGAATATTGAGAATTAGTAAACACATACCGAGGTAAAGGGCTATGGTGGTTGCACTCAACCACTCGTCATTCAAGACTTCACGCATACATGTTCTCACCGATTTAATTCTTGGAAAGTATTCTCGATGAAAGTGAGCAAGCATGGGAACCGTGACGATATATCGAAAGCATTTGACGATACCATCCGGTGCACCCTAGACTATAAATGATCATCGTGATCTAAGTCTCCAAATATGGGATAACCAAGTCTTAGAGCAAAGGAGTCCTCGATTTAGCCTCACGTGGGGCCTGCAGATTCTACAATTAATTTACAATATTATTTAGAACCACAAATAAGATAATGAACTTTAATAACAAATATTTTACCCTCATGGTGCTTAGAGACCAAGTTGCTCGGCCATTCGATGAAGTGCCCGATCATTGTTCCGACCGTGGACGGCTTCATCGATTGGTTTTCAACCTTATCATGAATCCTCCTCTCCGATTACGGGTACATCGAGTGTGACCTCACGAAACCGAGGAGGATGGGATGACCATGAATCATTCCATGGGAGCTGCGTAACGAGCCTGCGGGCTACCAACCGACGGGATCCTCCGGATAAAGGTAGCAAAAGGTCGTTGGTCGCTCAAATAAGATATTTAGTTAGAAAATTTTGATACACTAGTCTTTAATTAAAACAAATGTGAGACATGCATATCTGATACCTGTGAGACGTTTTGAAGTGCCTCAATAAAATCGTCCCTAGGGTTAGCTGAAAACATAGCATTAGCGACATTATGTTCACACTTGCTCCACTCGGCGACATTCTCGGCTCGATATTTTCTCGCACCTCAAACGTTCCACATCTTTGCCCAACTTGGCAACCTTGCACTGTTAGTATACCCACCATATTCATGGCTTGAAGACCAGTGCCATTGCTAAAGATGTCTTCGCCACGCCATATCCGACACCACTCAAATGGTAAGGGATGCTCCCTGGCGACCCATAACCCGTCGAAACAGATCATCGGGGCGATCATGCGAATGTCGTCAAAGGCCATGGTCCGAGATAGACGCCTCTAATCACAAAAACAAAAGATTATTATTTAATTATTTGTTTATAAATAATAGTTTGTAATTGAAAGATAAATTAATGGATAGATTACCACTTCTTCGATGATGCGTTGTGCATTGGGATCGTGAATATTCCCGTCTCGACCCTTTTTCGGTAGTCCGAAATAAGTCGAAATGGGTAAATAATAGGCTCACTCTCTCAAATTTTTCTTCTTTCCTCTTTCTACGATAGTGATGAACGTGTCCCTTTATTAGATATATTAAAAGTTGTTGGGAGATGAATTTAATATATATGATTTTGATTAAGATCCCAAAACCCCTGAGTATGACATGTTTAGAATGATCTTGATAGTTGAGTCAGGATTCAGTTTTAGAGTATTGGGATGTTACCCGCAAAAATGTATAGTCGTGAGATATAGTTCGAGATAGGTTCAAGACTCAAGAACTCAAGATGTTTTTGAAACAAGTTTGATGAAATCGGTTCAAAGACTCAAAGATGAAATCGAGATATCAAGACTCAAGATGATATCGAGGAATCAAGACTCAAAGATGAAGACTCAAGACAAACAACAAGATAAAACTATAAAGACTCGAAGACTAAGACTCGAAGACCCTCAAGACTCGAAGACTCAAGACACAAGATCAAGATCGAGAATCGAAGATCCGACTTGAAGGCAGGAATTATTATGAAGACTCAAGAATGTCTTCAATGCTCAAGATGAACTCAATGTTCCGAGGCATTGATATATCTATCCGAAGGATGCAATATCGAAAGATCGCGATTCCTTAGAAAATAGATATCTGCCAAGACATTCAAATGCGCACAAAAGGAACTAAGTCAAGTGTTGTTAAGGTTATATCAAACTCGAGTTTGTAACCAAAAAGAGCCGCTGAAGGTGTCTACCTTTAACCGGAGACAAAAGTCAAAAAGAGAAAGACAACATCAGCACTATATCGATCAATCGATAAAGGATGTGTCGCCGTGTAAAGATGTCGATGTACAAAAAGTTCCGCATCGCAAAAAGTGAAGATCAATGAATGAAAGGCTATTGCCTAAAACGTGTTAGGGAGGTTCAAACCCTAAATATAGGCGCTCACACACCTTAAGAGGAAACTCACATGGCTATCTCTCCAATGGATAGTTTTCAAAAGTGACCTTGGTGTATGCCTATAAATCTTGGTGACCCTCTACTTTGTAAGGTTACGGAAATTTATATACGCAACTCAAGAGCTCAAACTTATTCTTGCAAAAGTTAAAGCACTCGAAAAACTTAGAATTTCCCAAGTGCTTCTATATTGAAGAGAGCTCACTAAAATAAGCCTAGCTTGATAAGAATTATCCAAAGCTTAGTCGAGATATCCTAACCCTTTGCATTGTGCTTCATTGTAAAGGATATCTCATCCTAGTTGAAACCAACCGAGAAACCCCAAACCCTTGAGAAGGTAGTTGGAGTGTGTTTGTTGGTGAGAAGAGTTGTAAAGAGTTAGTAAACTACGCGGAGTAGTCGAAAAACTCTAGAGGAGAAGTTAGTAAGCTAGGTAGTCCGAAAGCTTGGTTGTGTTTTGAGTAAGTAAACTACGAGGTAGTCGAAAAACTCAAGGTCGGGTTGAGTAAGTAAACCACGGGAGTAGTCGAAAACTCGGGGCGAAGTTGAGTAAGTAAACTACGAGGTAGTCGTAAAGCTCGGTTGATAGTGAATTTCTCTCAAGAGTCGGGGAGAGTGGACGTAGGAGCTTGAGTCTCGAACCACTATAATTGCCGTGTTCTTTATTGCTTTCCTTATCATCTGCTTTAATCGCAGCATTGACTTGATTTTTGAAAGCATACTTTTCACCGATATTCGGTTGAATCAATCCAATCGAAATTGCATAAGTGAATCACACCTAATCACTATTTCATAAAGGGGAAGGTTTTCAAAGAAAGCTTAAAAACGAGTATAAACTAAGGGCCAACCATTCCGGACGATCGAAAGTAGCTAGAACAGATAGTTACCAAACCGAACTCTCTTCTCGAGGATTCAAGAAGTTAGTTATCCGATCCAAGCAACTCAGGATCTCCGACACTCGAGACTCGGTTGGGATTATCTCGAGGTATCTGAAAGCTTCGGGATCACCGCCTCGATGAGACTTTGACTTAGAAGCGATCTGTGCTTCTCGTAACCTAATCTTCGAGGATTATCTCACCCAAGTGACCTCGATGAAAAAAAAAAGTTTTAAAATCATCGAACACGTGTATTCCCCCCATACACGTAAGACTCGTTGCACCGACCAACAAGTGGTATCGAGCGGTGATTCAACTTGACCACTCTTTGTGTTGACCAAAGTTTTATTTTCAAAAATACTTGTGGTCTATCTCGAACCGATCTTATTTTACAAACTTTTTACTTTTCAAAAGATCGGAAAAATGTCTTCTAAAAACTTCCCATGTTCTCGGTGAGAACTATGATCTATGGAGATCGAGAATGCAGGCTCATCTCAGTATTCCAAACATGAGCGTGTGGGAGAGTGGTCTCTCAAGGACCATTTCAATTTCTTGTGATGAATCCCAGAGGAATGAAGATGAGAGAATTGATCCTAGAGCAGAATTTCCTAAGTCTGATGACCAACTGACCCCTGAGGAGAGAAAGTTAGTCAATTTAGACTACATTGCAAAAGACACACTATACAAATACAATTGATGATGGTGTGATGGGAATGATCTCTCACCGTAATATCAAGAAAGAGATTTAGGATACACTAATTGTAATGTGCCAAGGCACGATCATATAAAAGAAAACAAACTTTCAGTGGCAATTGGAAAGTTTGATAGTTTTGAAATGGATGATGGTGAATCAATAGACAAACTGAAAGTCAGATTCACTAGCATCATGAATGATCTAAATGCACTTGGAAAGAAATATCCACAAAGAGAAGTGGCATTGAAAATTCTTAGAGGTCTTTCTAAGAAATGGGATATTCATGCAGTGGTGATTGAAAACACCAAGAACATTAGTTCAATGTCATATCAACAAGTCTTCTCTGAGCTGAAGGCCTATGAATTTGTAATTGATAAGAAATCCAAAAAGGCTGACAACAAAGATGTTTCTTCATCGAGTAAGAATGTGGCTTTAAAAGCCAAAGATAAAACCTGTAAAACTAGAGAGTCTGAGAACTCCCATGCCAAAAATTAGGATGAGCTTGAGGAAAAGCTAGCACTGATGGCAAGGAGGTTTGACAGACTTAATAGTAGATTTGGAAAATACAAAAGCTATTACAGGAACCACAGGTACCAGAAGAAACCTGAGGACAGATCAACTGAGAAGAAGAAGGACCTGAAAGCTGAAGGATCTTCATCCAAGAGGAAAGACTCCAAGTCCAAAGAAGAAAATGATCAGGATGATGATGCCAACAGATGCTATAACTGCCAGAAGAAAGGTCACTTCCAGTATGATTGTCCAGATTTGAGTGCTAAGGAGAGAAGAGAAAGGCAAGCTAAAAGAGACCAGAAGTTCTCAAGCAAAAAGGCCATGGTTGCAGAAGAAGAACATTCTGAGGAGGGATCTAGCTCTTCAGATGAGATATTCTCAGACAGTGAAAGTGATGACATCTGTCTGATGGCCATTGAGGAGGTAAACTCTTCTTTCTCTGTTGTTGCTCCTACACCAGCACAAGAGTTTTCAAGTTCCACTGTAAACAGTCATTTTGACCTGATGGATTCTTTTGAGAATCTGATGAAGGACTATGCTGTTTTACAAGAACTGCTAAATGAAACTCAAGAGCAGAATAAGGAACTGAAAGCTGAAAATCTAAAATGGAAAGACTCTAGCAATATTGAAATCACTTCTCAATTAATGGGAGCTACTGATGAACTGGATGTTCTGAAAGTACAACTCTCAGAGAAAGAGAAGTTGATAATGTCCCTAACTGAAAAGCTAGAGAAATCCACTGAAGAGATTCAGCTAATCAGGACTAAGTTCAATGACCTCTCTGAGAAGCATGAAACTCTACAGAACTGTGAGGATAGTGCACAGAAGAAGTTAACTCTATTGAATAAAGCATCTAATGTAATAGATGAAATTCAGAGTTACCAGAGATCTGCCACTATAAAAACTGGATTGGGATTCATTCCAGGGGGAACCTCACAAGGTCATTTGAATCTTTGCATCCAAAGTAAAGAAGAAGACAATCTTTGTAAAACCAAAGGGCACCTACACTCCAAACTGAAGTAATGCCCAAGGTTGTAGACAAGGGAAAAGGACCTATGGTCTCAGTAAAACTGAATGATCGGGTTAGAAAGCCCAAACCTCGTAAAAGGCTAGAAAACCCGAAAGGCGATCGAAAAATTTCTGCAAGTACTTCAAAGCCTCGGTAAAGAATGCAAACCCCGAAAGGCTCCACATCGAACCATCGGAGGAATCCTCGGATGAGAAACACTCAAGAGAGACATTCTCAATCAAGAGACCAAGTCCTCGGTATCTTTGAAAGACCAGTTTCAAGATGCATAACTTGAACCCCACTTGCCTGGGGTAAAGGTTATCCAACCCGAAGTCATCAAATATTTAGACCGTCGCACAAAAGCCTAAGATCCGAATGTAAGGCCCGAACCAAAGAAGAATTCAAAAGCTCATGTTCATGCTAAAGCTAAAGACACATATACGTAAAACCGCTAAGGCACCCAGAGTAGTGGATGTATATGTTGATGTTTATGGAAGACAAATTAGTCACTCTAAAGTGATTAGAGTTGTCGCAGATTTGGATTCGAAGGTACATCTAACCTTGTAGGACCCTACACAAATTGGGTACCTAAGAATTGATCTGCTTTTTTCGGGAGGAAAACAAGGGCACTTGAATCGACTAAAAGATCACATGGCAATCGATGAGCAGAGATGAAAAAAGCTCCTCGATATATGGTATCTTGACAAAGGATGTTCAAGACATATGACAGATACAAGAAGATACTCAAATGACTATGTTGAACAAAGAGGCCCACAGATCACTTTTGGAGATAACTCCAAGGGACAGACTGAAGGATATGGAACTTTGGAAATCGACTCAGTTCATATCCATGGTGTTTCATATGTATCTGGATTGAAGCATAACTTGCTTTCAATTAGCCAATTCTGTGATAAGGGTTTTAATGTTGAGTTCTCTAAGAACTTATGTTTTGTGAAAGATGATACATCACAGAAAGTATTACTGACTGGTACAAGAAAAGGGAATGTGTATCTTGCTGATTGGAGTTCAACTCCTAAAGATACATGTTTGGTTGCTAAAAGTTCCACAGATACCAGTTGGTTATGGCATAAAAGAATGAATCACCTAAATTTCAAAACCCTGAACAAGCTTGCAAGATTAGCTCTTGTGAGAGGGTTGCCTAATGAAGTGTTCAGTAAGGAACATATTTGTGATGATGTGCGCGAAAAGGAAAACAAGTAAAAGCATCATTTAAAAGCAAAGTAGAAGTTTCTAATGACAGAACACTTCACATTTTGCATATGGATCTTTTTGGTCCTATAACACCAGTGAGCACTAATGGCAGGAAATACACATTGGTAGTAGTTGATGACTACTCAAGATATACTTGGGTCATATTCTTACTCAAGAAAAAGAGACTCGAATAAAAGTCGCCAGAGTTACTGAAAAGGCTCAGTATTGAGAAAAATCTGAGTGTGGTCAAAATCAGATCTGACAAAGGAACTGAGTTTATAAATCATATCATATCTGATTATTGTGCAGAGAATGGAATTTCACATGAAACATCAGCTGCAAGGACCCCTCAACAAAATGGTGTTGCTGAAAGAAGGAAATGAACTACGAAAAAAGTTGCGCAGGACAATGATAAGTGAAGTGATATTCCTAAAAGATTTTGAAATTTGGTAACATCAACACCGCATGCTACTCTCGTAAACGCATCCATCTTGACCAAGAGTCAAGGCAAAACACCCTATGAGCTTTGGAATGAAAGGAAGCCTCTTGTTTTTTTCTTTTCGTGTGTTTAGTTGCAAGTATTTCATACACAATAATGGTAAAGATCGGGTTGAAAACATTTGATAGTAAAAAAGTGATGAAGGAATATTCTTAGGATATTCGAAGTCAATCAAAACTTTCGAGTTTACAACCGAGGACTCTCTTATTGTGGAGGAAACACCTCATGTTGTTTTTGATGAATCTACTTGTGTTCGGAAGAAACAGAACATGATGCGTATGAACTGACGAAGAGGATCACCAGATTAAGCCCTGAAATGTAAAGATAAATCATCCATCGAACTCGAAAAGAAGAAGTCGGTTACATCCTATGATTGGGTAGTGACTCGGACTCGATAAAGAAGTTCAGGATGGAACTCAGGATGGTGAGACTTAGGAAAACCAACACTCCAAAGGTGACCAATCTGAACAGACACCAGTTCAGACTCAGGTATGTGATGCCAATTAAGATGTGGTCACAACTGAGGCAAATTCTGAATCTATCAACCAAAGGGGAACAAATGTCTCTGACAATGTTCTGAATAGAATTTCCACGAGGAAGATGATTCCTTTCTCCTGTTTTGTTGTTCCCTGAGTTTACTGATTTAACTGAACCTAACATGTCAAATGTTGAGGATACTATTGAAGGGGGAACATCAAGAAGGAAATGGTTAGATAGTCATCCTACAAGTCAGATTGTGGGTGATCTAACTGAAGGTGTTAAAACAAGAAGGTTCCATGGTGAAAGTGCACTATTCTCACGCTTCTTATCGGAGAAAGAACCTCTGAGATTGGTGAAGCTCTACAAGATTCTCATTGGATTCTTGCTATACAAGATGAAATTTGGATCAATTCTCAAGGAATGAAGTATGGGAGCCAGGTAGATAGACCCGAAAAGGCACAATGTCAATGGAACCAAGTGGGTTTTCAAGAATAAAAGAGATGAAAACAAAAACAATGTGAGAAACAAGGCAAGGCTAGTTGCACAAGGTTATTCCCAAGAAGAAGGCTTGGATTATGATGAAACCTTTGACTGTTGCAAAGACTAGAAGCCATCGATTTGTTTCTTGCATATCTTCCTACATGAAGTTCACAATCTATCAAATGGATGTGAAAAGTGCATTTCAACGACATGTGCTTAAAGAAGAGGTTTATGTGGAACAACCTCCTGGTTTCAAAACAGAATGACCAAGTTTACTGTGCTCGTAAAAAGCTTTGTATGGTCTTAAGCAAGCACCCGAGCATGGTATGATACTCTTTCTCGGTTTCTTCATGACCATGGTTTTGTCAAAGGAACTGTTGATAGAACTCGTTCAGATATAGAGGATGGGGAAGATATCTTTACTAGTTCGGATATATGTTGATGACATCATTTTTTGGATCTCCAAACCATCACCGTGGTGAAAAGTTTTCAACACCGATGAAAGGCAAGTTTGAGATGTCAATGATGGGAGAGATGAATTTCTTCTCTAGGTCTTCAAGTGAAACAATCAAAGGAAGGAATATTCATCAACCGAGCCAAAAGTACACCGTAGATCCGATTGCGAAATATGGTGTACAGAATCTGCAAATACGCTTAGGATTCCCATGAATACTAACTATAAGATGGATCCTCGATCACGAAGGCAAATCGATAAGCCATACCGATTATAGAGGAATCATTGGATCATTGCTCTATCTCACAACAAGTAGGCGGATATAACATTTCTTTGTTGGGATATGTGCAAGATATCAAGCTAATCCTAAATTTAGTCACATGGAAGTCGCCAAAAAGATTGAAGTATCTTAAAGGCACGATGAATAGAGGATTGTGGTATCCAAATGATGATAACCTTGAATTAATCAATTTACTCGGGATCTCGATTATGGAGGTTTCTGAATCGACGGAAGTCCACTTCAGAACTTGTCAATTTCTAGGAAGTAAGTGATATCTTGGTTTTCGAAGAAACAGACCTCGATAGCAACCATCTTCTTGAAAGTTGAATACATAGTCATATGAAGTCAGGCTGCGTGCTCGGTTCTTTGACTCGCATACAACAATTAAGGGATTATAAAGTTGAAGCTAATGAAGTACCAATATTTTGTGACAATAATAGTGTTATTGCTATTTCACAAAATCCTTATTGCACACCCGATGCAAGCATGTGGATATCGATATCACTTCATCGTAGATCATGTCGAGAAAAAGGACATAAGGATGGAGAAAATTCATACCGATATAAAAGAGTCGATATCTTGACTAAACCTTTGGGTCAATCAAGATTTCGTGAACTTTCGATTGAATTAGGGATGTTAGAACCAGTATAGAGTAAAATCAAAAAATTGAAGGTTTTCGAAGCATGAAGTTTTCTCGAATTCTAACCGAGAAGCTTAGGATAAAATGGAAATACTTGGTCGAGTCTCGGGGAACTCAGATTCATCAAGGTCAAGATTTTCAAAGATCTTGAACCAATTCAAGATTTCAAGATTATATCGACATTTTATCAAAGTCGATACTCAAGAAGACTAATAGAGGGAAATTAATCAAGAAGTAATGACTCATGCGACTCATTTATTGCTTAAGTGAAGCTTCGAAATCATTAGCAATAAATACAAAACACCGAGGAATGTTTTTTAGGCGGGATCGCTTTTTAAATTCGAAGAAGGTCAACAAATCATTTAATGCTCGCTACATTAATGACCAATGAGGATTTTTGGACGCTTACTTTTAGGAGATCGCTTGTTCAGATACCGATTAATCGGAGATTAATCTCAACCGCTTGCTTTTCACCTAACTAACGTGATTCCCCACGATCTCGGTTAGCATATATACCCTAAGAAGCCTTTCAAGCCAAAATTTTATCAAACCCTTCGCTCCCAAATCCTCTGCAAATAAAAAATCCCTTTGCCCGAAATTCCCCAACCCTAAAAAGCTTCATTTCTCCAATCAATCTCTAAAAAATGGCTCCAACCTTGTTCAAGAAATTAGCCGAAACTAACAAGCCGTGAAGTACGAAGTTCGTTGTCTCTCACTTCGAAGCACAACCAACTCAAAGCCGTAAGAGGAGGCTCTGCGATATGATTCGATCAAGCTAAACTCACCCAACTAGTCGCAAAACCCACTGCACGTGAGTTTGCAAAAGAGGTAATCGAATTCATCTATAACTTAAAGATAGATGAAGAAGATGGTATGCATTCTTCGATCATCGTGATCACATTTAGAGCAATCGTCCAAATACGCCGATTTTGAGAGGGATTTGTACATAATTCAAAAAAAAATGAATGATGTTTTTGAGCTCTGTGATAGAGGAGAGGATCCTCGATGTATATGTCGGGTAGAGAGTAGAATACTTAGATAGGATTGCCGAGAATCTTTTGTGAAGTTTGAGGCGACATTTGCATAAAAGGCACCCTAAGCCACAATATCGTGTTTTGATGGATATTGTGAGCAAGTGCATCATGAGTCTTCTGGAGAGTTTTGAGCGGTCAAGACTCAAGCTCGAGTTGATATGGCGATCGAGGCCTCACCCACCACCGATTTCAATTGGCTGAAATTTCTCGATTCGGATGGTGAGTGAAAGGACAAGAAAGTTTTGAGGAAGGTTGATGGGCGATCTCAATCAAAGGCAAGATCCACCATGCCACCAAAATTGCTTATATTTTTTGGAGATGTGCGAGAGGAGGAGGATATCTTCGCCAATTCGACCTCATTCCCTAAGTCCAAAATTCTCTTTAAACCCATTCTTTGCAAAAAGCAAACCTTCGGGAAGAGAAAAAGAAGGTAGAATCACCTTCATGGACTCTTGAAAAAAGAGACCCAACAAACCCGGGGGAAGGTTTTGTTGGAGGCAAAGATGGAGCAGGAGCAAAGATGTTGAAATGTAGGATCTTGCTCCAAAACGCAGAAGATTGGTGGTTCTCACCGATGAAGATGGAAGTGATTCTCAAGAGATTAAACCGAGGGCCAAACCGCTCGAGTTCACCATTACAAGTGTTGGCTCAGTTATCTCTAGGACACAGGATCGACCGAGGAGCGGGTCTTCTCCGAGGTGCTCGAGACATCTCTCCGGTTCATAAAAAATTCTCGTGAAATTTTTAAAGGAGCTCAAACCCTCGAGATGCCTACCCAGATGTGCAGGCTCCAAAGAGCCAAAGAGTAGATCTCGAAGATGTGCAGACGTAAGAAGAGCCAACTCGCCAACCGGGGATATGCCACCAAAGGTCCACTCGATGCAAATCGAGGACCTAACGCATTAAAACTTCAGAGGTCAGCCGAGGCTCGTGAGCGTAAATATTCTGATGAGCTCTCCCGAGATCTCTATCGCTTGGATCCCTCACCGATTTCCTTCAACCGAACCAGAGAGCCCGAGATGGAAGAAGGAGAAGTCAAGAAGGCGAGGGAGGAGCAAGGGGGATCTGGTTCATTCTTGATCACACCCCGAGCTCAAATTTCATACCCTCGACCTGCAAGATGTTTTTCAGATTAAGGACAATCAGTTCATCCTAAATCAACTCTTCCCCGAGACGCTGATATCGGCAGCATTCGTGCAGGGGAAGACTGCGGAATGAAGAGACAGCCTTTCCCGACCGACTTCCTCGGTTCGGGAGGACAAAGCTCGTGATGAAAAACTCCGATTTTGATGAGTCGGGTTCGTAAGAAGTTGGTCGAGAGGAGAGCAATCAAGTTGAGCCCTTAGCGGCGGGAGACAAATCTAAAGATGGAGATGGGGACTAATAGGAGATCTTTGAGGATCGATCTCGGATGGAAAAGGAGACTTATGTTGGCGATCAACCCGAATTGGTCAACCTCGACCGGCTAGCACTTTGGTACCCTTTGCACTATTAACAATTATGCCAAAGTTATCGAAAAGTTCTATCTTTAATTCTCAATTGTCGATAAATGATCGAGGCTCGATTGGAGACCGGAGCTCGGGACGGTCAAAGCATGATGATCGGGACAAGACAGAAGGTGCGAAGGTTCCCGAGATTGATCTCACTCCCTTGATGGAGAAACTTGAGAAGGTTGAGCCAATGATGATCAAAATTGCTCGATGGAAGAGACGTTGGCAACCAAGCTCAAAAGATGGAAAATCTTAGTCACTCTTCATCTTTGGTGCTAATCCAAAACACTCGACCACCAAGATGACCTCCATGGAAGAAAAAGCAGAATGAGAAAGCGGAGGGAGTCAAAGAAAGTTAAGTCTTTCAATCAAGCGAAACACCGGGAGAGTTCGATTTCCTAGAGGTGAAATCGGCAGAGAAGAATGAGGTGTTAATCAAGTCTGTTGTTGAGGAAATGAGCTCATTACTATGACCAAGATGACAGAGATGTTCAAAGCACTCTCTTCCGGTTGCCCAATTATCTGAAGAAGTTTCGTGACCAAGAACCATCTAAGGAGGTCGGAAGATGAACAAGATCGATTAGCGGGAGAGATTCATTGTGTGAGCAAAGAGCAATATCACATGGACACAAAGATTTCTCCAGATTTCTTCCAAATTACGGTGCGAGAAGGAGGAAAATGAAGGTGAAGACCTCGTAAAGTTCATGGCACGTACTTTGGAGAAGAAGGCTTCGAAAGATTCTGAAATGTATAATCTAGCCAAAGCCTTAAAAGAAGTCGAAAATCTTGAGAAGTTAAAGTTAAGCTCGGTGGAGAAGCTTTATCTACACTCGAGTTTCTAAGCAAACCATGCTTGATGTTACAAAAGAGAAACCGAAAGGAGCAAAGGTTGGAACAAGCCACTGCTATTTCTTTGAAATGCCTATGAAGAGGAAAGCCTTGGGCGGTGTTCAACCTATAAGCAAGCGTGCAAAGGCTTCTAAGCCAATCCAGAGAAAGCTGATTATGGATGATGAAGATAAAGAAGAATCTGAGTCTCAACCTCGGAAGAAAAGTCTTCAACCACGAGAGATGCTCAAGACACTCCAAATGGAACAAGCTAAGAAAATTTCTTTCCCGGTCTCGGGAGCGTCTGTGATCGAAAAGAAGATGAGCGAAGAGCGAAGCGAAGGAGTGAATTCGTGAAGTTTGCGAGCAAGAGGAAAGGAACATCAAAAGCACTAAAGTGGCCCCGTTGATAAATGGATGCCAATCAAACTCAACGATATGTGGGAAGAAGTTAAGAGGACCTTCGGTTCAATTATGATGTTCTCGAGGAATGGAGAGGGAAAGCTTCGGTCGAATGAAGCTTTCATTGAATATCTTCTAACCTTCTATCCAAAGTATCTACAGGGCTGGATTAACCTTGAGGATGAAGGAGAGGTACAGATAGTAGCCCCTGGTCCATATTCCTATCCTCCTCCAAGACTTGGTAATGGCTTGGTGAATGAAAAGATCATTACTCAAGAAATTGCTCAGTATGCTGGTCAGTTGGGTCTAACAGGAAACAGTCCGGACATTATCAAGGAGAAAATGAGTCAAGAAGAGATTTTTTACGAATGTTCGACACAGAGGTGCCCAACCGATGAAGTTGAGAATGAAACAAAATCAAGAGCGGAAGAAAGAGCCAAAATCAAGATCAAGACTCGAGAAGATTACGTAATCTTTAAATTTTTGTCTTTTTGATTTTGTTGATAAACTCATTGTAATCTGTAATGGGATACCAATCATCAATGAAGATTTATGATTATGCTCAAAAGATAATATCTCATTATCTTATTTACATGTCTTTTATTTTGATATGCTGAATGAATGTCTCTAAACTGATTATATGTTGTTATGGGGGAAATTGTTTAAGTATTTGGTAATGAACTATTTAAAGAGATTCATTACTTAAGAAATTGTTAAATATTTTAAATTGATTGGGGACTCTAAAAATTACTAGGAGTTTCTCTTTTTTTAAGAAATTGTTGGGGAGACAAACCAATCTTGTAATAGGATAAATGAAACACGGTATAGGTTATATGTTTGTAACAAGATAGGTTTTTGCATCATCAAAAAGGGGGAAATTGTTGGGAGATGAATTTAATATATATGATTTTGATTAAGATCCCAAAACCCCTGAGTATGACATGTTCAGAATGATCTTGATAGTTGAGTCAGGATTCAGTTTTAGAGTATTCAGGATGTTATCTGCAAAAATGTATAGTCGGAGATATAGTTCGGGATAGGTTCAAAGACTACAAGAACTCAAGATATTTCAAGAAACCAAGTTTCAAAATCAAGGTTCAAGACTCAAAGATGAAACTAAGATATCAAGACTCAAGATGATACCGAGGAACTCAAGACTTCGAAGATGAAGACTCAAGACAAACAATCGATAAAACTATAAAGACTCGTAAGACCTCAAGACTCAAGACACAAGATCAAGATCGAGAACCAAGATCAAGAATATCAAGGCACAAGTGAATTATCAAGACTCGAGAATGTATTGAATGCTCAATATGAACTCAATGTTCGAGAGGCAATCAATATATCTATCCAAGGATGCAATCGGTAAGATCGCGATTCCTTTAAAAAATAGATATCTGCCAAGACATTCAAATGCGCATAAAAGGAACTAAGTCAAGTGTTGTTAAGGTTATATCAAACTCGAGTTTGTAACCAAAAGAGCCGCTGAAGGTGTCTACCTTTTAATCGAGACAAAAGTCAAAAGAGGAAGACAACATCGTACCATATCGACAATCGACAAAGGATGTGTCATTTATAAAAGATGTCGGATGTACAAAAGTTCGCATCGCAAAAAAAGTGAAGACCTTTACATGAAAGGCTATTGCCTAAAAAAAACGTGTTAGGGAGGTTCAAACCCTAAATATAGCCGTTCCTCACACACCTTAAGAGGAAACTCACGAAGCTATCTCTCCAACGGATAGTTTTCGAAAGTGACCTTGGTGTATGTCTATAAATACTGGTGACCCTCTACTTTGTAAGGTTACGGGAAATTTATACGCAACTCAAGAGCTCAAACTTATTCTTGCAAAAGTTAAAGCACTCGAAAAACTTAGAATTTCCCAAGTGCTTCTATATTGAAGAGAGCTCACTAAACTAAGCCTAGCTTGATAAGAATTATCCAAAGCTTAGTCGAGATATCCTTACCCTTTGCATTGTGCTTCATTGTAAAGGATATCTCATCCTAGTTGGAAACCAACCGAGAAACCCCAAACCCTTGAGAAGGTAGTTGGAGTGTGTTTGTTGGTAAGAAGAGTTGTAAAGAGTTAGTAAACTACGCGGAGTAGTCAGAAAACTCTAGAGGAGAAGTTAGTAAGCTACAGAGGTAGTCTGAAAGTTTGGTTGTGTTTTGAGTAAGTAAACTACGGAGGTAGTCAGAAAACTCAAAGTCGGGTTGAGTAAGTAAACTACGTGGAGTAGTCAGAAAAATCAGGACCGAGTTGAGTAAGTAAACTATGAGGTAGTCGAAAAGCCTCGAAGTTGATAAGTGAATTTCTCCGAAGAGTCGGGGAGAGTGGACGTAGGAGCTTGAGTCTTTGAACCACTATAATTGATGTGTTCTTTATTGCTTTTCCTTATCCGTGCTTAACTTTGCATTGACTTGATTTTGAAAGCATACTTTTCATCGATATTCGGTTGGAATCAATCCACCAAGTCGCATAAGTGAATCACAAACTAATCACTATTTTCATAAAGGGAAGGTTTTTTAAGAAAGCTTAAAAACGAGTATAAACTAAGGGCCAACCATTACGACGGTCGAAAGTAGCTTTAGAACAGATAGTTACCAAACCGAACTCTCTTAGAGGATTCAATAAGTTAGTTATCCGATCCAAGCAACTCGGGATCTCTAACACTCGAGGACTCGGTTTAGGATTATCTCGAGGTATCTGAAAGCATTTCTGGGATCACTTGTCTCGATGAACTTTGACTCGGAGCGATCGGTGCTTCTAACCTAATCTTCGAGGATTATCGACCCAAGTGACCTCGATAAGAAAAAAGTTTTAAAATCACTGAACACGTGTATTCCCCCCATACACGTGTAAGACTCGTTTGCACCGGGACCAACAAAAGTGAATATATAAAAAAAATTAAAAGTTAGGATTTTGATCTCACCATATTTTCTCTTATTCGTGCATAACCTTTGTTGGATCCACGATATCGCGCCTCTATCGACTTGGCTTGAACGCGATTTTTTTTGCTTCGATCCTACAGTATAATAGAAATATGATAAACACTGAAAAACTTAGGGCATTAGAAATTGAGGAAATGACATTGATCAATTACCTGGAAATCATCCTCCATTGCTCTGCTCACAAACTCCTCCCAGTATGGAGCCACCATAGGGATATTCTGATACGCAGGAGGCGGACTAGCCGAGTAAAGACCAGTTTCTGGATCTTGTGTGTTACTTCTCAACCAAGTCCGGAAATTCTTGGCCATTAGTCCAGCTTGCGACAATATTTGCTTCTTCTTTGTGAGGTCAAGACCTCTGAAGGTAGTCTATAGCATATAACATAACAATTTAGTAAATTTAAGGGTCATACTACAACTTTCAATAAATATATAATTAACATACCGTAAACTAGTCCCATAATCTTTTCCTTCAAAGGAGTCATTTGGGGACGCCCGATCGTTAGTGGCGGACGATATCAGATCACGCTCTGACAACTCCAATGTAGAAGGACAACGACTCACTCTCTTTTCCAATTACTTTCTGTCGAACTCGTTGAACGATAAGCTAATAACATAGTATTTAATTAGTTCAACGATCAATCAATATATTTATCGATTTCAAACTGCTCAATTGTAATAAAATTACGAAGTGTTTTCCTCTTACTCTGAGCTCTCTTAATAGATGACATTGTAACTATACCCCAGTGCGCTCCTCGAGCTAGTAGTGGTGGTGGGAGCATCGGTGTCACACTCTCTCAAGTCATCATATACCATGGTCATATCGCCCATGATCTCCATCGAATCTCCATCATCTCCGGATATGCAAAGCGAGACATGATCCTTGTAAAGCGGAAAAACAACATTTAATAAACAAAAAAACAAACAATATTCTGGCCAGGATGTTTCATACATGATAAGAACTATCTATGCAAGATACATGATACATCTACTTATAAGTTACATCTGCATCATCTACTTATAAATTAAAATTTAGGTTGATAGCATACTCTTATACTATGAACACATGTGTATTGAGACATGATCTTTCAAGCGTAAGAAACAACATTTAATAAACAAAAAAACAAACAATATTCTGGCCGGATGTTTCATACATGATAAGAACTATCTATGCAAAGATACATGATACATCTACTTATAAGTTACATCTGCATCATCTACTTATAAATTAAAATTTGGGTTGATAGCATACTCTTATACTATGAACACATGTGTATTGAGGCTTGAATGACATTGTCTTACGAAGTAGACCAAAGAATATAAACAACAAGAGCAACTAAGTGTTATGGAGCAAAATATAATATTTAAATTTAAAAAAACAAAAGAGCAACATATATAATATAAACAAAATTAACTAAGTGTTATAAACAACAAGATTAGTTCAAAAAAAAAAAACAACAAGAGCAACATATATAATATGAATAAAGCTAAAGCTTGAAAAATTCAATGGAAATATTTAACTTGAGTTGAGGCCCCATTTTATATTTATATTTATTTTGTGCCCCACTTTTCTTATAATCGATAGATATTGCATATAAAATATTTCATGGAAGACCTATTCATTTGATTTTTTTTTTTACACGTTATATTGACTTACTCATATATTAATGTTCAATTCAACTGTATAATCATATTTATAATGTTCAATACGGAATATGCAATATGAATAAAGCTAAAGCTTGAAAAAAAGTAAAATTAAAGATTGCACAATCCATTTGTACCAACTAAGTGTTATGGAGGCGTGCTGGGGCGGGGATGATGGCGGGCGGTAGGGGAGGGAGGAACGCGGGAGGAGGCGGTAGGAGGAGGGAGGGAGGGCGCGACGATTTGGGGGAGGGAGAAGCCCAGGCAATGCCCTAATCAAACAACGGCCATGATTTGCGATTTGGTTGAAGGAAAAGCCGGCAATGGTGATTTGGTCTTCGGTTTTTGCGGCAATTTTGGGGGAGAAAGAAATTGGAGAGAAAGAAATGAAGTCCGAGCTAGGTCTCGGTTCATATATATATATAAAAAAAAAAAAAAAGCGGTTATTAACATTTGTCCAATGTGTCTTAATAAAATTTTTTGAAACCGAAATCCAAACTTATTCTTGACGGTTTCAAACAACCTATCTTTTTTTTTTTTTTATAAAATCGCTCTCCAAATTGTTACTTGGAGAGTTGTTTGAAAAAATGGTTGTCCAAGTGCAGCTGTGCAAGCTCAAATGTGTAGTAGTGAAACAACTAATACCATTAAAAATGTATTTAAGTTACACAATTCACCTAGTCATGTTTACTAGACCTGGTCATCAATTACACCAATAATTTCTATTAGTTGTAGAATTGCGAGACCCTTCCTTCCACCCCATATATATATATCTCCCAACCCTCACATACATGTTACAATTACAAGACCCAAAAATCCTAACTAATTAATTTTTTCCACCCACATTAAAAAGAAAATAAAAAATAAAGAAAACAAAAAATCCATGGCAATTTCCATGCCCATTTTCTCAGTATTACAGATAATCTCATGGGGATTAGTAATTGGTGATTCTGAAGGGAGTAGTCTAGTGGGAGATTCGTTGCCATGCATGAAGAAACTGTTGCCCTGCCAGCCCTATCTCAAGGGAACCTTGCCGCCGCCGCCGCCGTCATGCTGCCCTATCTCAAGGGAACCTGTGCGCTGTGTTCAACAATACGGCCATCTTGAAAACGTTTAACGTCACGCAGGATGACGCGATCTGATCATATATCGCTTTGTGGAAAAGGTGATTATAGTATTATTTTTTATTTCTTTAAAATCAAAATCTATTTTTGCTACTTTGCCGTGCAATTATGTGAATTTTTCTGTTCGTGTAATAACCTGTTAACACCGTGTCATGAGAACAATAATTATAAAATTAATAATTTTTTTTTAAAAAAAAGCACTATTTTAAAGTTATTATAATATTGTGTCATGAGAATAATAATTATAAAATTAATAAAATATAAAAAATGATACACTATTTTAAAGTTATTAAGTTGATTTATCATATTAGTATAATGTAGTTATTTAATTTTATACAAAATAATTAAATAAGACTACTAAAAAAATTAATTCAAAATACATTCAAATTAAATAATGATTTTAATTAATTAATCAAAGAATATGGAGAGAGTAATGTCAAGAATGTGAGCGTAGCTAGATCTATCATATTTTTATATAAGTATGTATAGATTTTTCCGTTTTGATTTGAAGATACTTTAGATTAGTATATAGGTCAAATAATTAAATATAGCCCATATTTTTAGGTTTTTCATCAAATTTAGCACATACTTTTTTCTCTCTCTAAATTTAGTACATATTTTCACCTAATATTTAAAAACATCCCGACTCACAATTTTTGACAATGGTCGTCTTATATGGTCACTATTTCCTAATTTTAAGTGGTGATATTTTTTTATTTTAATATTTACGCATTGGCAAGATAAGTTAACTCCGACGATCACATCAAATGAACCTTGTCGAAAATGGTGATCCAGAATGTTTTTAAGTATTATGTGAAAGTATGCGCTCAATTTGGAAAGAGAAAAAAATATGTGCTAAAATTGATAAAAATCCAAAAGTATGTGCTAAATTCGATTATTTGGCCTAGTATATACGTTCATTGAGTAGGTCTAGTGTGAAAATTTTCATGTGTAAAAATATCTATATATTGTGGATCATTAGAACATACAAATGAAATAACAAACGATTTCAACACATTGGGCTACAAGAGCCTGATGGCGGGTGGTTTCTCCCTTGCGTCCCTAGACGTGGGTTCGAACCCCACACATGGCTGTAAAAAAAATTTCTCTCTTTAAACTTCTCTGTAATTAAATTAAAAAATTAAGTTATTTTCTATAATTAAATCCTACTATAAGAATAGTTTAAAAATAAACTTTTTTTTTCTCTCTTTAAATTTCTCTGTAATTAAATTGAAAAATTAAGTTATTTTTTATAATTAAATCCTACTATAAGAATAGTTTAAAAATAAATTTACCATTATAACACATTAATTATCTAATAAATAATTTTCTCACTAATATATTTACCTAGATAATTATTTCTTATCTCTGAAAATAAATAAAAAAAATTGAAAATTCAATTATTTTTTAGAATTAAACCCTATAAGAATAATTTAAAAATAAACTCATCATTATAGCACATTGATTATTTAATAAATAATTTTCTCACTAATTTATATATTTACCTAGATAATTATTGTGTACATATACTGCATATTATTTGTACGTATTACATTTTACAAAGGGAACAAGCGAAATTGAAATAATATTACATACAAAATATAACAGTATTACATGTAAAAATATAAAAGTATTGCATCGAAAGCATAAGAAAAAAATTAAAAATTTAAAGTATATTAAATTCATAACTGAAACAATATTAAAATTCATAATAACAATCATTAATGTCTTCTACTTTGATTTTCAAATAAGAAACTGGAATAATATTACAACCAAAACATATGATATTACAAATAAAACATAATTGATTACAAAAAAATATAACATTATTACATTAAGAAATATAACAAAGTATTATAAACAAAAACATAATAATACAATTTAAAAGCGTCATTTAAAAAAAATTGAGGTAAAATACGAAGGATATCTAATAAAAAAGGAACAATATTTCATACAAAATATAACATTGGTATAGTAAAAAAAATGATTTTGAATGTGCTATGTGCACAATTTGTAAATAAAAGTATTAATAAAAAATATTTCTTTATATATTGGAATTCACTAGATAACTAGAGTTATGTCTATTTTTCTTTCATCAATCGATTGTGAATGTAATCTACAAATAATTATATATACATATCTAATTAAAACGATTAAACACTATTTATTACATAAAAAGTCTCAAGCTTAAAATATCTACTATTACATCACTCAAACAATTCTTTTTACCCTACTAAATTAGTCAAACAATTTTCATTCTTTGAAACATCCTTCTTTCAAAGTGAAAATAAAGGTAGATTATTTAACTTATTGAACACTTATTTTTAACATTTTAATTTAGAGAAAATTTACTTACTATTTCGCAATTACTTTCACTAAATAATTCTAAAAAATAAATTATGTTTATATAAATGGATAAACACGATTTATTATAAAAATTCTTCATCTCTAAATATTAATTTGTTGTATTATAGAGGCATGTAGTCATAAATGTCAACCTAGGTTCTTTTTTGGGCAACAGTGTGTAAATTTTTTTAAGTCTTTTAAAATAGTAATGTTCAGCTATTTTATTCATGAATAAATAATGTAATTTAAAAATTAAGGAAACAAATGCATTGTGGCACAGAGGTGTGTGCTTCTGCATTTTGCTTCATTGACAAGAGTTCGGTCCTTGGCCACAACATGAATTAGTTTGCTTTTTTTTTTTTTTTTATCAGGCATAATTTCACATATTTTACTTGGTCAAAATAAAAGTTTTTCATGTATACAAATTTTCATACTAGACTTTGTCATGTTCATTAGTATTTTACTTTTTTCGTTTCACAACTATAGTCTTGCTCCTATTTACGTCAATCCTACAGAAATAGATCATTACTACTATATTTAATATATTATTATTTTTATTAATTTCCATATATGCCCTTATTTAATGTGGCTGATTTTTTTTTTACCAAATCAATGTCTAGATATAGAATAAGTTTCTATGAAAGTATATGAAATTTATATCATTATATTCTAAATTAATATCACTATCTTATCAACCGATCTCACTTATTAGTTCATAGTATTAAATGATAATGTTATTAGTTTATAAAAGTAGCTAGTAATATCGGTTTAAATACTATGAATGAGTTCACAAAAAGAGTTTATGCTAGATGACAAAAAACTTCGTATGAGGCGATGCAAATAAATGAAGCGGTCTGATTTAAGACAATCAACACTCACCCCCTCCTAACGTGTTAAAAGCGTCGATATCCAAATTCTTACACTACGCCTCATTGTGAGGCGTCTCACCTAATGTGTGTATCATGCAAGATATATTAATTTCATTGAAAAATGAAGACACTATAGGGCAAAATGAAATAAAGCAAAAATTGTATATACTAACTATAATAATTAAAATGTAATGTCATATATTATATATTTGGAGTCACGCTAGTCCCTAAGCAAACCTGCTTGTAATTAATTCCGTGAATGTAAGCATAAAACCTTAATTTTGTGATATAGGTTTTATGGTGTACGTATTTGGATCCATAATAACTCATGAATTAATTACTGTTGTTATTTTTTACTTTAGTAATTATTCTTGTTAATCGTTCAATTGAGTTCAATACTTTTTGGTATGATTTGGTAGCAGCTGCTGCACCGTCTGGTTCAAACTCTACTCAAGCAGCACCTTCAACTTCTACTAACGGTGAGTTCTTTTAATCATCATTAATGTGTGTGTATATATATAACCATATTTGTAAAGACAAATTTAAGTATTACTATTTGAAACAGCAAATACTACTCCAGTAGTATATGTTTCTTATGATCTTATCCCTATCAAAACAAAATAAAAAAGTTATAACCCCCGTTTCACAATGTTTGTTGTTTTGTATAAAATTAAGGATATATTTTTAATAAATTTGCCCTTCATTAATTAAATAAATGAAAAAAAAAACTTGCCTACGTTAATATGAAAGAGAAAGAGAAAAATATATATATATTCCAATTAGAAGCAGAAATTTTAGAAATGCACAGGGATAAATTAGAAAAAAAATTATGAACAAATAGTTAAAATGACAAATTTTTTGAAATAAAATTTAAGCTCAAAAGGGACAAATAATATGAAATGGAGGGAGTAGTTTCTTATTTTGGGGAACGTAACGGCAAATTTTACCTGATCGCCCTATAAGCTCTCCTAATTATGATCATATGCAAATTACAGGGTTAATTACATTTTCAATTAGATAGGATTCAATTTTGGCCCCCAGTAATTTTATGAAATTGATCATTTTTTTATCAATTTTGATCTCACGAGAATTGTGGAATTCTGATCAACTGATGCATTCCGTCAAGTAGTTAAGAGACTAAAAAAATTGTTTTAAAAAAAAAGGGCGAAATTTTTATAAGGACTAGTGTTTTAAATTAACACCGGAAATAATAAGTAATAACACAGTACACATCATACTATATAACCTGATTTTAAATATAGATTTAAAAACTATAGTAAATGTAATTATCTCCTAAATTAAGTCTTGTATGTATTTTTAGTCTGACCTTGCACTTTAAAAATATATAATTTGTTATATTGAAAGATGTAATTTATTAACACTAAATCGTGCAACTATTAATATAGAAAAATAATTACACGGTTTTAAACAAATTGCATCTTTCATTATAATAAGTTGATATATTTAAAAAATTTGGCTTTGAGTCTTGTGACGTGATCTTGTATGAGACCCACTTTGTAATTATATATATTATGGAGCAAGCAATTATATATGTGTGAATTGTTGAAAGAATATATGATGATTGAGACAACGGTTTGTACGCAGGTTCAACGAGTTCACCGCCAAAAGAAAATGCAGCCACAGCGGTGTATCACGTTGGAGGCTCTTTGGGGCTTTTTCAGCGTTTTAGAAATCTGTTAATTATTTGAGAGTGACGACGTTTATGAGAAATTGTTTGGTTGTACGTTTCTTGTGGATGATCAGTTACGTTTCTACTAAACAAAAGCATTATTACGTATTTTTCTTCAATTACTTCTTTCTGCTTTTCGATAGTCTATGTATCCAGTTTTCAATTTCCCAATATGCATGATACCGTCAGCTCATTCAATTCCAAATCAAGGGAAGAATTTAAATACCCGCCAAAGCAAGGTAGCACCGCTACTTTTTACCTTGTTTCGGTGAAAATAACTTGAATGTTTAAAAATGGATTAAGTTTTTTGAAGTCAAGAACTTTTTACATCGTTTTGAAATTAATCAAATAGTTTTTTTATTTTTTATTTTGGTCTTGTAAGTATTCAATTTTTTTGAAATTGGTAATTTTACATTAGTTTTGATAACACAATATACTAAATGGTATGAAATTTGCCAATTGCCACCGGCTACAATTGGTCTCGCATACACAAGGTGCAAAATAACATCACGGCTTAAGTTCTAATACATATCAGAATAATTATTTGAAGTTTGATACACTGAAAATAACAACAAATTATACATGAAACAATCACGTGTACAAGGAAGTGAGGAAGTAATAAGCAGATAACATACTGGAGCAGAAGCAGAGAGCATAATCCTGTTGTGATTATAAAGTCATTAATTGTCAATCTTATAATGCAAATATATTGTAATAAAAACAAGTATAATAAGGCACTTACAAGAGCAAGTTGGATTTGATGATGAAGCAGCTATCTTCCATCTCCAGGAGCAATTATGAGTTTAAATCCTTTTATTTCTTTGTTGGTTTGCAGGCGTCCGTTGTTTCCTCGTTTCCATATCCGTAGCTAACTTAACTACAGCTGGCGTGACGCGTTCAATGTTCAACACCTCCAGGCTTTCCTCCAGCACAGACAATGGGACGTCGTCAAGTTTCTCGCAGTTCTTAAGCAGCAGACATTTGAGTTTCGGAAATGGATTGCCTGAGGCCGTCCAGAAAGCTAAATCCGTGCGTGAAACGTGAAACACTTCAAGACAAAGGAAACCCCCCCATCAACGGTTTCCCCAGAGCCTCCCCATGAATGCAAATTCTTTCAGTTTAAGAACTTCGAGGGAACGAAGCTGTCCCAACGTGGCCATATGCCTCCAGTCCAGATCTGGACGACAATGTTAAAAGTCGTCAGATTTGGCGGAATTTGTCTGGAAGAGGAAGGGCAAGCAACGGATTATGAGAGGGCACTCCAGGAAATACATCATGCACTAGCTTTAACTTTCGAAGGCTCTCCAATTTTGCCAAACATGTCGTTCCCGAAAGTTTGCTTAACTGCCCTCGGATCCCCCACGTTCTTTAGGCTTGGGGCCCTGTTAAAGATGTCTTCCGTGCAGTGGTCGGCCGACAATCTACTAAGTGTTTGGAGATTCTCTCCGCCTTTTCCTTTCCTTCCTTGTTAAGAAGAAGAATAGCTGCTTTCGTCTTGAAGTGTCTCAGCTGCATCATCTTCCATATATCGGCTTTGACTTCAAATGTTCGCGACAAAGTGTCGATTTTAATAGTCTGCAGGTTCCAGAGCTTGGAGACGGCGTCAGGAAGAGCCTTGAATTCATCGCCAGACAGAGCAATGTAGGTCAAATGAATAAGTTGGGTAATTTTAGCAGGGAATTTAGAGAATTTGATGGGGTTCACATCCAAGACCCTAACCAAACTGAAGGCATCCGGGATGGATGAAATGTGATCGGGTTGCAAGACGATGGCTTCCTTGGAAAAACATAAAAAAGAACGAACGTACGGGCCCTTGGGCTTCTTTTTTAGAAAATCGACCACATAGGAATGAATACAAAGGCGACGAGAGGTCGATATTTCAGAAATAGGTGGATCAAAATCTCTATCCTTGGATCTTTTCACCTCCTGGAATAAATTCTGCTTCGCAAACGCAGCTTGACTTTTGCAAAACTCGCGTATCATATCATGTACACGGCATGACTTAACGTTGCCTCTGGCGTTAATTTTATCAGGCATGACTAAGTTCCTTGCTACAAGATCCACCAAGTTTTCCTCCGCCACTTCCTCCAGGCTTTTGTCGAGCCTACGTTGTATGAACCTCTCCGCGATCCACAGGCGTGTTAGCTTCCAAGCTGGGATCTCGGAATCTTCCGGAAACATCCCTAGATACAGAAAGCAATCTCTCAAGTCATGAGGCAACATATTGTAACTCAAGAGGATAATATTTTCGGTTCGTTTCTCCTTGTCATAATTCAGATACGACGTCACGCTGGTGGACACCTTTTTCCACTCGTCTTTGAGGTTACCTCCTGTGAATTTCTCGGCAAGAGTTCCTCCAATCACCACAATTGCTAGAGGCACTCCGCCACATTGCTTGGCTATATCTTTTCCCAGCACTTTCAAGTCTGGAGGACAGTCGTTGAGGTTACCCCATACTTCAAGCTGTAGAAGCTCCCAACTTTGGTTCGTGTCCAAAACCCCAGCTTGTGGGGCTCCATAGTCGGATCTGCTCTCCGAGCTACGTTCTCATCACGGCTCGTTATCAAGACTCTTCCTGATTTATTACCCGTCGGGGCGTCCATCAGTTTCCGACAGGCATCAGGAGTCAAACATCGTCCATGAACAACAAGAACTTTTGTTTCCCGAGAAAGGTTTTCACTTCCTGGGCTAACTGATCTTCCTTCCACGTAGACCTGTCTTTCTCGGTTGCCTTTTTCAGAATGCTGAGAAACACCTCTTTCATGTTGAATTCTTGAGACACGTAAACCCAAATCAGAGTTGGGAATTCGTATTGAATCTTTTTATCGCGATAAATCTTCCATGCTAGAGTTGTTTTTCCAAGGCCAGGCATCCCAATGATCAAAAATAACTTCGAACTTCCTGTTTCTTCGGTCAGAGTTTTTTATCAGAGTCTTCGCCTCCTCATCAAACCCCCACCACGTTTTTTTCTCTCAACAACGGAATCTGTGTTCAAGTAAAGATTCACAATCTCAGAAATTCATGTGTTAGAAAATAATAGGCTAACATGCATGTAATCCTAACAAGAACAAAACTCTGTATGCTAATTTTTTGCACCTTTTAAATTTTAGTCACTTTATATTAAAATACTCTTACTAATTAATGATCCCCATCTATCCATTTATGATTTCCCAAACCCCACCACAATTAACACGGAGACCAAGCTTCATATGCTGTTCTAAAATCAATTTTCAATGATGGAGAGAAATACAGAGAATATGAGACATAGACATAGGAGGGAAACCTTATATTAGTGTATTTTAAAGACATTTCCACCCAGTATAAAATATGAAAACATGGTTTAATTTACAAGTTAAGAGTTCTTTTATTCATGAGGTGCCTAAA